>CM065670.1:5242187-5634687 GCA_033220385.1 Triplophysa yarkandensis | reverse complement strand
GATTTTACTTAACAATGCCCATATTCTATAAATGATTAAATGATGTTTAAAATGTAAAGTTAGTCTTGGAAAGTTGTTGCAAGTTCTGTTATTTCGTATTTACATCTCAAAGTGTTCATTAGCATTGCTATTCATGTGACACTAGTGACGTCAGAGATGACGCTTTCCATCATGCCCACACTTTTCTCCAGATTGAATATTTGTCAAACAAACTAGAGGAGAAAACGCAATCTATTCCTGGAAGACACGAGCTAGGAAATAAATGCTGTTAGCACCCATAATACCAGACTAATGATTGACGAGTCACCTGTGTTTATGTAAAAATCGTTTAAACCAATCGAATTGGTTCTTCCGGTGCTAATCCAATGACGTCACACTTGAGCTTTTTGTGACATCATTGTATGCACAATTGAACTGTGCATTTGCATAAACATTAGGTTAACCCTGGGGGTGGTTGAATGGTGTATTATATAATGCATGATGTCTTCTATCTGTAATAGTTCAGACATTTATTCAACTATCCTCCTGACACATTAGGCAAAAGGATTTGAGAGTTAAGCCAACCGGCTCCCTGTGGGTCACACGCATTACTGTCAAACAGCCGGTGACCTTGAAACCCTTTAACAGATTTATTTATAGGTTATTAATGCCTAGACTATCTCTCTAATCTGACCTCTGTTTATTTTAGAATCATGTCTATCCTGAAGATTCATGCCCGTGAGATTTTGATTCCAGGGGTAATCCCACTGTGGAGGTAGACCTTTGCACAGAAAAGGGTAATTTCTATTTTAATTTCTTTTCAAACTCAATTTCTTTTTCCAAAGTTGAGTATGGTTGGGTGTACTTGGTTACTTGCACCTTTATCACTTGCACCTAATTTCCCTTTTTGTTTCATCAGGTCTGTTTCGAGCTGCTGTCCCCAGTGGAGCATCTACTGGAATCTACGAAGCTTTAGAGCTGAGAGATAATGATAAATCACGTTACCTGGGCAAAGGTAACTTTACATCTCAAATATACTCCTGACATCTGTGTGGCAAGATTTATGTACTAGACTTTTTCTCTTCTCGGTTTCTTTCTTTATTAGGTGCCCTTATTAAACGTACTGATTATATAGAGGTTCAGCCTGGTGTTAACAGGTACCTTTAGGGGATAAATGAAAATCTAACGAATGTGTTTTCGAATTCATATTTTGATTTAGTGGATATTAATTTGCATGACATGCAAGACAGTGTGCAATGCTTGTCTCGCATGCAAATCCCAACAAAGAATGATGCAATGATCTGATGATGTGCTGCATTGAGATTTATTGCGCTACGCCAGAATGCATGGAATTACTATAATGTGTAATGAATGTTTTTTTTGGGAAATGCTTAAATCACATTATAACTTGTAAAATGGGTTACCTGGGCTATAAATATAAAGATGTCTAATTGCAGGAATGTCTCGAAAGGTTTTTCTACTAAAGATTGGAGCTTAGTACATATTCTTATGTTGTTCATATCGGTTGTCTTATTTTGGTGCAATCCAGGTGTATCAAAAGCTGTTGAGCATGTGAATCAAACTATCGCACCTGCACTTATCAGCCAGGTGAGTATTTTTATATATGCTCTAAGAAAACAAATTGACAATTTGGATGGTTGGTGATGATGATTCTTTTCCCTGACATATAGGGAATTCCTGTTGTTGAGCAAGAGAAGATTGACAAGTTCATGCTGGAATTGGATGGAACTGAAAACAAGTGTAATTCAAAATATTTTTATGTTTACACATGTAACAATAGGAAAGGGTAGGACCATCACATTAAATTGATAGCTCCACCCCTCCAAAATGTATCATGTAATCACCCTCCTGTCATGTTAAACCTGTATGACTAGTATTCTTCTGCAAAACACAAAATAAGATATCTTGAAGAATGTTGGTAACTGGAAACTATTTACTTGCATTGGTTTTATGTCCATGGAATAACCGGAAAGGGTGCCACTGTGGAAAAAAATATTTTTTTTGTTCTGCTGGAGAAAGTCCTACAGGTTTAAACGAAAATAGATTAAATGTTGAATACATTTTTATTCTAATCTTAAAATTGATTACTAGAACCAATTATTTTCCCAGGGAAACGTTGTATTGCTTTTTTCATCGCAATATCTAAAACATCCTACAATGAGATGATTAAAATAAGTATGCAATACATATCTGAAATAGTTATCTGTTTACTGTGTTATTTAAATTAAATAATGTTTTTACTTTTTAAACAGCTAAATTTGGAGCCAATGCCATCCTGGGTGTATCCCTGGCTGTGAGCAAGGCAGGAGCGGCAGAAAAAGGTGTTCCTCTTTATCGCCACATTGCTGACCTTGCTGGAAACCCAGAGGTCATCTTGCCTGTCCCGGTAAGGAATGAACCACATTGAAATTTGCAATCATACTCTAAAAATCAGCCAAACGTCGGTTTTATTCTGGCACTTATTGCATGTTTTGTTTCCATAGGCCTTTAATGTGATCAATGGTGGATCACATGCAGGCAATAAGCTGGCCATGCAAGAATTCATGATACTCCCGGTTGGGGCAAGCAGTTTTAAAGAGGCTATGCGCATCGGTGCCGAGGTGTACCACAATCTGAAAAATGTTATTAAGGAAAAGTATGGCAAGGATGCCACCAATGTTGGCGATGAGGGAGGATTTGCACCCAACATTCTGGAGAATAAGGAAGGTATTGTTACAAAAAATCACACTCCGACTGTACAATACTGATATCTTGCCTTTAAAAACATAATTTTTCCTTGATTTTTGTTAAAGCCTTGGAGCTGTTAAAGAATGCCATCAGTAAAGCTGGATACACAGACGAGATTATCATTGGCATGGACGTGGCTGCATCAGAGTTCTATCGTGATGGGAAGTATGACCTGGACTTCAAGTCTCCTGATGACCCCAGTCGGTATATCACCCCTGATGAACTTGCTGACCTTTACAAGAGTTTTATCCAGGACTACCCAGGTATCCATCAGTGATTTTCTTCTTTAAATGTAAATGAAAAAGTATAGATATGGGATTGTAATAACTTAATAGAATAGAAATAGCATGGGTCATTTATATTTGATAGTGGGAGAACAGAGAGGTTAATTTTATT
The DNA here is from genome assembly GCA_033220385.1 of Triplophysa yarkandensis. Taxonomy (NCBI): domain Eukaryota; kingdom Metazoa; phylum Chordata; class Actinopteri; order Cypriniformes; family Nemacheilidae; genus Triplophysa; species Triplophysa yarkandensis. The sequence continues at coordinate 5,631,564 of CM065670.1, read as the reverse complement.
TTTTGTCTTCTATAACTACTCCAGTGGTGTCTATTGAGGACCCCTTTGACCAGGATGATTGGGAGGCCTGGACAAATTTTACTAACAGCACGGACATACAGGTAGTTGGAGATGACCTCACCGTCACCAACCCAAAACGCATTGCTAAAGCAGTGGAAAGCAAGGCTTGCAACTGCCTGTTGCTCAAGGTCAACCAGATTGGTAGTGTTACTGAATCCCTGCAGGCGTAAGTTCAAAACTTCTATTTTTTTATATTTAAATCAATTTCTCTGTTTTTCACCCAGTTGTTTGGGGGCCTAGTTATGGTCATAGATATGCTTGTTTTTTTTTTTGTTGTTTTTTTAAACATCTTACCTGGCACCCTACAGATGTAAGATGGCTCAGACCAATGGTTGGGGTGTAATGGTGAGTCATCGCTCGGGAGAAACAGAGGACACCTTTATTGCTGATCTAGTTGTGGGACTTTGCACTGGACAGGTATTTTTGAGTTGTGCTCCTTCTTTGGAAGAAAATTATATTAATCTAATTCATGCACTTTTTTTACATAATTTGACTATTTCATTGAACGCTTCAGATCAAAACAGGAGCCCCATGTCGTTCTGAGCGCTTGGCAAAGTACAACCAGATCCTCAGGTAAACTTACACTTATTTTACCAGAACTCAGAGGTGTTGGCCAAATATAATTAAATTTTAGCATATAAATCATGTCATATTTTTTTTCAGTACAACTGTTCTTCATATTGCTAATGTGGGAAAATAATCTTTTACTCATGATTTGCTTTCTCGATGCACAGAATTGAAGAGGAGTTGGGAGATAAAGCTCGCTTTGCTGGAAAAAACTTCAGAAACCCATTGAACTGAAACTAAGTATGGTCTTGTTTAACTGTTAGGGGTTAATCTCATACAGCAAATCTACTAATGGTTCAGTTCAAGATGTGTCAGTCTCAACAGAAGTCAGTATGCATTGTTAAGGCTGTAATAGACAGAATCCATCAAACATTAAAGTAGCATAAACAATTGATTCGACTTATTTGCAAAAGTTTAACATCATGTTACTAACATGTACTTGACTGATGATAGTTGTGATGAAAAGGCTGAGCAAAAAAGTATTGTCCAATATATGTTGCTTAACAGATACCAGAGGGTATGTGCTTTTGAAACTGGACACTGTTTGTGCTTTTGAAACTGGACACTGTTAAACTTACAATAAATGTATTATTTAAAACCACCACAAGTGTCTGCCAATCAAACAAATTTTTCATTTAACTCTACCCTGAATGTATTAGCTCACTTACATTGACTCGCATATGAACTTAAGTGACATCCTAATCCATAGTGTTTTATATGATGTCGGTCCACCCTTTGAAGCAACTACAGCTTCATCTCTTCAGGGAAGGCTTTCCACAAGGTTTAGGGGTGTGTTTATGGGAACTTTTGACCATTCTTCAAGAAGCACATTTGTGAGGTCATACACTGATGTTGGAAGAGAAGGCCTGACTCTCAGTCTCCGCTCTAATTCATCCCAAAGGTGTTCTATCGGGTCGAGGTCAGGCCACTCAAGTTCATCCACTCCAGACTCTGTCATCCATGTCTCTATGGACCTTGCTCTGTGCATTGATGTCATGTTGGAGGAGAAACGGGTCAGCTCCAAACTGTTCCCACAAAGTTGGGAGCATGGAATCATCCAAAATGTATTTGTATTCAGTGGGAGAGCAACACCTGATTTTGATTATTTAGATGTGTAGGTAAATACTTTTGCCAATATAGTGTACATCTACCAAACATCTATTTCATATCTGGTGCGTCATCGAGTCGTCTGCCGTCAGATGTCATATAGACATCCTGCGCAAACATATATTGTTCAAACAGTTCTTTCTAAAATGTTTAGCGGATGGTTTTACACTGCACATGTTTTCCAGACCATAAGCAGACAACGCTCCTGTTCAATACGTGACGTGACATACAGCCAATTGAACACACAAACGGAGCAGTGGGCAACCACATATGCCAGGGCGCCCGGGTAGCGGTTGGGGGTTCAGTGCCATGCTCAAGCGCACCTAAATCATGATATTGCCCGGGGCTTGAACCCACAACCCTAGTGTGAGGAGTAAACTCTCAAACCACAAGGCCATGACTTCCCGGCATATCTAGACCAGGTCCAACAGCACAGTATAAAATCACCGAAACTGACTCCACTTTCTCAACAGTGGCAGTCCTTCAAATCTAACCCCACACACCAGAGAAGCCACAAAATGTGTTCCTTCTGCAAGGTGTCTCCTCATGCACATGCAAGCAATGCCATCAATGCACATTAATGTGCACAGATAGACATTTCCCACATGCTGATCTCCATAGACAGCGGACACGTCGAGGATCCCATTAGTGCTGCCGCGGCACATGCTCAGTGATGCTTGTTCAAGGGATCTCGGTAGGCTGTGCGTGAACACTGAGGTCATCGCCTGCGCCGAGCAAAAATACTCAGCGCAGCCTCCATTTTGAGGAGTATGAAACAGAGCAAAGCGTAGTTTTGATCCGCCTGTAAACACGAGCGAAACGGCCTCTGCCATGGACGACTTGTTCAGTCCGAGAAGGTTTGTCGACGCTTTCTGTTACGCGTTCGTGCGTTTCCGGGCTCCTCCGAACACTTGCGCGATTTTGAACTTGACAGCTCGCGTCGCTCGGCCGCACACACGCAGAGGCCAACCGGAGCCTGACGCGTTTAAACGGGCCGCACGTTACGGTTATCCGCGGTGACCGTTATTTTTCAAACGTGTTGTTTCTAACGTACGTTTGTTGCGTTCGACTGTTTGCGCGACGTTTTGGCGTAAGGGTTTCTTTTGGGGACCGTGTCCGGAGGGAATTTGTGCATTTTGTTGCGGTGTATTGGTTACATTTGCATCAGAAGGGATCGTGCGGGACGCTTTGATCTTATTTTTGTGCATATATGCCAACTGGACGTCCAAGCAGCGTTTATATAACCTTTGGAGGGAACGGAATTGTCGGGAGCTCATTGGCTGGTTCCTCGAACTGGGCGGGTTTTGCACGGGTCATTGCGACCGCTGATTGGCTTATCGTGTTTGATGATTAACATTGTAAGAAGGCGATTTAAAAGGGTGGAAAGCAGGATGACAGATGCACGAGATGTGACAACTTTTGGTTGGGATGTGAAATGATCATAATCAAATTTATATTTTGGTGTGCAGTAATTATGCATAAAAAACAAGAGTTACACATTCAGATTTTCTTATTTATGTATTTTTTTATTTAGATTTTTTTATTTGATCTATTTTTACATTTGTTTCTATATGATCTATTTTTTTATCCATGTAATTGGACTGAATATTACTTTCAAATTTATTTATTAATCTTTTTTTAATCTAACTTAATTTTCAAAGTCAGTGTTTAATTGTTTTTAATAATTGTTGACCAAATTATCGAGATTAGAATTTGTCATAAATGAGCGGCCGTAACTTTTGGTTCTTTTCAAAAGTTGTGTGTTATATTTTTGTGCATATATGCCAACGCTCTGTTCTGGAAATATTGTCGTCAGTTTATGCTTTAATCAATGAAGTTTCATATATATTTAATATATTCACTATTTGCAATGTGGAATAATAACAATGTTTGGATTTTAGGCAGCTTAACAGCACACAAGGAGAGATTCGTGTGGGACCAAGTCACCAGGTTTGTAAAATTATTTAATAAAAATAAATCGCCGTGCATTTGCCTTTATGTGCTTTTAAACCTACTACATTAATATCATGCTCAATTACGTACAGGCAAAACTCCCTGAACTGCAGCCGCCACCTGCTCTGGGAACAGCGTTAGTCACAGAAAATGAGGAGCTGGTGTGGGCACCAGGGGTCAATGACTGCGACCTCCTTATGTACCTGCGGGCCGCCAGGTAATGGCTGCTCAGCTGGATGTCACTTCCTATTCACTTTAAACATTTATCTTTATAATGGCTTGGGCTTGTGGCTTAAAAGAGGGCTGTCTGTTGATGATTCAATATCACCCTCTGCATTTTTACCGAATAAACAGGAGCATGGCAGCTTTCGCAGGGATGTGCGATGGAGGTTCAACGGAGGATGGATGTCTTGCTGCTTCAAGGGATGATACCACTTTGAACGCTTTAAATACGGTGAGTGTCCTGTGTGTGGGTATCATTTCATTTAAATTGACATTTTTAAATTTTTCACAGTGTGTTTAATGCGTTGCCCATTGTATTGAATCCTACTGGCTAGGTTGCAGGAATACTGAGACATTTGTGTTTACTATGTAATCTATATCATGTTTAATTCTGTTTTTGATCATATCAAAAAAGCTTCGATTTTCTTCTATTTGTGCTTCTATTAACAGCTCCACGAAAGCCAATATGATGCAGCAAAGGCTCTGCAGTGCCTGGTGAAGAAACCAGTACCTAAACTGATTGAGAAATCTTGGTCAGAAGACGAAGTGGTGAGGGAAGTTTTTGTAATTCAATTTCCAGCATTACAAGAACAAGATAATGTTAGTAGTTCTTTAAAATGATCAGTGGTCATTCCATTAATATAACGTATGTTCAATTACAGAAACGGTTTATCAAGGGCCTCAGACAGTATGGCAAAAATTTCTTTAAAATCCGCAAGGACCTCTTACCTAGTAAGAAAACGGTAAGATCCTGATTTCAGATTTCAGATTTTACGTGTTTCATTTTAGTTAGCTTTAGTATTTTAAAGATACATGTATACTCTCAGGGTGAGCTTATCACATTCTACTACTACTGGAAGAAAAGTCCTGAAGCTGTGAGTTCGCGGCCACACCGGCAGCAGAGAAGGCAGCCGGCGTCTCGCAAGGTTAAGACACGCAATGCGACAGCTGCAGCCAACGCGACTTCGCGTACCTCCTCCAGTAAGTTCAATGCAACGTGCCTTATGTCTGCTAATTTAACAATAATGTTTTTCACAATAATGATGGCTTATAAAGACAAAACAAAGTGTTGATTGACAAGGCAGAAGTATTGAATTCATTAACAGTATCATTCAATTATTTGAATAACCCATAAGATTAAATCATCACAAATGTAATGTTAGAACTATAAGTTTAATTAACTTATTAATTTAACTATAAGACAATATTGTGTAACTAACGTAAATATTCAATGCAACAAGATGCTGCATGAAAAATGTTCATACAATAAAGCTGTTTTAAGGTGTAGGTGAGAATAAAAAAGATTTTTACTGTATACCACATGATATGGATTTTTTGGAGTGTAGTTTTGAATTCTCTAAGAAATTAGTTACCATTACTGTAAGTTGCTATGTTTGATTGTCTTTGTATTTCCTGTTTTTTTCGCAGTGGAACCCAGTTCAGCCAGTGAAGATGACCTGGACAGTGAAGACAGTGAGCAGGGGGGCAAAGGCCAAGCATGCAGTCACTGTCTGACCACTAGTATGTTCATTTCTGCCTTTTATCCTTGTGAATTCTGGATGTACTTTACCTTGGATCTGTAGCTCACACTTCATGGGCTTACTTTATGTTTGCAACATTTAACCATCAGGCTTTCAAAATCCATAAACTTGGTTCGTTATATGCATATAAACACATACATACAAATATATAGTTGTGTTATAAAAGTTTGTCTTGCATTGTGGCTCACGCAAAATTTATTTAGATTCCAAAGAATGGCAGTACGGGGGCAGGGACAACGTCTTGCTGTGCTCCAGTTGCCTCTCGCACTTCAGCAAACACAGACGCCTGCCGCCGGTTCCTAAGCCCGCTGATCCGCCCTACCTTTTCAAACCAGTCAAAGAGGAGGAAGAGGGACTTGGCGTCAGACACGGGATGAAGACCCGTCGCAGCCGCATGCCGCCACACGTATGTCTTTTTTGTGCTTGCTTTCTCATAGTGTGCTCTGCTCATCTGTGTAAAGAGCAAAGTAGTTTCATACAAACTTGTATGAATTCATCTAAATTCTTGTAAATACGTAGATGTCATCTCTGCGGAGTGGACGCACCAGGCCAACCGCAAGTCCTGATAGGGGCACGTCTCCTAATCTTGAGGATGTGCGATCTAATGGACAGTCACCCAAAACTAGTTCAACTGCCATGGCAACCAGGGCATCCAGCTCTGATAGCAAAAACGGAGTGGCTGGGAAGACCAACAAGGTGCCTTTTGAAGTCAGTTTAGAGTTTGTGAAACAAGTTTGTAATCGGCAACATTAAATGTATTTTTCTTTGAACAGAAAATTAAAGTAGAGGATTCTGTTGTAAAGGGTGTGAAGAGACAGAGAGAGTCGACTGTTCCTGATGTTGATGAACCGGAAAGAAAAAACATGAAACGATCCAAGAGTCAGGTCAGTGCTTGTGTTTACTGTTGTATTTACTTACAGTTTAGAATGTAAACAAATGCCAAAGCTTACAAGATAGAATTTTCTTAATATTAAATATTTTGATTGAGCCATTCGAAGAATTATGTAAAAATGTCCACAAGGTGTCAACAATACTGTTTCTCCAAAGCAGGAGGGTCCTGATTCCCCTTCAGAAGGCGAGGGTGAAGGTGAGAGCTCAGACAGCCGCAGTGCCAATGATGATGGCAGCAGCGACACTAAAGATATCGACCAGGACAATCGGAGTTCTTCGCCCAGCCTGGCCAGTCCTCTGCAGGCCAACGAGAGTGATTCTGACTCCCCGGCTCCTCCCCCACCATCTGCTCCAGCCCCACCAGCTCCACCTCAGCAGTCTGCTGCCACACCCACTCTACACACCCCCTCAGAGACACCACCATCACCTCAACCCTCTTTACCTGCATCTTCAACCTCACCTTCACCTGGACCTTCTACTCCCGCCCCAAAGGCAACTTCTGTAGATATTTCCCAGGAGGTTCCATCTCCAAGCACTTTCAGGAATGGTCCCAGAGGACCAGAACTTCCCAGCTCTTTTTCAAGCTCCTCGTCTCAGCAGGTGCACTGTCCAGCACCTGCACAACCTTTCCCAGGGACACCACATTTTCAGCACCATCCGAGTCAATTGCCGAATCCTTCAGCTGGAGCAAATCCGCCTCTTGGGTTTTCTTCCAGGCCTCCACACTTCCAACGAGAAAGTCCCCTTCCTCCCATTCCCCCTATATCGGCTTCCCAAGTCAAACCCCCTCCGACCACACCGATTCCACTTTCGCACAAGCAGCCCTCTCACCTTTCTGCTCCCCCACCTCATTTCTTGCAGATACACCCCAATCTGCCTCCACCTCCTGCTCTCAAACCGCTTGCTTCATTGCCCTCGCAACACCTGCCGTGCTCCCAGCCACCACCACTCCACATGATTCCACAAAATCAGCCATCCATTCTCATACATTCTCAGAACCAACAGGTCAAAAGTCACACCAGCGGTACCTCTGCGGCTGCAGCGGGTTCTCACCCCCCTCAGAATCGACCGACGCCAGAGTCTCCCGCTCCGTTCCCTCTTTATCCATCTTCGGTTCCTGTGGCTGCCTCTCAGCCTTCCACTTCATCCTCAACAAGCACTCCTGTCGGACAAGCTAAAATCAAAGAGGAGCCAATCGATGAGGAGGAGGAGTGTGAAAGCCCACCTCCACCATGCAGGAGTCCCTCTCCAGAGCCGACAATTGTTGACATAGCCAGCCATGCGAGTCAGTCAGCAAGGTATATGAGAATTAAGTTGTGGTTTGCTAATGTTGATTTTATTACTTCTCTCAATGTTTAAGTTAACATTGGCGTAAATCTGTTATGTTCAGGTTCATCAAACATCTCAATCGAGGCTACAATTCTTGTGCCCGCACGGACCTGTACTTCACCCCCTTGGCATCCTCCAAACTGGCAAAAAAACGCGAGGAAGCTGCTGAGAGATCCAGGCGAGAGGCAGAGCTGAGTGCTCGCCAGGGGCGAGAGAGAGAAAGAGAGAGGGAACGTGAGAGGGAGAGAGAGAGAGAAAGGGAGCGAGAAAGAGAGAGAGACTCTGATAAAGCTTCTGTAAGTGTTTGATAAGGTTTGAATTTATGTGGATTAGCCTTTACCTAAAAATAATATAATTTAAAAAAATGTATAATTAAATATTGAAATGTAAATAATATTATTTAAGCATCTTTTATCAATTAAATATATTTATGTCAAAGTTAGATCACTTAAGAATTAACTTTAATAAATTAAGTTTAATAAACTCACTTAAGTGTTTTAAAAAAATATTTTATTACATAGGCTATAGTAAACTAGTTATTAATTTTCTGTGTTTTGTGTTTTTTAGCGTGCGTCTAGCTCATCTCACGATGGCCGCATGAGCGAGCACCTGCTTGCTTCCCACGTGCAACCCGGCCGCCCTTCATTCGAACCGCCTCCCCCAACTACTGTGGCTGCCGTTCCACCTTATCTCGGCCCAGACACGCCAGCCCTCCGCACACTCAGTGAATACGCTCGCCCCCATGTAATGTCTCCCACCAATCGCAACCATCCTTTCTTCATGCCTATTGGGCCAGGTGACCTGCTAGCCTACCACATGCCAGGACTCTACGCAGCAGACCCAGCCCTCCGGGAACGAGAGCTTCGTGAGCTCAGAGAAAGAGAGATCAGAGAAAGGATGAAGCCGGGATTCGAGGTCAAGCCTCCAGAGCTGGAGAACTCCCTTCATCCGTCTGCCAATCCGATGGAGCATTTCGCCCGCCACGGTGCCCTGCCTCTCCCTCATATGGCCGGGCCTCACCCCTTTGCCCAGTTCCATCCGGCCATGGAACGAAACGTTGCGGCACCCCCTCGAGCGGAAATCAGCTACGCAGAGCGTCTGACGGCAGAACGTCTCCATGCGGAAAGAATGGCTTCTGTCGCCGCCAATGACCCTGTTGCACGGCTACAGCTGCTTAATGTAACACCACACCACCATCAACATTCACACATACACTCTCATCTTCATTTGCACCAGCAGGACCCACTTAACCAAGGTGAGTTATCTCAAAATTTGTTGAACAACTGTCATATTTATATGTTCATGAAGGGCAATGTTTTTGTCTTCAAGGCCCAGGGCCTCATCCTTTGGTGGACCCATTGGCTGCTGGCCCCCCTCTGGCAAGATTCCCTTACCCGCCTGGTGCCATTCCCAACCCTTTACTGAGTGAGTTACCCCATGAGCACGATATGCTGCGCCACCCTCTGTTTGGTGAGTCACCAAATAGACTCTCCTATTACACCTTTTATACTCAAATATAAGACCCTTAAAGGGGTCTAGTTGCAAGTGTGATCATTGACATCATGCCACATCACATGCACACTTATGTAAGTGTTTTGAGTATAAAGGAGGAGTCACTGAAATGGATGTTTTGTATTTGTCTCACAGGAGGGCCATTCCCTAGAGATTTACCTGGACCTCTGGGTCCAATGTCAGCGGCGCATCAGCTGCAGGCGATGCAGGCACAGTCGGCAGAGCTGCAGCGGCTGGCACTAGAACAGCAGTGGCTACATGGACATGCACACTTGCATAATGCTCCTCTGCCAAGCCAAGAAGACTACTACAGGTGAGACACACAGGCTTAACTTTCTGTTACAAAGTGTATGAGTAAATATCCGTCAAAGAATGTAATTATATAAACGCAATATATGAGTTATTTTCATTAGCTTTTAGAAAATACTTGAATGTTCCAAAACAATAGTCCCAAAAATAATAAAGTAAGACAGGGGGCTTCTCTTCTAAACATATGTTTGTTTTGGAAACCGTTTAATGTTTAAAGCTTATTTAATCTGAAACCAAAACGAGCACTAAATTCAAATATGGCGGCACAATGTTGATAACTTTTTGTTTGCCGTGATTTTGGCATTTTGGATCCAGTCCTCTGAATGTGCTTGTTTTGATTTCAGATTTGCCAAATAAGTTTTCGGCTCAAGTATTCTTCTGTTGTGTCTTCAACAGCCGTCTGAAGAAAGAGGGAGACAAGCAATCCTGAAATGAATGACTCCTACACTGTGGACTACAGAGGAAATTCTGTGTTCAGGGTATCAGGCCTTTTGTTTCAGGAAACCCTGCATGGGTTAATCTCTTCTTTGGCACTTCTAAAAGTTTGACTGACTCTTTTTTGTGCTTCATGAAATACATAGCCTTTCAAAGCACACTGAGTTTGCTTCCCTTGCATGATCACTTTTTAGAAATGTTTTATGTCCAAAATGAACATCCCATTTAATGTGGTTACTGTGCTGAAAGCTTGGCACTGTAGATTTACTAAGTATTCGAAAGTGCTGTCCAATATCCAGAGTTTATCACAATTTAGTTTCAAAGTTTATTGAAACATTCGTTTTCGAGATTGTATATATTATATGTTTAAAATAATATATTAACTGTTGAGTTTAAAAGTTGCAATGATAGATTTGGATACGAAAACCTCAGATGATCTGTATGCAAAACTCGCATGATTTACTGTATCCTACCCTCAGTCTTTTTCATTTATACCTCATCGATATATATCCCGACAACAGTGAACTCCTAAATACCTTTAACGACTCAGCATTCTCACCACTTGTTTTAGTGATATTGATCAAATTGGGCCCAAGTATTAGCATGTTGACTGTAGTGCATATATTTCTCTCTGAATACAGTGAGGTCATATCCTAAATATTTTCTCTACAGATTTTCAAAGGATATTTGCAATAAAATACAAATATGGCATATTTGATGGTACCCTTACTTCCAGTAAAATATTTAGAGAAAGAATTTACAGTCAGACTGCAGTTTGTAAGGTTTAAATGTTCATAATGCGACTGGACTAAAGGAAATCAACACACAATAAATTAAAGTTTATTATAAACACAACAGACAGAGAGAAAGAGATATTTTGTGACTTTTTTTACAGTACAAGCATATTGTTGTGCGCTGTTGAAACACAATATTAAAAAGATGTTGTATGTGTTCAAAATGTAAAAGTATTAGCTTTCATCGGATATTTTCGAATTTTCCCCCAAAACTGCAAGAAAGTAATTATTTTCTTCAAAGAAACACTAATTATTTGTACTTGCATTTTATAAAGTATATGGATATTTTAAATGGGAGATATATTCTCATTTTAGTGTCCATGTCTGTATAAATACTTATCTTGACATGCACAGTGTTGTCTAAATGCAGTTACCATTGTCATTTTGATGAATTATGATGATTACAAACCACTTGGATCATTATTACTCTTCGTACACATCAATATTTTAGTGATGCTTTTGATAATTGGTTACTTTTGTTATGCATTTATTTTTTGTTATTTTACATTAGTCTTAAAGGGATAATTCACCCAAAAATGAAAAGAATTGAATATGTTATTCACCTGCATATTGTGGTTAAATGTTTGACACCAAAAATGCACAACATCAAACCGACAACATGGATTTACAACAGTCACCATTTACTACTTGCATTGTATAATACAAGGATGTAGTGAGCAGTGGTTAGTTGTGAGTCACTGTCAGATTTCAAACAAGTTTATGATGTTATGACTTCATTTTTGAGTGGACTGTACCTTTAACAACCAATGTGAGAAAGATTTGACTTTAGGGCACTTTCTGATACTCCTTCCAGCTATTATGTGCAAACTGTATTCTTTGTGAAATACTGAAAATCTGTTCTTTTCATTCAACTTTGATTTTTAAAGCTTTGGCAGCATGTATTTGCATTTATTAGGTAGGTTTAGATTGATCAAAATTGTTAATGTTATTTTATATACACCACACATTGATTTACTTTCATGCAAATAACATAAACATGTACAGCAGAGCTTGAACATGACTGACGCAAAAACTACCAGTTGTCACTTCTGGTCCATATCAACCTAATATCTAAAGCAATACATGTCTTCTAACAATTGTTTGTATGAAAAACTGTTTGCCCTTTGCTCTTTTCTTTAACAAAATCCTTTGATTACTTATTTATTGATCGAACTCCTGTTTCGTAATATGGATATATTAAACATGAAAATATTAGACTGTTTGGAAAAAACCTAATATGTGTATTTGCTAAAGAGTGTTTGGTGTGAATTTGTGCAAAATTAACCCCTTCTTGTACACTGGCCCCATGTGAGAAATCCTCAGAAAGTTCTAATGAGTAGATTTTTATGGTTCGTCCTCTTCCTTTATATATCGCCGCAAGTACTGAATGGCAGATATCGCGCTCACGTTTGCCAGAAGAGCTGAGAAAGATTAAACAGAGGATCATGTTTATTTGTGTGCTCATATTATCTGAATAAATTGCCTAATTTAATATGTAAAGGACTGGTCATTGTGTCTCACCTGCCTTCCACATGTCTGTTGATTGTGGGTTGCTTGATTTTAATACCCAAGAGGCGAAAGCAATGCAAACAAGACACATGTCTGCTTGATTTAAGGAATAACAAAAGCGTTGTCTGCCTGTAAGGAAAAGTTTGACTTAAAATGTTTGTTTACCTCCTAGATTAAATGTAAGAATTTGTAAATGTACCTGGTCCTGGGACATCCTGTCCTACATATATCTCCTTTTCTCCATGTCCGATGGCCTGGTCCTTTTGAAGAAGCACTGGAACGTTTGGGTGAGATTTAGACAAATTTGGGTGTAATGCAATGTCCCAGTTTTCTTGATGGCTTGTATAATCTGTTGAATTCTTTCGAGAAGAGGTGGCCATTCTACACCAGGTTCTTCCCATAAAAGAAAACTTGATTTGTCTCAAAGAAAGGTTTCTCCAGGTATCTCTATGGTTTCCATTTAAGCACAGGTTTGGTGTTCCTGAAGGGTCGGCACAAATATGATGGCTGCTGAAGTGAGTTATTGGCATAATTTCGCCGGATGGCATTATTTCTTTAACCTCTGGAAAATTAAGGTCTTTCACTACCGAGCGAGAAGAGGAATAGATAGGAACCAGGCTTTTCTCACATTGTGCTGGTCTTTTAACCGAAGGAAAGAGAAAATTCGCAACCTCAAAGTCGGAGAAGAAATGATCATACATCTCTGCCACAGATAGGCATTGTGACAATGGAAATAATACTGAAATGCTGGCCCTTGAATCTTTGTCATCCTTTAATATTTCAAACAAAGACTTGAGGCACGGACCATCCAAAACATCTGACATGGTTAAAACTGGTGATGGTGTGGATCTTCTCATGTCACAATGGTTCAGCATTAAGCTACTCATGTTGTCTTGAGTAGTTTTGTGATACAAATCCTGCGTTTGAGTTTCAACCTCAGAATACAAAAAAAGTGGAAGATCACTTTCAGGATACAGTCTCCCAATCTTATTTGATTCACTTGGGCTCTGCCAACTTGCCTCTTGAAAAAGATTTTTCGCACATGAATGCTCAAGAAAACTTTGCTCTATGCTTTCGCTAGGTTCCGGACTTGGACTTGTACTTCCACAAACTTGCACATACTCTTCATCATAATCGGAAAAAGTTGAAAATTCACAGCTTGATCTGTCTGGTTTGCAGTCATCTGTATGTGTAAAGTAGTCTGAATCTGCTGCCTCGTCTATCAGGCCACTGTCCCCTGTCTGATCATCTTTAGAATGAGCATCAGTAGTGTCCAAAGTCTCATCTTCCTCTGCAATCAAGCTTTCTTTCACTGGAGGATTGTTATTTGCGATTCTTAGTTCCAAAATATCATTAATTGTCAATTTTTCCATTTCATCCCAAAAGGAAGACAAAGCAAATATGGGTCGAGTTGGACCTGAAGTTGCATCTGGAATCTTAGCACCGTTACTGGAGGATTCTGTTGTTTCTTGAGGAGAAGATTCTTTCTGTTCACTTTTCCATTCACCATCAGAAGGTGCAAGTGTTGTGGAAGTGCCCAAAATAAATCTTGGACTTTTCTCCTCTGTGTGATTAAACAAGGGGGTTAAATTATCAGCTGTCGGTTCAATTGATGAAGAACTTAGTAGTTCTTGAATATTTTCTGTTTCAGATACATTATTGTCTACAGTATTGTTGAGATTCGTAGTGGGTTGTAAATCTGTACAACCTTCTTCAAGAGATCTAAATTTCTCTGGCATCTCACATAAACAATTCTCTGCTTCTGTATTTTTAACAGTAGTACCCCTCTCATGCTCTGCTCCGTTATGTTTACTCCCGTTTCTAGAAAGTTTTTTTTTCCTCCTTTTTTTTTGGCCTGAAACGACGACCTTTTGTCTCAGACGGACCGGACTGTAATCCATCGTAACAAACCAACGTTCCTTTTCTTTTCTCGGCATTGGTGAACTGTCAGTCCCCTCCATTCTTGTACTTTCTGTTCTATTATCACGTTTGACATCCTGAATACATAGTGAATCAGTTTCTGAGACTGACTTGAAATTGGCCTGGCCTGATTCTTGATTTTGACTCTTTCCTTTTAAGTTTGATGGTTCAATGTGGCTTCTTTCCTTACTGCTTTTGTTGTGATCCAGTCCTAAATATTCAGATGTAGCCTCCTGCAGATTCAGATTGGTCTTATAGGTCTGTCCAGCAGACTCATTTTGAACGATGGAGTTTTCGGGTAATTCAAATGTCTCCAAAGTATGTTCTGGTTCACAGTCTACAGCTGGTACCGGTTTTTGTTCTTCTACATTGGCTGTAGTCTGGGCAGGTTGTGTAGACAAATAAGATGATGTGTTGTTTTCATCAGAGTCACTGAGAAAATCTTCCAATGATGCCAGCCCAGCCAGCTGAATGGAGCATTCTTCACTCTCTGCATAAAAGCTGTCCCAGTCCTGCTCTGCTATCAGCACACTGTGGTCTAGGTCATCCATTGCAGCTGGACTCACATGCTTTGTTCTAACATCTAGAATAAACCAAAATTAGGAGATAGATGTTTTAGCATTTATGGTGTTTAATTTATTGATAAATGTTTGAAACTTTTAAGTATTTATTTCATTATTTAAAGATGTTATTTAGATATATTTAAAGATTTAAAGTGAAATAAAAATAAAATTAATTATAAGTGAGTAGTTTATATTTAAGATTTCTAATATAAATAAATATATATATATATATAAATGTATATTTATTATTGGATTTATTTAATACATAATTTTTAAACAGCGTATAATGTAGAATTAAGCCTGTGTGTTTGTATAAAACAAATAAACGTTCTTTGCGAAAAAGTTAATTTTCATAGTTAAACTTTTAATAATCGTTCTTATTAGGTAAATAATGTACTTTTAACAGGATACGTAAGTGTGAATTCAATGTAAAGTTTTAAACCCACTAATTGCCCCTTGTTTTTAATTCATTTCTAAGAATGCGTCTGAATAGATGAACACTTCTAAATGTATTGTAGGGAAAGAGGATTTTCACAACACACTTAAGTTGAAATTAAAATCAGTTATTGTACATTTGCTTTAGGGTTTTGTAGATACAAAGGAAAAAATGCACTTGTTTTAATGGTATAACAACCTTTGGAAGCCCCACAAACAGGAAGTGACGTCATGACCTTCCTGACATTCATGACGTTCAATGATCCAACATCATGAAACTTGACGTGATGACATTGAAAAAGGCATTGACCTCAAGAAATATAAAGGCATGTCATGACACTGGAAACGATCTAAAGAAGCAGTAAGTGATGTAGTGATATAACTTTTCACCACACACTTTAGTTAAAATTAAAGTCAGCTTTATTGGTGTATTAGTCAAAACCAAGTATTAGGTGCACTTACTTTAAAGCACTATATTAACAATTGTTACAAAATGTATTTAACTTAAATTTACTAGGCATTATCACAAAGTGCATTGTTACAAAAGTGCACTTCATTATGTTAAAAAATCTGTTATTGTCATTAAAGTGTTCTTTAAAATATGTTATCTGAAAGTGCATCTTAAAAAAAGTACACTTCTAAGATATTAAGTACAAATTTAATTATTTAAATACATTTAAGTTTTTTTTTAAACCAACTATATGAGTAATTTATTAGAGAATTGTTTTTCTTCAGTAAACTATTCTTTTGAAACCCGGTCTAACTGTCAGACCCACAGTTTATGATTGTGACATCATGAGAGTTGATTTAAATATCACAACATATCGGTCAGGAAATATCCTGGCAAACAAGTCACAAAAAGTAAATCAAGTTTCAAATCTTGTTTGATTTTTGGCTTACTTGAGATGGCTATAATGCAGATTCTGATTTACAACAAAAGTCTTAAAGTCTTTACTTTTATCTTCCACAAAAAGTTCTTACATTGATTGAATACAATTTTAAATTTTGATGTGTAGATCTCATCAGTATTTATTTATTTTCATTGTATGTTGTAATGACTTCGTGAAACCAATGCAGTCCCCTGTGCCAGCTTTCCTTACCAGAATCCACATTTTTTTAAAGCAGGAAATGCCCTATTCAGAAATTCCAGTCATAAAATTTAACAGGGCAAACATCATGTTGATCTGCCCCAGTTTAAACAGCACTTAAAACACTTCAAATAGTTCCGACATGACATTACAGATGGCTATTTCTATTGTGCTGCCTGCATTGATAGTGTATGTGTTAGGTTTAATGCGCAACAGATACATTGTTCTATTATAGCTGAGGCTTTCTTCTCCAGAAATGAATCTATTATACAGTCACAAATGAATAAATAATTAAACTATATTTTAGAACAGGCTACATATACTGCATTGACATTGACTGCCAATAAATTAGACATATAGACATATTATTATTCAAAAACGCTATCGTTGTATTAATAGCTATTCTTAGTCTTGTGCATGGATTAAAAAAGTAAAATATTGCTGGCACACAATACACACCACTGGAAACATTGAAAAACGTTGAACCCAAAGTGATATAAATATGTAAAGTTACTTTAGCTTTATAGGATCTGCATGCAGTGTTTTATATATTTCCTTATCAGCTATCTTCTTACCTTTCGCCGTTAAATACACATTTGCATTCACTAAATCCTTCAGTGTTGGTCCTGTACTGGAATGGCACCTTCCCCAGTCACTCTGCCCTTGCAGGGGGCTTTCTGTCCAGGTCTGATATAAATAGATGTCACTGATCACATGTTAGTGTTTAGGAGTACTCACATTTTCAAATAGGTGTCCTGTTTCACATGTACTGTATATAAATAATGTTTCTCTATAGAGATGGAATGAATCTGTCATTGATAAGCCTGTGCCTGCTGTTTGTTATCAATACAGGGTTAAACTGTCTTTGAAGGGTTAATCATATGTTGGTATTTAGGGTCAATCTGTTTTATCACCTGTAGATACATTTCCGAAACCAGTTTAGTGTTTAATAAAGATTTTAATATTAATGATTTCTAAAAAAAGATGAACTTATGAATGCCAAATGGATGATGTGAAGTTGCTTTTCATTGAAGAATATGCAAGAAGAAATAATAAAAAGATAATAATTATACGGTGGTTTTGAAAATAATCTAGTTTTATTTATGGTTCAACAGTAAAATTATTTTATTATTAGTGGTTATTTCTTTTGCATCTGTAAGTTGTAATCAAACCCACAACAACAGTTTTACATATACTGTACGACTGTATGCAAAAATGAAAGAAAACATTATGATTTTCTACTTTACAGAACTTTCCAAAAACACTTACACCTGCAAGTAAGAGTATATAAAAAGTCACAATTTATCATAAATTACACATTTTTGGCCTCGTTATATCAAAATATTGGTTTAGCTTTTTAAGTACAAATTTAAAGTATTTACAGTGGAATGTATTCAATACCTCAATTATATAGTGTTCAATATTAAAATATCTTGCCATTTCAAACACGTATAACTATTCTGCAAATACAAAAGTAGATTTTTATAAAAATGTTGGCACTGGATTGGTTTTGGGTTTGTTGTCTTCTGCAGAAAAAAGTTACACAGGTTTGTAATGCCAAGAAGGTGAGTAAATGATGACACGATTTACATTTTTAGGTTAACTTTAAAGAAACAAGTTAAACCTGCTTGTTTTTTACAGACATATCGCCTTGTGACTAATGCAATGTAAATGTACTGGTTGTGTTTTTGCTGCCAGTCTTCTTTTTACAGCGGTCAACCTTATCAACAAAACATTTTTTGCTTAGACCAAAGCCACTACATCCATTTTATAAGAAAGATGGTTTCAGAAGTTCTTGTGTGCGCCTGTGAGCCTCATTAATCCTCTGGAGGCTTGGTAGCGATCAGTGGTGCAGAAGTCACCGGTGGGTCAGTGAGACATGTAAACAGAGAACCTTTTCTGGACAAACATTGCAGAGGCCAAACTATGACAAAAAGGAAAATAAGAACAACTATACCAAAGAGCAAGAGTCTTTTCCAGTTGCCACGGAAACCTAAAAAACGCAACAGCCTTCTCCCGCAACCCTCTCTTGTCTCCTCACTCCCTACATTGTCTTCTTGTTTGTTGCCACTGATGTCAATGCAGATACAGTTGGGTATCGTTGGGTTCGAGTAGCACAGATTATGTCCATTCAAGAAAACTTTTTCCACTTGTTGCTGGTCCCTTGGAAGATGACCCAATACTTCTTGGCTGGTGTCCAGACCTGGTGGGCCAATTTCAGGTACTGACGTTGGGCGGCGACACAGGGGGCAGGTGATCTGGGTGCCCTTCTGCTCCGGTGAAATAGCCACAAAACGGGCCAGGCATTCCAGGCAGAATATATGGGTACAGTCCAGAAGCTTCGGAGTCTTGAAAGTGTTGTCGTATCCACAAAAGCATATTGAACATTCCGGTCCGTCGTTCCAATCCTGGTTTGTGTCGGAGGCCACTGTCTCTTGTTTATGCGGTGTTGTTGGCGATGGTGAAACTGTTGACACCTGTGGATCTTGCATCCTGTGGCTAGTGTTCAGCAGAACTGAAATGCAAGAAAAGAAATGTTTGTTTAGGTACAAACTAACAGAAACAAATCAAGAGCTGGTTTTACATGCATGTTATAGTACCTATAAAATATAGCTCTGACAGCTTTTAATCTGATAATTGTATTGTACATGTCGTAATAATATCCACTAATGTATGTGTAAAGTATGAAAGCTGTATTAGAAACCCAAATGGTTATCTGGAAGTCTGGCACTATTTGATATAAAGAAATAGTGCTCATTTGGTTGTTGGTTACTGTAGAAAAGTATTCCGTGAAAACAATGTTCAACATTACAAGTGGTTTTATTTACTAAACTTAAGATTAACCTCACCACACAAAAAGCATTTAAGGTTTAAATTTAGCCATTTGAATTTAGAAAATAAATACATTTATAATATAGTAATATAGTAAGCAATATAATGCTATTACCTTTAAAGAGGAAGTCAATATTTTTCTTCTTCAGATCTTTGAAGGTTGTTCAATGACAGAGTCTCTAAAATTCACGAAACTGGTACCACAGTCACTGTCCACACCTTTCTCAGTCATCCAGTAAAACATAACTGTCCTCACTTCAGTTTATCTATACAGAATTTCTTAACTATGACCGGGATCATAAATCATGATGACTCTCTCTCTGTCTTTCTCTCTCTCTGTTATCCTCAATTACCCTTACACAAAACAATACATTTAGGATAAACAGGTGTGACGGCAGAGAGACAGGGAAGTAGGAAACAGCTCTCAAAAAGGATTGGATTTCAACGGAGTCATTGTTGATCTAGCGTAACGTAAGAATGACAAAGCATTAAGTGACTTAGGTTGGAAAGAAGTCTTGAAACTCATTCCTTTTTGAATAAGGATCTTAAAGTTTCATCTGTCTTTAAGTTTGAAAAGACAATGTCTCAAAACAGTAAATTAAAGTATGATATATATATATATATATATATATATATATAATACATTGCTTTTGTGATCTCTTTATTGTCTTGTAAAGCAAGGAAAATGCAACACTATTTAAATGCATGATAAAATAAATATAATTTTCTAAGCAAACTGTAAACAGTATTTATTGTTTGGAGATGTTGTCACAATTCCTCGACATCCTAAATAAGAATATTTTTGGTGACTGATAGGAAATGTGTATTTTATTGTACAGGTGTACTATAAAATATACCACAAAAGAAATATGTCATAAAATAAAAACCTAATAAAGTCATAAAGTCAAAGTATGATTACTGCATTCCATTACTCCATTACTCTTTTCCAATGCCATAAGGATAAGTCTGTCTGAGTTGTTTCTTCATGTATGACAAAATCTTGTGTCACAAAAGCTGTCTTAAATATTTGCAGTTTCAATGGAAATGCCGTAAGTAATGTCTTTTAATGAGACTTTATAAGTTACAAACATCACATGCCATATGGAATATGGTTAACGAATGACCATGTGGTAATTGCTTTATTTTGAACTCATATTGTCTTTGGAGGAAGTTGTTTTGTCTTATAAAGCAAATGCGTTCAAAGTCTACCTGTGTGTTTACCAAAGGCAGCTGTAAACTGGCAAGAGGTTACATTCAGTTGGGTTGTGGTTTCCTGATAATAGTAAGTATGGTTAAAGATTGGTTTCGTGGAATTGCTTTATGTGTACGGTCCAACTAATCTGATCCAATTTTCCATTACTCTTTAGAAAACACAGTAATCCTATTCAATTAGGAGCCTAGAAAGTTATCATTATCACCACTTCCTAAAACTCTCTCCATTGATTTGTAGTGTCCCATGTTATACAACACATTGTGTTATGATACACTAGACCTTTGGGCTTCGTAAAACAATTCAACAATATGGTGTTCAAATTAATCATTGATAAATCGTCAACAAATTGATTATCATGAAATAAAACATAATTTATTTTTGTAAACATCGACATCATAAAATATGAATCACTGGGGTGATCAATATTCACTTCAATAAGACATCAACACAAAAAGTTCAGCATTTGATATCTAAACCATGCGTTGCAGTTGCTGGACAACAGCTGATAAAAATGTCATCTACTATTTTTCCACTGCTTTATCCCACGACATAATGGCACATATTATCTTTAGTAAACACGGCTTGCTTTATCCTGAACTGGCATTCTGAAGACTTTACATTTCACAATAATAAAAAATAAACAAACATTCAAATCCTAAAATAAAGTAGAAAATGTATAGAATGAAAATGAAAATAACAGCGATCCTTCAAATGAACAGAACTATTAATACAAATGAGATAAAATAGAAAAATGTTATGGCACTTTGAAGGCCACTGAGCATGTCTACAAACCAAAGTCATAACAGTGTATTACTTTCTTACAATATACATTTATCACATCATATGCAAGTTCTTTAATAATCTTACAATCTTATTTTATATAAAATGTACAAAACCAAGACAGTCTTCATCTATTACTACATTCAGTTAACGGCACTTTGTCTTATACAGTGGAAAAAGTGGTCAAAACTTTAAATTCAAGACATTTTCACTACAGTTTTACCTATATATTTTGTGCATTAACAGCGTAATTGTCACTTTCTGGCCTAACAAAATTTTGTATTAATATATTTGGGAACGTCTTTGGTGCATGCCAGAATCATATAGTGATAAACTTGATATTGTTGACATGGCATATGTATTAGTACAGCATGAATATACTGGCTTCAAACCATTCAGGTATTTTGTTGTATATGGCGTCAATAAGTGCTTATGGAATTTGTGGAGAAGGTGCAGAATGTTAAAGCTTACATTTTTCTTTTTCGGAAACCAAACATGAAAAGTGATCTAAATTTAAAAAATACAATGGCTTTTTAATGCAATGAGGTTTGGAGACGTTGTGTGCAAATCACATAATTAACTGGGAAAGTCTTGTTTTGGATCCTAGGTACAATGTCTCAAGGTTCAATAGTATAATATCACATGAAAATACTGCTAATAAATATAAACATTACAAAATTCTTTGAGAAGTTACTTGACAGATTTACTGATCAACACTCAAAAATACTCTAGTAGTGCAACACCTGGTCTCCTAAAAAAAACTACATTTCATGTGAAAAATATATAAATATAAATAAATAACTGGCTTTTGAAGATGTGAAAGGGAAAAAAAATATAAACCAAAAAATATTTCCAAAATAAAAGGTTATAGGAACATATCACTTGCTTATGTAGGTTACTGAGGAAATTTTCACCAAAAAAACTTATCCTACAGAAAACAGTGCTGGGTGATATATCTTTCATGTTTTGAAAAGGGCCATAACTGGCCCTTTGAGGCTGGTCACACATTGTATACCTTTGTTACTGCTCCCGTTGCCACAGTAGCACTTTTAGATACTGAAGTTGCAGACGGCCTCTCCCTTCGGACATATCTTGGTTTGCGAACTAAAGATCGAAGATGGATTAAGAAAAAAAATAGTAAAATTTTATTTTAGATATAATAACAATTTTCAACGATCAAATACAACACGCAGACAAAGTTCTTGTTCTTCGTACCTGAAGATGAAGTTTCAGGAATCATGACAGCCTTTAAAGAGATCAAATCTCTGGTTAGTCATTCTAATTTCCATAGAATTTTTAAAGAGGAACACTTTGTCATATGCATTTATTAATATTATATTTACCGTTTCACTTGGTTGGAATATAAAAGCTGAAAAATATTAGACAAGTATATCATTAATAAATATCCTTAAGACATTAAAACATAAATTAGGTAAGGACAACATCTTACCCTTGTTACGTCGATAGAAGACACCAGGGAGGCGGTTTGAGCGCTTTAGGTAAAAGAAAGATGCGACAGAGAGAATAAGACCCAGGCTGATAAGCAAAGTTCCTAGAAGGACAGAGGCAGCTACACCTGGACCACCTGTGTTTGCAAACATAATGCACACAGAATAAAACAACAGAGCAATTAAATATAGAATAAATGCTCTTTTGACAAGTTTAACATACCAATTACTGTGATTGCAGGTACTGGTGTCTGACTAATCCTTGCTGGGTGGTGAGGAGAAAAACATAGAATAAGTAAGAGACAGTCATACAGTCATATGGCAAAAGGAATGAAATCTATGATGATCAATATTTTCCCTATAGCTTAAACATTTGAATTATGCATAATAGAGCAGTAAACAATATGGTACTACAGTACAATATTTTATCCAGACGCACGGGGCCAATTCGATATATATAAAAATACAGAAATAGTAATGGAACATTACTTACTGTTGTTAAGTGTTAAATTCCCCTGCTCACAAGACACACAAATATGTGTATTGTTCTCTTGATGTAGAAGCCCTAGAGGAGGTGATTCACAGTCATCAGATTATTAAATAAATCACAAACATTTAAGTAAAATATGAACAGTCTGATAAACTACAAGTGGGGACCTGAAATTTATAATCATATTATTATTATATTTTCTTATTATTTATTTTTTAAAACTTTCTTGTAAAATGTAAAACATCTTTCCCATAACTTATATTGTGAATATACAATTCAATTTTAAAACTCATGTTTCTTATTGTGTCATTTTGTTTTTATCTGTATTTTTGATTCTTTTTGCATTATTACTACTACTTAATCAAAACAAACGACTTCAGTTTGATTGACATTGCAGTAACAAACATGATTTTTGCTACTAAATATTCATTTCTTATATACTAAATGTGAATTATTTTGTACATTATATTCTTATAGGACGGTTAAATAATCTGTCATGGATTGTCACACAGTTGACTTAAAAAAAATTTCATATTTAATAGAGCATTTTCATATTCATAAACATTGATTTTAGAGTCGATATGAAACATTGAAACAAACCAGGATCGCAGAGTGTATTATTAGCACAGGTTTCATTCATTTTCTTGATTCTTTCGCAACACTCATTGGAGTTTTCCAGCAAAGCCTGAAACACACAAACATACATCAAGCATTATTACTATCTTGTATATACACAATCAATTTTCATTGTATTATCTAATCTCAATAGTTAAAAACACCAATACACTGTGAGTTGGTTGACAAATAATTCCTAAAAAGAAGACAAGAGATACCTTGGTCCCTGGACTTTCTAACACAAAAAGAGCAGCACTGAGGATGTAGTAGACTGTACTCATGATGGGATTACTCCTGTGGGTTAGATTAAGTATATATGGATCTGTAACCCATTATATTTGCCACAGATTGAGATTATGACATCATGTTTTACACTTAGTGTCGTTTTTGTGAAATGTGCAATCTCTCAAGTTTATTTAATCCTTGGGACTGCAAGTTTGCAATGTACTCATCACCTCACTGTGATTTAAGTACAAATATGGCCTGATTTATTTATTGTTTCTATTATTTTTTTTGATTGACAAGAATAAAGTCGTTTAGCAAACATGTTAACTTTAACCCACCAAACAGGTTCTTGTCCACTCTATTCACTTGCACTTGGCTCATAAATGTGTCGTGCTTTTTCAATGCTGTCCTTTTAAACATACATTGTAAAATGGAAGCAAACACACTGACAATTCTTGAATTTGCTAAAGATATTATTTAGGTGTGACGTGCTTTTAAACTCACCTGTGAAACGCAAGTTGTTATGCATCAGAAATCTGTTGACAACGAGTTTACTTCCTGATTGATAAACGTGCGGTGTCAAAATAAAGGTCCGTGTTGGGACTGTTTCCCAGTTTCACCGCTAAAAAATCAGTTTTTCATTACATTCTGCAACACTTACATAGCTTCATTGTATTATAATTATAACTAGTAAAAACACACGTACAAAACATTTTTAAGCAATTTGATGTAAACATTGAATGCAAGTGTGGTGTTCCGTTGACGGGCACTGAGAGCCATTGCCGTTTAAAAACACATGACTGTGCATTTAATAATTATTTTATTTTGAGAAGTTATATGATTTGATATAGAAACGGGTCATGCCTAAAACTGATTTACGTGACAGTTTTAAATCACTATGACTTTTATTATGAAACCTGCGCGAATGTTTGGTTGCTAGGATACGCCATATCTTCCAGTCCCACAACTAGTGGACGAGTCTTCATACACAACTGACAATATAGAAGCAGGATTTATATTCCTCACTGATTTAAATGTGGGACACAACGTCTACATATTTTGCAGCTCCTATAAGCAATATAAAAAGAAAACACTTTATGTAAAGAGAAGCATAATTCACTGCTAAACATGAAACATTAACTTTGTCATCAAATATTTTTATTGTATTGTTATATTCGATTCTGTTCTGTTACATGGACACATTATTTTTTTCTTATTAGATTTCAGAAAGTCAAAAATTTATAATTTATACCAAACAGTATAAATATTTCATCAATATAGACTTTGGTATTATTATTTTGTATTGTTTTATATATTTTTATATTCGATATATTCAATTCTGTTCTATGTACACATTCGTTTTTTTTCTTATTAGATTTCAGAAAGTCAAAAATTTATAATATATATCAAAATGTTTTACACACACACACACACACACACACACACACACACACACACACACACACACACACACACACACACACACACACACACACACACACACACACACACACACACACACACACACACACACATACATATATACCAGGCGGTATATATATATATATATATTTATTTTATTATTAAAATTCTTTATTATTAAAATTAACAACCAAAAAGGAACCACGGGAATTTTGTCTTCACTAAATATTAAAAATGTTTTTATAACATTTAACAGTCATATTTTCAATAAGTATGTAAAAGGAGGACCGTTTCTACTGCTCTCTTATTGGCTGTTCCTTCTGTAACATTCATGAAAAGTCATCCATTTAAATGTCATATAAACATGCGTTTTGCAATGAAAAAAGTGTTTATTTTAAGTTATATTTCTATCCATTTAAATTCTTTCAGACATAAAGCTCTCAGACTCAAAGTTTCACTCATGTGGCCCAAAAATGCATCAGTGCAAAAAAAACAAATAAATACATACATACAATAAAAAAATTAAAATAAAATAAAAAAATAAATAAAGTATTCAAATAGTGCCATCTAGCGATTTAGTTCATAAATGTGTTAATCCGGAGAATTTGTCATTATTTTGGGATGGATGATGATGTAAAATAGGCTAAATCTATCGAGTCTGTTTGAATTGTTTAGCCCGGGAAAAATGTCCTTTAACAATAGCACGCGCAGCCCCAGATCTCTTGTCAGCCCGTATGAACACCAACGGTTTATTACATGAGCTTCTGTCACCACTGTTAAACATGACACAAATCATTTCAGGTAAGCCTAAAGTCTGTGAAATAACCCCAAAAATTTAAACTTGTTGAAAAAATAATAAATATATTTTGCTTGCTAGGTTATTAGAAACTGACTGAATGGCCTCATGACTCCACTTGATGACTGAGGTGAGTCATGAGAGAATCTGCCCTGTTGGAAACACATGATATAAAACACACATAAATAGTTTTAATTTTTTAATAATGTTGTGCTCTTGTGTATTTTTACAGTGCAAATAACTTTAACCGTGAAAGTTTGAAAATGAAGCCGAATGTCTGGAATATAAATGAGGTTTTGAACATCCCTGCATCATCCGGGTATGTCCATTAACTGTATGTGTCTTATTATTACCTTTACTAAAATAGCATGATTTAAATTGGAATCTGGTCTTTTATTAGATTTTTATGTTGTCTTTTTGTGATGACTTTAAGAATGTATTTGAATCTTTGTTACAGTGGGATCAAAAAGGGACCTGGAAACAATGACTACTCGAAACTACCTGACTCCCAGATTCTGTTGGGCTCTCAGTTCTGGCCCGATAGTTCTCACAGTTTTTCCCAGGATATGAGCTGCCAGAGCGGAGGCTCTCAGAAAAACTCACAGGAAGTAAATATATATTCAACCAGGGGTCTCTGACCTTTTTTTAAGCGAGCACTACCTATGGAGTTGAAATCCTCGGCAGGGCTACCTGTTGGATATTATTAAAATAATCTTTGTTTGCCTTAAACATGTGCATAAATAAAATTACCAACTTTAAAGGCACAATTGAATTTTAATAAAAAGGATCCATTGAAGTCAGGCTGGTCACATTATCCACAAGTACTACACTTTTTAAAAATTGAATTTGCTTATGAAGGATTACTACTTAAACATTTTAATTTAGTGAGTCAAAGAGAAAAAAACATGGTGCCTTTATAATTTGGTGCCCACTATCACTGAGGAAAATTCATTAGCAGCTCCTATTGTTGAGCCCTGTCCATGGCGGGCACCTCAAAAAGATCATGGCACGCCCCTGTATCCAACTATTCTTGACGTTTTTGTCTGTTTCTTATACATTTTACGTTTTAAAATATGTTGAGTGCCCATGTTCCCATGCATTTCATTCTAACTGTTTTTCTTTTGCAGAAGATGAAAACGACGGTTTCTAGCAGTTACTGTTCTAAGCCTTTTCTGTTTGAGGGGAAATTTCCAAACCTTACTGGTGGTAAAGCTGCAGGCACTTTGGACAGATTTGTGGAAGAGAAGAGAAATGCCACCGAAAGATATGAAAGGTCTATTTTCGTGAAATCTATAAATCTGTACCCATATAAATATCTGCTTTTGAGTTCCCTACTGAAATATTTGACAGTTTAAGTTCTGATACATTTCTATATAATATATAATTTTCAGAGAAAACCTAACTCGTGGAATTTTACATATGCAAGAGTCACTGGAAAGTGTAAGTAGACAAAACTATTAACATGCTAAAAGAACCTGTTCTGTTCGATTCAATATTGACACAATACTACAACAAAACTCTCTTTGTTCCCCTAAACCCTTGTAGATCAAAGAGACATTGTTAAATCGTATTGACGGAAATAATGACACAACTAGAACAGTATTGTTAGAGAAAATGGATAATTTTTCGAAAACAAGTAAGTTTTAGGGTAACTACATCTACCAGATGGTAAAATATTCTTCACCTCAGACTGGGCCACCATTGATACCATGTATACCGTTTCTTCCAGTTGAGGATTTTTTAAACAGTGTAAGAGAGGGTATAACATGTCAGTTTGAGACTATGCAGAGCCAAACACAAACTGTGATGGAGGACAGAGAAGCCAAGGTACAGCAATGCAACTGCACGTACTATGTTGTCAGACTCAGGTTTTTATGTGTTAATGTAATTTATGTCTTATTTACATTTGATTCTGTTAGATTAGTCTGGCAACAAAAGATTTAAACACAAACATCCTTAACCTGCAACGGGATCTTGAGCATCTTAAAGTAGTGCAGGGCAAGGAGCAGGGCATGCTGGGAGAGATTCTGTCACAGCTTGGCACTTTGATTGCTATTCACAATCCGACAGCACCACATAGCCCTGCAAGAATGATTGATAGTGAAGTCCAGACATCCCCGGGACTGTCAGAGCGGTTCTGTGTCGTGTCAGCGGAAAAACAAGAAGCCCTGATGGTTTGTCCATTAAAAACCCCTAAAGCAAAAAATGCATGTGTCCTGTCTGTGCAAGGGCAGCAGCAGCTTAAACAGACGAACAGCAGGTCAAAGTTTGTCGGATCAAGCCCACTTGTTTATTCTCAATCGCTTGTATCCTTGGAAAATCCTAGAAAGGAGTACTTAGAGAATGTAGAACCAGAAGTGCATGCAATTGAAAACATGCAGAGATTGTCCGCCGATGCTCTGCCGCATCCAAAGGTCCTCAGAAGGCGCCAAAAGGCTGTGAATTACAGGGGGAAAAAGAGAGCCTTGGTTCTTCCACAAAGACAGTCTGCGAGACAAAAAGGAGCATTGAAACCCGACAGCCAGCAGAACGAAGACCCTAAAGGTAAACGATTAGACAGGGCACCTCTATCTTCTGTTTGTGATTGCTGGAAAATGACCTACAAATCTGTTGCAGGGAATCATATAAAACCTCAGCCCAAAGCCACTGTAGCTCCAGTCATTATGTGTGCAGATGACCAACCACTAAACCCTTTCAGCATGTGGTCCCAGGACACAAACGGCTCCCAAATGATTGTGGGATATAAGATGACTAAGTGGGAATCTGTGGTGCCTGAACCGGAGGTCAGTGTCGTAGAAGGAGAAGATGGCTTGTGGCAACTGTTTGACTTAAATAATGACTCAGAATAAGTGACAAAATACACATTTTAAGACTTTATGTTCAGTTTCTAAGCATGAGTGTGCTTAGTAAGGTTTATAGTTATCTTTTATGTTTGTAAAGAATGTATGTTTGTTAGGAAAATATTTGAGACAAAACCAGTATAGCAAAAAACTTGCCCCGGAATTAAGAAGTTGTTATGCAATTGTTAAGTAACAATTTTGTTTAATAAATTGCATGAACTGTTCAAAGTTACAATTATTGTGTACCTCTCTTTTCAATATATTTTTACTATGCTAAAGATGTTTATATTTTTACACGTTTCTAAAGTGCTATTTTACCTTTAAAATTGTCATGTGTATTGTCAATTGATTCATTTAACACATACATCTGACACTTTGTCATACAAAAAAATAACTGCATTCAAAACTTTTAAATCAGCAGTATCATTTAAAATACTTTGAAATCTAAACAAATTATTATTTTACTTAAATCAGTTATATTTTTACCTTGTAAACAAATAGCTCAAAAATAAAACTTAAATCAATTGTCATGAGAAATCCCATCAAAAAGATTGTCATTCATCTACCAAGTCAGCAGGAGGGGGCATGAGTCCACGAGGGTTTAGATTTGCCACCAAACACACATCATAACTGTCGTGCATCAGTGCCTGCTTTGCTACCACAGTCCATACATTTTCCCAGGGGTCCAACTGCAGAACATCTTTAGTGATGATATCATGACGATCTTGGAAAAGAGTCAAATATTTATCCTTAATCAGATTTGAATCTTTTAGACAAAATTTTAATTAGCCATATTATCAAACCGTTATTTAAATTGACTGAAGAGAGTGAAAGGGCAATACTTAAGTATTTAAATTACTATTTTTATTTACCTGCTCCTTTGTAGTAGCCACAGATATACAGCTTTCCATCCACCACACCAGCATTTGACGCATTGCTGCGTAGTGATAAGAGAGAGTATGGTAATGGAGGACCATCTCTCCAAAAATCTCCATCTGGGTTATAGATCTCCACTGCACTTAGACAGTGACGTGACTGGCCACGATCAACACCTTCACACCCAATACCCCCTTAAAAGTAGAATTTAAAACTCATTATACACTAAAAGCATAAACAAAAGAAGGAGTTTTACACTGGTTTACAAAGGCAATATTTTGTTCTCAGTCATCATTGGTATTTTTGACTAATATTGTTAAATATTCCATTCCATTATTTAAAGCAGTATAAATTACAGTAAAAGTTCACCCAAAAATATTCATTCTGTTATCATTTACTCCCCGACTTGTCATTTCAAACCAGTATGACTTTCTTCTGCAGAACATTTTATAGCAATGTTTGTAACTGGCACCTATTCCTTTTCCACATAAGAAGTGAATAGATACCACTGCGGTTTGGTAGTCAACTACCTTCAAGATATTTTTTTTCTGTTCTGTGGAAGAAAGTCATGCAAGTTTGAAATAGCAAGAGAGTGAGAAAATGGTTTTGCCTTGAAATACCCCTTTAACTTTGTGTAGTTTTTGACATTCTTACCCAGTACATAGATTTCCCCGTTCAGTGCGACTGCACTGCAGCGGTATTTTGAATATTTCATTGGGCCGAGTTCACTCCACTTGTTGTTGTCTGGGTCATATTCAAGCAGTCGGTTACTCATCCGATCAGGCTCGTCATCTGTGCGGTATGACTGTCATTCATGAGACATGGAAGAACAGGTGCAGCACAGGGAAACAGAGAAGGGAGATGGCAATAAACTGTCTTGTTAATGTGAAACTTTTTGGTTTGTTTGCATGTGTGTTATAAAACCTTACAAGACTGCACCCAAGTTTAATACTGTAGTTAAACGGGATAGTTCACCCCAAAATCAAAATGGCCATTATTCAATCACCCTATTGAGACTTCAAAACCTGTATAACTTTATTCTGCAGAACACAAAAGAAGATATTTTGAAGAATGTTGGTAATTAAACTGAAGATAACCTTAATGGTTTGAAATGACAAGTGGGTGATGCCATAATTAAAATTTTTGGATTAATTATTCCTTTAAAGGTCTTTTGCACCATTTTCAAAAGTAGACATTATTTTAATTAGTTACTTTCTTTTCTAAGTCTTTAAGACTATCAAGACTATTTGAACTTTATGGAGGTTACCTGTGGTGTTCGTCCCCCGAGTACATATAAGCGCCCTTTCATCCGAACTACACTATGATAGGCAAGTGGCATAGGTAGAGGGGCAGCACTGCGCCATGGCCCACCTTGCAAAGACCAGCGCTCAACACTATTGGTGATTAGAAACTGATTCTTCAGCTTCATCAGGCCACCAATCAGATACAGGTTGTCTCCTAGGGAACTCAATGCATACGAGTCACGATATTCTGCTGTACTAAGATGTTTCCAACTGCCCTGGGCTTCTTTGTTGTACCTGAAATAAGCAAAAACCTTTGAAAAGTGTACACACAATAAAATGTTTTAAGTTGCTTTAAATCTAGGCCTAGGAGTGCTAATGTATTGAAAATATGAAATATTACTATATTAGTCATTTTCTCCTGCTGAAGCCTCACATGAATATCTCAATGTTTCTTTCTTTCTGTCTCGCCATCCTTCGTGCTCCTAGCTCTCCAGCCACAATAATTTGATTCCTCTCAGTCACCACCCCTCCACAGACGTATCCAAGAGCATCGCCATATCGTGGTGAGGTAATAAAAAGTGTTCGACCGGTGTTGGGAGCGTAACAGAAGCTGCGTTCGGTGTAGCTTCCGTACCTTGAACGTATCCCTCCTCCATCATTACCGATGCAGAGTAGAAGATCTGTGGTCTCCATCCCGTAGCGCAGTTTTAGTCGGCGGGGTGGTGCATCTGAATCCATGCTTGCTGTTTCCACTGCCTGTTCCATCATCTCAAGACATTCAGCATCAACTAAGAGCGCTGTATTCCGTTTCAATGTCCCCTTTAAGTAATCTACACCAACCAACACAAGACGTACTTTCTTTAAGAGTTCAGGAAGGTGCCTGACACGGTCCTCCACCTCTGACCCTACACCGTCCGGGCGGTGCTTCACCCAGCGCATCACCACATCCAAAATGCTCTCCTCACGAGAAACGTTGAGGTCGTCTGAGCCGAGCAGCGATCCTAGTTGATGCGCCTCTAGCTCCAGCACCTCCTCATTGAGGCACACTTCGGGAAAGTGCTGCCGCAGGTAGCGTTGGGCCTGGTCAGCCAACTCTTCCGCCCCCAGGTCCCGGGCGTAGTAATAAATGCCCAGGCAGTTGGACGTATCCATGTTGTCAATCATGTAGATCTGACATCGACTGAACACATCATCCATCTGTAAGAGAAAAGCAGCAACGGAGATCCCCTGCACGTTGGCTGCTGTGAGTGGGAGAGTGGAGCTGTACATGTATTCCAAAAGAAGGGCCAAGCTTTGTGCCGGCATGTCCCTTAATACCACGTGACGATTGGTGCACTCGCGCAGGCCGCAGGTGAACATGACCCGAAAGTAGGGGCTGAATGCGGACAACACCGCGCGGTGGCACGGGAAGCTGACACCCTCGGCTATCAAAACCACGTCGGTTAGCTGCTCAGCCTCCCGCATGCGGTTTAGCTGTTCCAACAGCGTCAAACCATGTTTGGCTCTCAGATCCATATTAACAGCTTTTTTATTTTCGTTAAAGCTTCAAAGTTAGGCAAAACACATCCTGGAGGTTCTGAGGAAATAAAATGAATATTAACTATTGCAAGTATGATGCTATTAGGGCATGCGGTTTTGTTACTGCATACAACGTGACCCACTTACACTTCTGTAACCTTTTAAAAATGTATTCTTGTCATGCTGTACAAGTCAATGCTTAAATGAGTCTTTTCAATGTCGTATCAGTAGCAGCATTGGCAACAGCGAGGCAAACACACAGGTCTTTCGTGTTATATAAGCACATGCATCAGTGAACCGTACCAGATCGCTCGCTTCCTAGGGTTTCTGGCCTCAGGCAACCATTTGTCCATTACCCGCATTCGACACAAACACACTGCTCTGCTTCTGACTGTAAACACAGGGAGAGAGAGTTCTGTGTATTCAACCTTCCCTGACCAACCCCGCTGAGCAACAAGGCTAATTATAGACCATGACTTGTCAAACTGCCGAAGGGGGGGGGGGGGGGGGGGGGGGTGGGGGGTGCATGAACTATGAAACTAATATTCTAATACCTAGGAAAAGGAACAAACTTAATATGTAAGCCTGTGCAGAAGGTTGATTTTGAGATGTTTCCTACAGTGATTATATATTTGTATGTCTGTGGTAGAATTTAAAGAAAGACCCTTGGTGTGCTGAAGCGCTGAGGTCACATTTCACCCCATCATTCTTTAAAAGTGGCCGCGTAATATTTGTGTAACCACTTGGTCCTTGCGGCATAATGCATCAAAACAGTTTCTTGTGGGACGGATTTTGCTTAAAATAAATATGGAAATACTATAGAGTAAAATGTAGTTGGCAAAAACCTTAATTATATTTTATGATACACATTTGATCTCTAAAGCAAGACCTTAATGTTGTGCTAATTCTTACAGTTCATTGAAGTAATGGATCAACCAGAAATGAATATTGAGTAACTTCAAATGTGTTTAAAAGTGTATATGTTTCTGTCTTCTGCAAAACACAAAAGAAGATATTTAGAATTTTTAAAATGTTGATAATTGGGTGCCTCTGCTCATGGTAACCAACTTTCTTCTTAATATCTTCTTAATCTTCTTAATATCGGTTCTTTTGTGATCTGCAGAGGAAGATGGTAATACATGTAATACAGGATTGAAGTCATGAAAAGAGGGCAATAAATGATTATAAGTGATTACAAAGTGGGCTTTGAGTTTATACACTATGCTGGTTGAATTTTACACAGAGAAATAAAAAATGCTTTACATTTAAATACATTTCTTTTATATTGTGCAAATTCAATATTTGTCTTTGAAACTCTGCCATGTGCAGTTTTAAAACAACAGAGGCATTTGCCTTATGCAAAAATGTATAAAATGTAAGTTTTAAAACCCTGACAACTCCTAAGTTGTGTATAAATAGCACCATCCATATAACATGTCCTAGGCCTAAAACTTAGTTGATCTAATAATTATTAAATATATTAACCACAAAGGGAAAGACACGTAACCCTCAACCCGTTGCACCACCTTCCAATTTTAGCACTCTAAGGACTGCAGTGACTGTGTTGATGATTGAGGGGCAAATGATGTCAAAATGTCTTTTCCTGTTGGATTTGATGGAGTCATCATTTCATACTGCACTTTACAACAGAATGTTCAACTCAAACGAGAAAGTTTCCATTAGGATTGACCCTGGAGTGTGAAAAGTAGCAGACTCCATTACTAACTAATACTAACTGGAGAAAAAAACTGAATCAGCAGTAAGCAGTAAGAATAATTTAGATAAAATGTATTAGTTTTGGAATCGTCATTAATTGATACAGTAAAGACACATGGATGCATGCTCGAGTTACTTTCAAATTAAATTCTTTCTTTATTCAATGTGTTTATTAAAATAATGTTTTTTATTGCTCATTCTCAAGTTAATCATTTGATAGAAAGAACATCCTCTTTTAGTACAGCCTAACCCCATTATCGCCCTTTAAATATCCAACACAGGTTCAGAATGATGGTATATCAGTAACCACTGAGATGAAGAACAACTTTTTATGTATTTTCATTGAAGCGGGTGCATAATTTATTTTGTATAAAGTGGCTTGCAACGAGTTACAGAAATTAAACCATGTATACACAAAGAAGGAAAATGGAATCAGAACACACAGGGTATCGTATTCAGAGAGAAGTTATGGACGAAAAGAAGCTGAAGGAGTTATCTCAGAGACTCAACTACTTTCAAACCAACATTCCCATCTCCTGTCGACTGAAAAAGTCACTCAGGTAAATTGATGTGGGCATGAAATAAGGCAGCAGCGATTATGGATTTGATGATTAAGTATGGATTTTTCTCATTTTCAGCTGTTCTGTTTCCCGATTAAAACGTAGCATAGTTAGTTTTTTGCCTATTCTGTCCTGGTTGCCACGATATTCCATCTGGGATTATGGCATGCCAGATCTCATCTCTGGGATCAGTGTGGGCATCATGCACCTTCCACAAGGTAAGAACACACATGTGGGGATGATGATTGGTCAATATAATCATTTTGTTTATTGGTTTCATTGGTTTATATGTTTGAGGAATGGCCTATGCTTTGCTGGCGTCTTTGCCTCCAGTGTTTGGACTTTACACATCGCTCTATCCACCCTTAATATATTTCATTTTTGGAACCTCAAGACACATTTCCATAGGTGAGATTTTTTTATTAACAAATATTAAATGATTTGATCTTAATAGATGTTGTATTTACAAATGGAATAAACTAATGTTATTTATGTATGTTTCATAGGCACGTTTACCATTCTCAGTATTATGATTGGTAGTGTGACGGAGAGACTGGCGCCTGATGCAGATTTTCTTATTTTCAATGGCACAAATGTGACTGAAGAGGTGGATATTGTATCTAGAGACCTTTATAGAGTACAGATTGCAGCCGCCACCACTGTACTTGGAGGTCTTATTCAGGTCTGTAAAACACAGAAACATATAGACTCATTAAAGGATGTTCTTGTAATTGTATTGCATTCATTCGTATCGTGGTTTCATATAAGATACAATTTTGAAATTCCTACTTTATATTGCTCTGTTGCACAAAATAAATTCTGTGTTTCAAGGTTCTACTAGGGTTAGTCCAGTTTGGCTTTGTGGGCACGTACCTTTCAGAGCCGTTGGTCAGAGGTTATACTACGGCAGCATCTGTTCATGCTGTAGTGGCCCAGTTAAAGTATATCATTGGAGTTTCCCCTAAACGCTTCAATGGTCCTCTGTCTGTAGTCTATGTAAGTGCCTGTACTGAACATGCATGGCTCCACTCCAGGCTTACCCATTATTAATCTTTACTCTCTCATATCTCTATGCAGACTTTATCAGACCTGTTTACACTCTTGCCAGACACCCATCTTCCAACTTTACTTGTCAGCGTTGTGTCCATTGTAGTTCTTATTGTAGCCAAGGAGCTTAACAATGCACTCAGGCACAAACTGCTGATTCCTCTTCCAGTGGAGCTCTGTACTGTACGTAATATTGCTCATCATAACTGTCTATTGTTCTTCACCATATTGATTTTATTTTTATAATAGGGAGATGCAGGTGTATATGTGGTGGACTTTAACACTGTGTGTTATTAATGTGTATAGTCAGCATATTTACAGTCTGTATCATTCTGTTTGTATAACAATGTTTAGCAATTGAACTATGTTGCCTGGCTTCTCATTCACTATTGGAAATCATTAACATTGCTATAGTCATGACAAGTTGGCATGTGCGTATTTTTCCACTAGATTGTGGTGGCGACAGTTATTTCCTTCTATACTCGACTTGATGCCACCTATAGGATATCGGTTGTTGGGGAGATCCCAAGTGGGTGAGTTTTAACATCTACGATATCTTGATCATATCTAAATTAAAGCCATGATATTGTATTAAGGCTGTATAGTATTTAAATAGTCTTGATGTTTATGTTATTTACATTACGTTAAGATTATATTTATTAGAGATGCACAAAACCTAATTTCTTCACCTGTACCTTTGCTCCATTATTAAGATTGATATCTGCAGATTACAATAGTTTGCTGTCATTGACTAAAGTTTAAATTAATATTTTTTCTGAATGTTATTTATTCATGTATTGACTATTGATATTGAACATATGAATATGTTGTTTCTTTGAAAAAAAACATACAAGAGCACAAATTCATGAATTTTCCTTTCCTCTTCAGATTCAACAGATATATCGGCCCTGATAAATTTATTATTATTGGCCAAAAGTGTAAAAAATTGCTTGTATCAGCAAAACCAATTATAGGCTGATATATACGTGCATCTCTTATATTTCTAGTTTAAAAGTGTCAGAAGAAATTTTTATTACATTAAGAGTCTTCGGGCATTAAAAGTTTTAAGTGTTTTTTCCAGACTCCAGCCTCCCACAGTCCTAAATGTCAGCGTCTTTCCCAATGTGGTGGTGGATGCGTTTGCCCTGGCCATCGTGGGCTATGCAATTTCTATTTCGTTGGGCAAAACTTTCGCTCTTAAACATTGTTACAAAGTAGAAAGCAACCAGGTTGGTAAATCACTATAGCACCAATCACATACATGATAGACACATTGCACAAGGGAACTCTACATCTTCTTCTCTTTCTGTTCTAGGAGTTGGTGGCTTTGGGTCTCAGTAACACGGTCGGAGGTTTTTTCCAATGTTTTTCAGTTTGCTCCTCCATGTCCCGCAGTCTCATACAGGAAAGCACAGGTGGCAAGACACAGGTGAGGCGAACACAACCTCACCATACAAGCACATCTAAGGTTTTGTTTCATTGTTTGTCTTAATTACTGTAGCTGGCAGGAGTTGTATCTGGTGTGATAGTCCTGGTGACGATCCTGAAGTTAGGCACGCTTTTTCAAGAACTGCCTAAGGTATGTAAACAGTGAATCAAATTATGATTTATTATTTATGATCATTTAGATTCATTACATTGAGTAACTACTTTATATTTTCCACATGTTGTGCACATCTAGGCTGTTCTTGCAGCAATAGTCTTTGTGAATCTGAAGGGGATGTTTATGCAGTTCTATGACATCGTTACTCTGTGGCGCAATAGCAAGATCGATCTGGTATGTTATATCAAGACTCCACACAAAAAAATATTATTGTGCAAAGTCTATGTTCATTTATATACTGTAGTCATTAAACAAATCCTATATTGTTGTTTTGTTGTATGTAGATGATATGGTTGGTGACTTTTGTATCTACCGTGCTCTTTAATTTGGATATGGGTCTAGGTGCCTCCATGGCATTTGCTTTGCTCACAGTTATCTTCAGAACTCAAAGGTTAGACTCTCCCTGTATGTGTTTTCTCTGAAGTGTCTCTCTCACTTCTGTCAACTGATCCTTTTTGCTTACAGCAGACAGTTTGACCTTATCGCTTAACCCAGTCTTTCCATCTCTTAGGCCTACTTACTCACTGCTAGGACATCTTCCAGGCACCGAGCTTTATCTGGATATGCAAACACATAAGGAGGTCAGGGTCATAAGTTTCTAATCATATTATTCCAGGAATTATGAATTGATATATCATAATCACATAAGCACTGTATAACGATGGAAAAAAATTTTTATACATTAAAGTATTTTAACATTTTACCATGTGCAGTCCAATAACACAAATGCTGTTTTGCAGGTGAGGGAGGTGCCTGGTATGACCATATTTCGCTCCTCTGCCACTATGTACTTTGCTAATGCTGAACTTTATCTCGAGGCTCTCAAGAAAAAGGTTAAAAACTTTGTGAAGAACATAATAAGATATTATAAAGTACATCTTGAATTAATCACATCAGCATATAATAATGCAATATAAACTCCTTCTGTGTACACAGAGTGGTTTGGACATTGGAAAAATGCTAACCTACAAACGCCGACAAGAGGCCAAGCAGAGACGTAAAGAGAGAAGAGCGGAGAGAAGAGCACGACGAGAGGCCAAAAGACAGGTAGGCCATCTCAGATCTTTCCGTGATTACGGATCAACGGTACTGACACCTTTTCCCATAGTAAATTTAGATAGTCACAACGTTTTCTATGTTCCGCTTTTACAGAAAAAAGCTCTCAGGGCAGCTTCTCAGCGATCCAGAAATGTCATCTTTTCAGTGGAAGAAGTGGCAGGCCAACTGAGGGAAATAGATGGAGACACCCTGAGAGAGTCAGAGTCCGGATGGAAACAGAGAGAAAACAATACAGTGTTTGTTATTCCTGAGACTGCACAGACATCTGAAGGCCATCACACCTGGATGTATCTGAAGGGCACTGACCCTGACACCACCACTCTGGGGTCACTGTCTGATCTACAGGATGGCGACATCACTACACTGGACTCCAGCAGTGAAGACACTTTAAGCAGAGACCTGGAAAGGGTTTCTCTGGGATCCCTGGGGAAATGGACATGGGATATACACTCCATTATTTTAGATTTCTCAACTGCAAACTTTATTGATACTGTGGGGATTAAAACATTGAAGAATGTGAGTAATTCTGACATTTTTAAAGGGATGGTTCACCCGAAGATAAAAATTCTGTCACTCATGTAATTAAACATTTGTATATGATTTTTTTTTTCTCTGGAACACAAAATACATTTTAAGAAATATCTCATTGGTGTTTTGCCTATACAATGGGGGAAAGTGTTTTTTGGCTAGCACCATTCTTAAAAATATCTTCTTTGTTCTCGGCAGAAGACAAAAAAGTCATACAAATTTGATACAATTATTTGGCTAGACATTACTTCAGTTTACACATGTGTAAATTAATAGTTTGACAATAAAAGGAAATGCTGTTCTCATTTATTGTAGATATTCCATGATTTTGGAGAAATCGATGTGAATATCTACCTAGCAGGTTGTCAAGGTACATGGATCTCCCACTTTCGTCAGTTGTTTTAGTATTTATTCTACAGCTGCTGTGATTTACTATTCTGTGCTTTTCTCCCCAGCATTGGTGATGGAACAGCTTGAACGTGGCGAGTTCTTTTCTGATGACATCACTGAAGGACATGTGTTTGCAACTGTGCATGATGCTGTTTTGTACTGTCTCAAACATCATGGCGCAATGACCATTCACAGCGATGAGAATTATGTGGTAGGTTCTATAAGTGTATGATTACTGAAACACACGCGCAAGCATATAAATAAATTGTTTGTCACAAACGTGTTAATGCATAAATCTGGAATATGACTGTGGGACATACATCATTTACATTTTTAAGCATCGTTTGAAACTTTTTATTTCAGGAAATGAGTGCTACCCATCTATGAATGAAGACATCTGGTTTGCTCTTGTCTGCATGCTCACGTTGTCATATTTAGACTTAAACCTCAGCTTTAAGTTATCAGTTTTAGTTGGTGACAATAAAGTATGACTTTTACTGTGGTGTGACAATGGGATATGACTTGATTAATTTTTTTGTGTGTATTATTTACTAATTCATTCTCTTTTGTTTACTCATTTCTTAAGTAAACAGCTACTTTGAAATGTAATTGTAATCTATGAAAGTTTTTGAGAAGGATCAGAATTCTACTTAAAAACACTGAGAGGAGTTTTAATTGTAAAACTGAGAATGTTTGTATCTAATAAAACTGTATGACCAACAACAATTAGTTTTCATATTTAATTCGAGAAAGTGATTGTGTGCAGTTTTAAGGTCACAGCAACAATGTGACTAAACCACATATAACCAAATAAATAAGTCCTGTCAGCTTTCTTTGGATGCAAGTACAAACAGGCAGAAAACAACTAATTACTAACACATTCCAAAAAAATTATAAAAATCATATTATATTGCAAGTTTAACATGCTTCACTTTTAGTATCTCAGAGAACAATCAAGTGTGAGAAACATTAGGTAGAAATGCTAAACCTCTTCACTTTTACTAATAAAGGAATATTCTGGGTTAAATACATGTACACCTTTGTACATGCGTGTGAATAAATGGATTTTAATACTTTCCAATGATTGAACAATTGGAAAGATGTGCTAAGAGAAATGCTACTATAATAGAAGTCTATGAGGCCTACATTAATAACTAATATTTGACTGTTGTATTTTAAATTTCCCTGCCTTGAAATAGCTGTATTGTAGCTTTTCAGCTTCATTTAGTATACGCAGGTTAAAATATATCTATAGCGAACTGCTGATCCACCCTTTTTAAAAACCATGTTACCACAGGGGGTCTTAAAAAAAGATATTTTGTGGTGCTCAACAATCACCCTTAACTTATACTAAAACAACATTAAAATACTTTAGTTTTTTCTATAACCCAGATAATTTCTTTAAGCCAGTAAAGTAATATGACTACAAGCTAATTCATATTTAATCATGAAGAAGATTTTTACACAATGGCCACGTGCGCACCACAATGTTTTGGGAGTTATCTGCACATAGTCCTCATCTGCTTTCCACTTCGTCACTGTATTAGAATAAATACTTAGTAAACATCGCCAAGGTTTTGTTGGATGTTATTGTGACATCAAAATATAATGCAAACCATATTTACTTGCAGTGGGTACGTGGCCTTTGGAAGGTGCAGTAGAGTGCAAAACTGTATGTAAACAAAGTTATTGACTATGGCTGCATTCCCATGAAAATAAAACAATATTACCTTGAAATATTTACAGTAGGAACAGTTGCATTTTCATTCACAATTGCATAAGCTCAGTCTCTTTTTATCCCTGAATTCAACCCAAGTTCGGGTAAAGCCTCTTTAAAATATAAAATATGACATGTACAGTATCAGTAAAGCTACATTATCATGTGTTTTTAAATTTGTGAAGAGTATGTTTTTGTGTGTACTGTGATTCAAGTCAGTAAAATGTTTTGGAATATATAAATTGCTGAGGTATTGTATGCATGTTATCTTTTTGTACTATGGATCATACCGTGAATTTTTATTTGTGTGCATTTGTCAACAAACCTGTAAGTGGGTGTACAAACATATTTACAGTTCTTGGTGTGTTTCTGTGTGCTGTTCTGAATTCAATTCTGAAATACTTTCTTCCTGCTCCTGTATCTCTTGTTGAGATACAAGTTGTTGGTATCGTGCCTGCCGCTGGTAATCTGGATCCACATTGATCCAATTATTGGCGACCCACTTGGTCCCTCGTATCACGACGCAGCCACCGTGAAGAGAATATTCATCTTGTTCCCCCACCCAACCTGCAGAGGTTGACACAGGATAAAGTTAAGAACTATTAAGCGGATTGTTCTAATTAAGTTAAAGCAGATACATTTGCAAGGTTGCGTGAATGTACAATTTATAACAAAAATTTACAGGTTTTACTCACCTCTCCCATCAGAAAGATAATTATACCAAAAAACTGCTGTCCCCTTAGTAGGCTTCACTTTCAGGTTTCCCTTATCACAGTGTTTTCTTGTGTCCAACAAATCCACATCATTCTGTATCAGTGACTGAGAAAAAAAGATAGGCACGGTCAAATAGTTGTGCAAAAACGTACACATTAAACACTAATATTGTTCCACAGAACACACCGCTTCTTCATAGGTTCGGTTGTCAGCCACCGGAAAGGTTGTTTCTCCTCCTTCTTCAACATTATTAAGGTAAAACAGAACAGTGATATACCTGGAAAGATAACACAAACACTTTGAATCTAGGGGGTAATGATTTTTGTTATGTTGGTTGTATTCTAAACAGACTTTTTGATACATTTGAAAAAAATTAAAAAACAGAAATTTCTTCTTGACCAGCATAGCTTTAATTACCTGCCAAAAGTTAAGAGACATTAACTAATAATTTCATTTTTCACACATTTTGGAATAAAATAAACTAAGCAGTTATGAGGAGTTATGTTTTATATTGTTTAAAAAATGAAAGCATGTTTTAATTCATCATCTTTAGTGTGGTCATATTATGACAAGAATGTACAGAACTGTTTTCCTATCATATTTTCAAGCAGCTTTTTTTCTAATTTCAAAAGAATCACATCTATTCTTTCTTTCTTTCCTTTTCCCCACAAACTTTGTGTCAACAAAAAAAAATTGTTCTACATTATTAGCTGTCTATAAAACTAATATTAGTAAAGAAGACATACCCATTCAGATCAAACTTTTTTTAAATATAAGAAAACATATCAATCCTGTGTCCTAAAACTGCAATGCACTTTTTATAAATAATAATTATAGACTGTTGATGGCAAACCCATACATGTTTTTCCTTAACACAAGCACTATTTTTGGAAACATTTAATACTATGTATCACCTGCAGGAAGTCTGGAATGGGGAGGTTGTGTTGGCAGCGAGGCGAGTGTGTGTACAGGCTGTTTCGGGATACACTGGCCCACTATCATGATGAGCATGGTAATGACCTCCCTGTTCATAGCGCACAACTTGCAGTGGCTCGCTTAACTCCACCAATGTTGACGGTAGTCGTGTTAGACGTGTGACTCTAGACAAAAATACCAATCATTAAAGCAACAGATAAATTCAGCAGAGAAGAGGTTGGGGGTTAAGCACCTTTTGCGAAGGTCTTGAAGAACCTGATGTGCTCCCTGGCCCTGGTAAAGCCAAGTGTGTCTACTGTTCCTTACCAGCTGGCTGCTCTCCACTCCACGCTGAAGCAGAAAACGTTGAAAAGCATCGCTTCTTAGGTGCCTGAACTCCTCTAAACTCAAGAGACCTGAAAAAACCAAGACACATTTACAAACACATATATGACGCACATGCAACGTGTCTGACAGACAATAAGATCTTTACCATCTCCATCCAGATCGACTTTTAGTCCATCATAGATTTCCTTGAGGTTTTCAGAAGTTAACCAGATTCCATCTCTTACACGAGAGTGTGTGAGTATCTTAACAAGGAAATATGACTAATGATTAAAATAAAACTTTAAAACAGTAAAGGTGTGCTGGTAGACACAAACCTCATGAGGTTGCAGCTGACCATCTTGGTTAAGGTCAAGGAAATTGAAGATTTCCTCTGGACTGAGGTTAAGCTGCTGGTTAAGCTCCTCTTGACCTTCAGGAACCATCACCTGACTCTCCATTAAACCCTTGAGCTGAGCCAGTCGCACAACTACACTACATTCATCCCCCGACAGAAAATTAGGGATCTCTGAAACACACAAACCAATCCAAACCTAATGTTTTACATGGACAATGAGACCAGATAAAGTATAGGGGAAGTTCACCCAAAAAATAAAAATGT
This sequence comes from Triplophysa yarkandensis, assembly GCA_033220385.1. Taxonomy (NCBI): domain Eukaryota; kingdom Metazoa; phylum Chordata; class Actinopteri; order Cypriniformes; family Nemacheilidae; genus Triplophysa; species Triplophysa yarkandensis. The sequence continues at coordinate 5,587,835 of CM065670.1, read as the reverse complement.
CATGAAGTAAACCTATATAAATGTATTTATTCTGTTCAAAGAAACATATTTAGAAAAGGGTTTTGAGATTTATATGGCACCATGGACCAGAACAGTGGAACAAATAGATTGTCAACAGTTTAACAAAAACAAGTAAAATATAGGTGTGGTAGTCAAAGTATAAATGTTTAAATTGGTTGAACACAAAGAAAGATTTTTAGGAAAATGTTCTCAACTTAGTCTTCTGTAACACACTGACAACTATTGTAGAAACAAAGCAAAAACAATTATACTATATGTTTTCTCCTATGGTAGTAGGCCATGCCCCAGAAATGCAAACATTCTAACAAATATCTTCTTTTGAGTACAACAAAACCTTAATTTCTTAATTTTCTAAAATGTTCCTATTTCACTTTGGTGACTTTGTGTAAACTCGAAACCATATTTTACCGAACAGCAGAGGCTTCAGACTGAGTGTCTTCATCTCGTGGACTTTCCCTGGCACCAGTGACACTTTTTGGACATGGCCCGCCTAAAACATAAAACACAAACATGTCCTCTCAATTTCAAAGACAAATCACCCCAAACCAATCATGCATTTGTATCCGTACCCGAATCCCTTCGATGCGGGGCAGATGCATGTCTCGAAGGAACCCTAGGCCCGAGGGGGTCTGGGCATCCGACGCTCCCGAAACTTTCTGAGGGCTGTCCCTGCTGCTAAAGTCCCTCGATGACGTGCTCGGCCCGTTATTATAGTTAACGTACAGTAAAAGTGCAATAACATTGATGATGTATACGTGGAAGAAGACCATGACCACCATGAAGTAGGATCGAGAACACACGCTGTTCTTCTTTAGAGACACTCGCTGGCGGGGCAGAGTCCGGCCATGAGGTGATGCAGCATCCTCCTCAACATTCTTCTCTTGCTCCATCATTATGACAAATGTGTACTTGACAGCACAATTTAAGAATTACAAGCCTGTTTGTAAATAAAAAAGCCACTGTCAATGCATAAGTAGTGCTGCAAACTTAAATATAAACATATTAGACATATACCACACATTAGATAGGACAGGTTTGTCGTCTGTCCATCAATCCTCCTCCGGCTGTGACATCATCACACCAGCTGTCAACATTGTTTACATCGTGACGTGTGTTTAGTGCTGCGCAGCGTATCTTCATCCTTCAAACACCATTTTGAAATCCTTTCTTACCAAGATGTCGCAGTCGTGAGTCCGCATCTATATGATGTCTTCCTCGGTGGCGCACTTGGAAGTGAAACCGCAGGAGTCTGCACTTTTTAGGGACGCCATTCCCCTGACAACTGCGGCATCTCCGACGCGCGGCTGTGTGCCACTCAACAGCAGCAGTGCTGCGCCTTGCCAGGGCATCACGTCACAGATGCCCTCTGGTGGTAAGAAACTTTAAGGAGCCTCACATTTACAGGGTCGACCTTGTGCTAGGATTATATTTTAGTATTTAAAGGAGCCTTTTGTCATTTGTATTTACATTTATTCATTTGGCAGACGCTTTTATCCAATTATCACTGCAGAGCAAACAGGGATAAGATGTCTTGCTCAAGGACACTTCAGTCATTGTCTGCTGATGGTGGGATTCGAACCCGCAACCTTCTGCTTGTCCAACTCTAACCATCAGACCACAATTAACTGGTATTGAGCACAGAAATGCGACGTCATGTGTCTAACTTGGTTTTTACATTTACATTTACTCACTTGGCAGACGCTCTTATTAAAAGCGATTTACAAGAGAGGTAAGGTTTCTTGCTCAAGGATACTTCAGTCATTGTCTGCTGACAATGGGATTCAAACCCACAAACTTCTGCTCACAAGTCCAACTCTAACCATCAGACCCAAACTGACCCCTTAAACCCTTTTGACCCCTGACTTTTTAACAAATGTGGTGACGTTGAACTCAACTCAACACGTTTAACAGTCTTAAGCATGTATACTGCATTAAACAACCTCCTTTAAGTGGTTTTAACCCCTGTCATTTTTACTATTTTGGTAGACAGTAAGAACTATTTTGTAAAAAGCATTGATCCAAATCTCTTGTTTTTGTGTTCAACCAAAGGTTTGGAACTACTAGAGTGAGTAAATCATGACAACATTTCTTTTTTTGGGTGACCTTTAAACTTGATCACAAGATTCATGCACTCACATGACGTGTTTAAAACAAGACGCAAATACTCATGATATCACATGTTCTTTATTAGATTGTGAACACATCAATCGAGACCATCATATTATATGAGTCCCCCGTAAATTTCTGCGTCCACTCTTATTGACAGCGTGTTCATTCCTCTGCATCTTTACTCTGTGAACAGATATAATAAATAAATGAATGCCGTTTCAAAATCTATTAGCACGTATTATAAGTGTACACTTTTATTTTTTGAGCTTAATAGGTAGGACATTTACCCTTCCAAATTCACGGCTTTTAGTTCTCAGCTTGTTGACCTGGGACTCAGCGATGTCAGCTCTCTCCTGAGCCTCTTCCATCTCATGCTGCACCTTCCTGAATCTGGACAGGTGAGTGTTGGCCTGTTCCTCCTGCCAATTAAATCAAACTGGCTAAACACCTGGTCAAAACCTGCTCACACATTTTACCAAGAAGTACATATAAAATCTAAAATCACTCACAGCTTCTTCACTTTGCCTCTTGTAGGCTTTGACCTTTAGTTGAAGTTTGTCAACAAGATCTTGCAGTCTGATAATGTTCTTCTTATCTTCTTCAGTCTGTATCACAAAAAAATATATAACAGTGAATCTCAATTTAACTATTCAACATGCCATCATCCATCCACATTGATGATATTGTTGTTTGATGGTGCACCTGATATGTGAGTTCCTTCACTCTTCTTTCATATTTGCGAACTCCTTTCACAGCTTCAGCACCGCGTCTCTGTTCTGCCTCAACTTCACTCTCCAGCTCACGTACCTGGTGGTAAGCGACATTATGAATCTGAAATACTGCTGTCCTTACACCTGAGATTTAATCTCCATGAATCAAGACTGAAACTCATACCCTAGCCTCCAGTTTCTGGAGCTGCTTCTTTCCACCCTTCAAGGCCAGACTCTCAGCCTCATCCAGACGGTGCTGCAGGTCTTTGACTGTGACTTCCAGGTTCTTCTTCATCCTCTCCAGATGAGCACTCGTGTCCTGCTCTTTCTTCAACTCCTCTGCCATCATGGCAGCCTGAAATTAATTTTCTCATTTTTGTATAATGTGTCATTGGGTAGACTGAGCAATTGTAAGGTTGTTTTCTTACATCAGTAATTGCCTTCTTTGCCTTTTCTTCCGCATTTCGTGCTTCCTGGACCGTGTCCTCCACCTCACCTTGAATCTGAACAAGATCTCCCTCCAGTTTCTTTTTGGTGTTGATAAGACTTGTATTCTAAAGATATTGATAGGTTTTAATTGATATCTGACAACATTTTATCCAAAATTTGATTCCTTACGACAAATAATTTTTTATACTTGGGAGTGTAAGAGAGTCACTCGCTCGCTGACATCCACCAGCTCCTGCTCAGCGACTTTACGACCTCTCTCTGACTGCTCCAGAGCAGCTCTCAGCTCCTCGATTTCAGCCAACACCAGGACGTTTCTGCGCTCCACCATTGCAACCTGTTCTCTCATGTCTTCTTGTCCTCTCAAAGCCTCATCAAGGTGTAGTTGAGCATCCTGAATGATCAAAAGATAAGTAGATCTTTCTTAGTTCACGCAAAAATTTAGTGCTACTGCTTTTTAAAAGAACAAACCTTGAGTTGGCCCTGCACGTTCCTGAGCTGTTTCTGAGCTTCAGCAGCCTGGCGGTTTGCATGGCTCAGCTGAATCTCCATCTCATTGAGGTCTCCTTCCATTTTCTTCTTGATTCTAAGAGCATCGTTTCTACTCCTGATCTCAGAATCAAGAGTGCTCTGCATGGAGTCAATGACTCTCTGGCTGTTCCTCTTGATCTGTTCGATCTCCTCATCTTTCTCAGCCAGTTTACGATCTATCTCTCCCTTCACTTGGTTCAGCTCAAGTTGAACACGAAGGATCTTGGATTCTTCGTGCTCCAGGGTTGCCTTTAAAATGTAAAGTGAAAACAATTAAATTTAAAAATGAAGAATTTTGAAGGTGAAAATTAAAGGTTACCTTACCTCTGCTTCTTCCAGAGCACTTTGGATTTCTGATTTTTCAATTTCAGCCATTTTCTTTCCTTTCTCCAGCTCATGAATAGTCTTTCCGCTCTCACCAAGCTGCTCAGTTAAATCAGAGATCTCCTCTGCACATATAAGAGGAGCCATGGATTTTAAACACTTTGTTGAATATCTCATTCATATAACTGAATGGAGAAGGTCTAACAAATAAGAAATTAAGGAGTAAAATACAAAACGTACGCTGCAGGTTTTTGTTCTCCCTCTTCAGGGTCTCCAGCTGGTCCAAAGTCTCTTCATATGAATTTTTCATTTTGAAAAGTTCCGTGCTAAGAGAGCGGGACTCCTTCAGAGCTCCTTCCAGCTCTGCCTGGCATTCCTCATATTTCTGCTTCCATTCTGCCAATACCTGTATAACATCATTATAGTTCATCTGGACAATCTCCTCAGGTTGAATTTTGGTAAAAAAAATGTTTTTCTTGGTAAATTTTTTTTTGAAATTTGGTAAAAATGTTTACCTTGTCAAAGTTACGTTGCTTCTTGTCAAGGTTGGCTGCAAGAGCATTAGCTCTCTCCACGTCAATCATGAAATCCTCAACTTCCCCTTGGAGTCTCTGCTTAGTCTTTTCCAAAGAGGCACACTTGGAATTCACAGCCTCAATAGTCTCCTCAGCATCCTGAAGACGCTGAGCAAGCCTTTTCCTAAGGGCAACATGTAAAGTTTAGTTTTGCATTGCACTACTTAAATTTACGTTGTGAGAACCTTAAATCTGTGATTTTTTACTTTGCTTCCTCAAGCTCCTCTGTACGCTGAATGGCATCAGTCTCGTATTTAGTTCTCCACTGAGCTACCTCACTATTAGCCTTAGACATGCCACGCTGGAGCTCAGTTTTGGCTTCCTGTTCCTCCTCATACTGCTCTCTGAGCAGGTCACAGTCATGACGAGCAGATTGGAGGCCGTGGGCCAAGGCATTCTTAGCCTGTGTAGGCAATAACCATTACATTGGTTTAAATTAAAATAATGTATTATTTTAGGTTTATAAAATAGAAAATTAAATTCACCTTGACTTCTTCCTCAATTTGCCTCTTGAGCTCTTCAATCTGCTGAGTGAATGCCTGTTTGCTTCGAGTAAGCTGAGAAACCAAAGCTTCCTTTTCCTCTAGTTGACGCCCCATTTCCCCTAAAATGTTTAAGAATGGTGGTCAATCACTGCATGTGTTGCAGGCTTTGCTACTTTGTTTGTGTATGTTGATTTCTTACCATTTTCAGTCTGAAGTCTTGCCTTTTGCACACCCAGATCATTCACCTGGCGTACATGTTCTTCATTCTTCGTCTTTAGCTCACTCAGTTGATCCTCCAGCGTACGACACATCTTTTCAAGATTTGTCTTTGACTTAGCAACAGCCTCCATACTGCTGGACAAGTCATCAATCTCCATCTTAAACTCACTTTTCTCCTTCTCCAGCTTTTGCTTGACACGCTGGAGGTTGTCGATCTGCTCGCCCAGCTCGGCCACACTGTCTGCCTGCTTCTTGCGAAGCGCTGCGGATGTTGCTTCATGTTGGAGGGTGGACTCCTCAAGATCACGTCGCAGTTTCTGGAACTCAGCCTCACGCTTTTTGTTCATCTCAATCTGAACTGATGTGGCGCCACCTGCTTCTTCAAGCCTCTCGCTGATCTCCTCAAGTTCCCTGGAGAGATCAGCTCTCTGCTTCTCAACCTTAGCTCGAGCAGCACGTTCCGCCTCAATTTCTTCCTCCAGCTCCTCAATTCGAGCCTGAAATCACATAAAAAAGAACTTGTGTTATGTTTTATGGTTTATTATGAAAAGCTACAGTGAAATCAGTATGACACTTTGTCTGACCTGAAGTTCTTTGATCTTCTTCTGGAGCTGGATACCAAGAGATTGCTCATCTTCAATTTTGCTCAGAAATTGACTTGTTTCAAAGTCCTTCCTGTTTAAGAAAACCAAAACATTTAAAACGTTTGGAGACAATATATTAATTAAGCTATAGATTGACCATGTTTCAGTCCCTTACTTTTTCAGTTTTTCTTCCAGCTGTTGTTTGTCATTCTCTAGGTCCATTGTGCTTTCCTGGGAGAGTTTAAGATCACCCTCAAGCTTTCTTTTAGATCGCTCAAGGTCCATGCGGAGTTTCTTCTCCTGTTCTAGAGAGCCTTCCAACTGTTACACAGATAATAGAAAATATTTGTAAGTCTTTTACAAATGATTTTAAATACTTGATATAAGTGAAGTGGAGGGCATGGCACACACTGTAGTAACGTGAAGTGACATGACGTATGGCCAAGTATTGGAATTTGGAATCCATACTTGGAATTTGCGTTCTGCTTTTAACCCATCCCAGTGTACACACACAGTAAGTGATGGTATTCCCGCTGGCACTGAGTCTAGAACCAATGACCTTGGGATCACAAGTCCATCACTCGAACCATCAGACCACCACTGCCCCAATAATGTCACCCACTTAAAAGATAAATCGCACCAAACTCACATCATCGACTTGTTGCTCAAGCTTTGCTTTGGCTTTGGTCAGAGTATTGACTTTGTCTTCTTCTGCCTGGAGATCATCAAGAGTCTGCTGATGTGCCTCTTGGAGGGCTTTCTTTTCTTTCGTCAGCTTGACAATAAGCTCATCTTGAGATGCCATTTCCTCAGTAAGGTTTTTAACCTAGAAAATAGAATGTTTTAAAAACTGCAACCTTTTTTTTGCAATAATTAAGTAATTTCTTGTCTCTACTGTATATATTAACCTTGTTCTCAGTGGCATGTTTCTCCTTCTCCACTTTGGCCAAAGTCAGCTCTAAATCATCAATGTCCTTCTTGAGTTCGGAGCACTCGTCCTCTAGTTTTCTCTTCTTTGCTGTCAACTCAGCGTTGATTTCCTCTTCATCCTCTAATCTTTCAGTAGTCTCTTTGAGTTTGGCCTCAAGCTGGATCTTGCTTTTGATCAGGCCTTCACATCTCTCCTCAGCATCGGAAAGGTTTTCATTTTCCTGTGGAATTATTTCCAGAATTTATTTCAGACAATAGGTTGGGACCACCATTTGCATTCATTCGTTTATAGAAACTCACTGCTGCCACTTGTAGCTGAAGGTCATTTTTCTCTTGTAATAGAGAAACCATCTTCTCCTCCAACTCCTTCTTCTTGGCAAGTGCCTTTGCAAGATCCTCCTTCATTTTTTCAAAGTTCTCTTTCATGGCAGCCATTTCCTTCTCTGTCTCTGCGCTCTTCAGCAGAGGCTTGATCTTAAAGTACAGCTTCATCCATGGCCAGTGTTTCACATTCATGAATGAGCGGATGTTGTATTGGATAGCGAAGATAGATTCTCTGTTTCATCAATCACAGAAAAAGTCAGGTGCTTTTTAGTAAGAAAAAATGGTGCCTTTTTAAAAAAAACAAAACATACCTTCTCTCCATCATTTTGACAAATTCTCTCCTCATAAGATAACCCCTGCACATAGCCTGAGTCATGGTAACAAGGATAACAAGTTTCTCATCTCTCATTTCTTCAAGAAGACCCAGAAGACCAGCTTTGAAAAACACCTGAAATGTGGTTCAGACCAGCATTAATGACATCAAGAGGTCAAAAGCAGTAAAGTAGATCTTGTAACTTTCCTTACCTTGGTGTGTCCAAACTTGTACTGGGTGCGATCTACATCAATGGAACCAAGAAGCTTCTCAGAAGCCTTCTTATTATCAATAAATTGACCTTCAGGGATGACACTAGCATTCAGTACTTTGTACCTAAAACAGAAGACATTAAAACATTTTATTATCAACCCTGACGCAACGGAACGCTTTTCAACTTAAAGATAATTCCTTACAATTTTGGCCTGTATATCTTTGTTCATTAAAACTATATTAAGTTACACATGCAATAATACTGTTTGAACATAAATTACCTCTGCTTAAAGTCACCATACAGAATTCTGCTTGGGAAACCTTTCCTACAGATCCTGATACCCTCTAGTACGCCATTACAGCGCAACTGGTGGATGACCAGAAAGTTCTCCATAAGACCTAAAATTTAAAGATAAATGAAAACTAAATTATTATAACGTACCCAGACAAATTACTTATATTTATTTGAAACTAATATTATTTTATACATCTTAACAGCAATAGAGGCAAGAGAGATGTTTAAATAAAACTAAGTGTTAAAAAAAAATTGACCTGGAGTTTTTGACTCGTTGGGAATCAAGCAACGCACAAAATGAGGGTGAGTGCTTTTAAGATTGGTCATCAGTTTGCCCAAATTCTCCTGTAAGTTGGACAAACAGAAAATATACAATATTTAACAAACAGTACATATTTTTGTTTCAAATAAAATAAATTTTATGGAGTCAAATTAAATATCATTACCCGGAACAAAGCAGACACCGTTTGGAAGGAGCCACCCTTCTTTTTCCCACCCTTCTTTCCAGCAGCTTCAGCTGTTAAGCAAAAAAATATAAGCATCCTCCGGAAGAGAGTATCATCGAAAGAAATTGGTATTATGGCTACATGTTTGTTAAACAAACCTTCAGAAGATGCATGACTTGCATACAGGTGAGACAACAGTTTGACTGAGGATTTCTGATACAACTGAACCACAGAATCATTCAGTGGGTCCTTGTTCTTGTCCAGCCAACCTGTGATGTTGTAGTCCACCGTGCCAGCGTAGTGCACCAAAGCAAAGTGAGCCTCAGCCTTGCCTTTGGCAGGTTTGGGTTTCTGGAAAGCGGCGGTTTTACCGAGATGCTGGTCATGCAACTTGTTCTTGAAAGTTGTGTCTGTTGCCTTTGGGAACATGCACTCCTCTTCTAGAATGGAGAAAATGCCCATTGGCTGCAGGTAAAAAGTATATTACATTTAGATAAGACAAGGACTCAGGATCATAGGATTTAAATTACATTGATGAGGTTTAGTACCTTCTCAATAAGCTCAATGCAGGCAGCTAAGTCCATCCCAAAGTCAATGAATTCCCATTCAATGCCCTCTTTCTTGTACTCTTCTTGTTCCAGCACAAACATGTGATGGTTGAAAAACTGTTGCAGTTTCTCGTTTGTGAAATTAATGCACAACTGCTCCAGACTATTGTACTGTAGTGAACATTACATATTAATTCTATATTTTCATATGTTATATTTATAATTTTTTAAACACAATATATATAATATTATTGGATTACATCGAAGATTTCAAACCCAGCGATGTCCAGCACTCCAATGAAGAACTGTCTTGGCTGTTTGGTGTCCAACATCTCATTGATTCGGACGACCATCCACAAGAACATTTTTTCATAAATCGACTTGCACAGAGCCATGGCTGAATTATACACCTGATTTATAAAAAAATATATGTCATCAGCATCAGCCAATCCCAACAAATACAGTAAAAAATAAAAAATAAGTGATGTCCATACCTGTGGAACTGTTTGACCTTTGGTCACAAACTCATTCCCAACCTTCACTCTGGGATAACACAAAGCTTTAAGCATGTCAGCCGAGTTTAGTCCCAAAAGGTAAGCGATTTTATCAGCCACTGGAAAAACAAACATTGAAGAGAATTCACATGTACGGAAGTGAAACGCAACTACATTTCTCGCTGGGACACATTGCTGTATAATATCTCACCCTCATTTCCATCAGGCTCGGCCTGCTCCTCTCTCTGCTTCTGCTTGAACTTCATGTTGCCATGATGCAATACAGCTCCTGTTAGCTTGTAGATGCCCATTTTCTCCTCAGCACTGAAGCCCAAGATATCAATGGCTGTCTGCATTAAGAATACCATTACACTTCTAATTATTTTTGACATGACATACAGTTTTTATTAAAAAGATATCGACTTTGATGAAAAAAGTATCATCACATGTGGCCAAGGAGGGTGTCCCATACTTGGAATTAGTGTTCTGCATTTAAACCATCTAAGTGCACAAACAGTAAGTGAACACAGATACAGGGAACCCACACCCAAAACAGTGGTAAGCCATGCTGGCTCCCCCAGGGTGCAGTTAGGGGGATGGTTGTGATCAAGGGACTGGCCTCAGTGGTGATATTGAAGGTGTAAGAGAACGCGTGTTATTCACTCCCCCCACATACAATCGATGCTGGTACCGAGAATCAAACCACTGACCTTTTGATCAGGAGTCCAATAATCGAACCATAAGGACACGACTGACCCAAATGAATTAATTATGCATCATATCCACTTACATCAGTTGCAATAAATTCCTCAACATCATTGATGCTCTTGACTGTGATCTCACCGTTACTGATCATGGGATAGTCATATGGGTTAGTGGTTATCAGAAGAGCCTCTGCAAGAGAAACAGACGGAATATAATATAAGGTGTTTAAAAGAAATACTAATGTAAGTAATGTTATATTTATAAATAAGACATTTATTATAATCATATTGTGATTGTTAGGTTTTGTACCCAGCAGTTCTGGTTTATGGCCAGTGCAGAGCTGGTAGAAGATGTGGTAGCTCCTCTCAGCAGACAGCTGGAAAGTTACCCTGGATTTTTCCAGCAGGTCTACGGAAAAATGACAACGTTATGAGAATTTAATGTCATAATTAAAGAAAGAGAATGAAGAAAGGACTTACAGGTTTCAATGTCAGCTGAAGCCAACTTTCCAGTTGACCCAAAGTGAATTCGGATGAATTTACCCTAGAATTGAAACAGATCAAACCATTACACAAACAGACAGACAGACAAACAAACAAACAAACAAACAAAATCAAAGAGTGGAAAATGACACTTTTTCTTACAAAGCGAGAAGAGTTGTCATTTCTCACAGTCTTGGCATTTCCATAGGCTTCCAGCAAAGGGTTGGCTGCAATGATTTGATCTTCCAGTGACCCCTAATGGACACAAAATATTTGCTGATATTCAAGCTTTTCAACAACAGTCAGGCCTACTATATAATAAATAAATACATCATCATGTTGTATAAACAAACAGGGAAAATACCTGCATTTTCCCGGGAAGATGTTCTGTTTTCTTCTGTCCAGACACAGCGATTGTCGCAAAATACTGGATGACACGTTTAGTGTTAACAGTCTTTCCTGCACCGGATTCTCCACTGAAAACATTAAACAACATATTATAAGATAAAATAAATCAAAGGGCAGGCCTTTACTTTTAAACTCCATGTTTGTGCTTACGTAATAAGGATAGACTGATTCTCACGATCTACAAAAGAGGAAAAAAACTTTTATTACCATTAAAGATAATGGCTCGTAATTAGGCAATTTTATAATTTCATTTTATTTCACGATGCATTGTCACGTTGGATTTTTTCATACCAGTAAGCATAGCCTGATAGGCGTTATCAGAGATGGAGAAGATGTGAGGTGGGGCCTCAATTCTTTTTTTGCCCCTGTATCCCGACACAACTACAGCATCATACACTGGGAGCCACTTGTAAGGGTTTACAGTGACGCAGAACAGCCCAGAGTAAGTCTAAAATGCACATTTGAATACATATTAAAGTATTAAAACATTTTAGTATAAAATTGTATTTGAGTAAAATACCAATTTAAGGTAAAATTTTAGGTTTAGATTTATTATGTATATATCAATGTAGATTTGTTGGATTTAAGTGTTTGTAAAAATAAATTCTTTGGTACTTACGTAAATCATCCATGCTGCGTAACGCTCTTTGAGGTTGTACAGCACAGACGGCTCACTGAGGTGGGTCATCATGGCCATGTCTTCAATCTTATCAAACTTGGGGGGATTCATTGGAAAAATCTCATCCTCCTTAACTGTGAGGGTCTGGAAGGCCGCATTGAAGATTAAAAACAGGATGATTTCTTATAATATGATGCTAAAAGTGGTTAAAGGTTTCCAAATGACAGTTTTCACTCACTTTCCCACACAGGGTTGTGACCGTGACTTTGCCACCATCACGACTTTTGAGGACCCCTTTGAGGTACATCTCCTTAGGCTCAGTCACAAAGTATGCTGTTTTGGCATCAAACGGTGTGTTCTGAGCCTCGATCCTTTCCTTCTCTGGTTTCCGGAGGTAAATGACCGCCGGACCAAAACACTCCATCTCTGGGTCCCCCATGATGGAACTCTAAAAATTAGAAACAAAGAAAAATTAAAAAATAGTGCTCAAATAATATTTGGGATTGAAAAAGTAGAAGAATTTAAAATTGCTGGTAGATTTACCTTGTTGCACAAATTCCCGGCAGGTAATCCTGATGTTTATTTCACCACCTCTGATTATTTTTGACAAATAGAAGGCATATGGTTTAAACTTTAGAATAAACTACAACCAAAGGGGTAAAAGAGAAAAGTTGAAGTGAAGTCACAAACCTTTGCTGTGTAGTTGTAAGCCCTAGGAGGGGGTCTAAGCCTCTCTCTTATATAGGACTGTAAGTGAGCCGTCAGCATGTTTAGGCATCTCATTTTTGGTCATGAATTTCTCCATTTACTCCTGAGCAGCATCACTGTATTATTTTTATCTTTTGATTTATGAAGTCCCACGCCAGCACAGAGATGAAGTCCTCCATCTGCCCGGTTTGATTGTTATTGTTAAAACCTTGGGGAAATCCTTTTAGGAAACTAAAACACCTTGCTATTGATAAAACTTGTAGATTTACATGTAGGAACTACATATATTATGGGTCACAAAAAATGAATTGACAAAAATATGAAGATGTTCAATGGATTCAATAGGTAGTTGTACATCAGTCTTTTCAATGTGGTCTGGTAATAGTACATCAACCTCTCTTGATAGCAAATGTCACTGGTATAAAGTTAACAGAGCCTTTGATGTTGTAAATATTATAAAAAATCTATTTGGTATGCCTTTATCCCACAAGCTTTAAGAAACAACAAGGATGCCAAGAGATTATGCCTGTCTATGCCAAGAACAGCTGAGGCTCCGACCTCTCCTGGGTACGAAACAAAGTCCAAGGTGGTGACAAAATCCTTGGTGCCAACAGCTCAACTTGAGTCATTATGTGCTTTTAGCCAAGCCTTTTGAAACAGAGTGGTGAGTAATTGTGTATAATGCCTTTTTTTTTAAAGATACAGTGTATGCAAATAGATAAAGTATTATTTATTGTACATTTGGATGTCAAAAAAGTTTTTCTTAACAGGATGTTTAGAGCATGCGTTTATCTTTATTTATTGGTAAATAAGCTGCTCTACGAAAACATATGTGTAATAGAGTTTCCTCTTGTAAGATGATATGATCCGATTTAAAGTAGGCTTTGTGAGCTATAAGGTCAGGCTTTCCACCAGAAAGGTCATCCTAACTGGCAAGGGGGAGAAAGACGCATAAAATGTTGGGGACTCACTCTTGAGATACACCAAACCGCTGCCCAATTGAATAAAAATGTGAAATGTAATAGCTCAGCCATTACAGTTCCCTCTTACTTGGACAAAAAACAAATATAGCCATCACTGCAGTGTTCTCCATCCAAATGGCAGCATTCTCAGGGGGGGTTTGTGTCTTGTAGTTGTTGCATTATGTTACAAAACAAAATCCAAGCATGTGTGTGGTGTTGGAGATGAATGCAAGTTTAACTTGGATCTTGGATGAGACAGACATATCGTACTTCCATGTAATCTCTTATTTTAGGAGTTTGAAATATAATATAACACCTTTGGGTTTTTGAGGGCTTAGATAAGATTATTTTCATGGCTGTGCTGTATTTTAAGTAATGAACTTACGAAGTTATGAAGCCACTCTGGAAGGATGCAAATGCAATTCATTGTCTTTTCAATAATGAGAAAATAATTTTAATTGTAATGTAGATTTCAACTTTACTTTCTGGGTTGTGCCAAGTTGTGATTTAAGACCTGGGCTTTCAACCAGACCCTGGCAAAGGAGATGTATCCTCCTTAGTTGCCCTAAATATAATTGATGTCTCAGTTGCAATTGTTAGATTTTGCTGAATTTGGCTAAACAACCGTTGGAGTTTGTAGAATCTCCAAGAATCTTCTTATTCACTCCTTGTTCCTGTGGTTTTGGTGAGATCTCCTCTTATCTGTCTCTCCTGGCTGGCTCGCCAAATTGTTAGATTTTGCTGAATTTGGCTAAACAACCGTTGGGTGGCTCGCCAATGTACTAGAATGCTTCTAGTACATAAATGAAGAAAGTTAGACCATGTTCCGGTGGAAATTCTTTATTGAAGATGTTCATGTAGCGCAGCTGTCTTCTGATGTTAAAACCCCAAAGAAACAGTCTGTGTGACCAGATTTTATACCTTGCATAGAAAGGTCTTGAGACAAAAGGTGGACATCAAAAGGGACCCCTACAGGAGAGCTAACATTAGAAATGCGTGAAGCCATGAGTTGAAAAGGTCATGCCTCTAAAGATCAATGTTTAACTCAGATGTTAATGACAGGCGGGGAGCACGCATAAGGTTATCAGCATGAGGTTTCATCCTTACATATATGCATATGTTAATTGCATGTGGGATGCAGGTACAGAGAAAGGTCAAACAAAGATAACAGAATAAAAGAATAACACAAAGTTCTTCAATCCCCCCTTTGATCATTTTTGATCAAACATAATCAAAATCAAAGACAAAATCTGTACAAAATATAAAACAATACAGGTTCTTAGAATGCATAAGTTACTGGTGTTCTGTAAAAGATTGTTTTATCTCTTCTGGATGTACTGCAAAGTAATTTAATCACTATGAATTTTAGTCCTTTAATAAGCAATGCAAATGAAATCAAGCAAATCAAAGCTAAAAAAAATATATTCAATTGCTGTTTTTCCCAAGTCTCCTACATATCTTTTTATCCAATCAAAGAGACCAGAACTTGATGTGGTTGATATCTCATGAACTATTTTTGAGATATTATGAATGTTGGAAATCACACTCTTCAAATCTTCATTATTTTCAGGAATGTAAGAACAACATTCTATTCCAATGATCTTGCATGTTCCGCCTTGTGCAGATAATAGGTAGTCCAATGCTGCTCTGTTTTGCAGGGCCATCATCCTAATAGATGTTAATTCTTCTGAGATCTTGTTTAAACCTAATGCTGTGTTATTAGCTAATAGCTCGACTTCTTTGGAGAGATCGCCAATTTGATCCAAAGCTGACATTACTCCATAGGTGGGAATAAGAGCTCCAAGAGCTCGTTTCCATGTGGATTGATGGTGAGTTCCAAAAAGATCTGTTGATCTCTGATATCTGATTCTGTCTGGCAAACTTGCAATGATCCTCATGGCTGGAACTAGGTGACCTAATGAACAGATACCAGACCATGTGCTGGGAAGTTGAGAATAGGCATTGTTTCCACAAATCCAGTAAACTCCAACTGCCGTACGATGTGTTGATTGAAAGTTTTGTTTTTCTTCAAACTTATCGCAGTCCAGTGTTTCTCCTACAAAAACTGATCCATTTTGTTTTATACACCATGGGTATGGTCCAGTGGAAAAAACAATATTAACAGGCTGATCATCAATTCTTTTGTAAGGCCCAACAATAGTTTCATTAGTTTCAAGACTGGTTTTAGTATTATACTTGGAGGTCACAGGTACTGACATCAGAGGAAAGCCGTGTGAAGAAGAGTATGGTATAAGTCCGCAGATGTAACAGCCAGTTCTATTTTCGGCTTTAGCTGTCATCTGTACTAGATGCATATACATGTTTTTGTTGTCCATAATATTTATTTTGGAACCTACAACAGCGTTGATCAATAGAATTGCATACATAAGAATAATTGCCATATTTTTTTTTACTTTTTTTTTTTTTTTTCTGGTTTTCTAGCAGTTGTCAACTTAATGACGTTCAGGATGACATAGGTCCTCTGGAGCTCTTAAGACCTGAAATACAAGAAAAGAAGGAAGAATATCTTGCATCAAACTGTCCCTGTTCTTTCGGCAGGACTGTGTTTATCAGTGTTGTTTTATGGACTTCCCCTTAAATGAAAATACTTTAGCCCAGTAATATCTGAGAAAATACTACTGTTACCTATCTCTCTTCTCTAGGTAGATTAGCTAATTTGCAGTGGCTTACATGAATCCATTTATTTTTTCCATACACTTTAATTGCAGCATTAGTGACTAAAAGAACTTGAAATGGACCTTCCCATCTAGCTTCCAAAGGTAATCGCTGGGGTTTTTGAACCATTACCCATTGTCCTTGGACTACACTATGACCTCCCACTGGGGGTGGCTCCCATGCATCATGAACTTGCTTCTCTGCACTCTGTACTGCAAAGCTGAGTTTTTCACAGTATTGCACAAGACAGTCAGAGGTCAAATGAACATCAGCTTTTCTTAAATCAATTGTGCCAGGTAGAGCCATGGGACGGCCTGTGATGATCTCAAAGGGGCTTAGTCCAGTTTCCTTGTTGTGGGTTGCTCGAATGCTGCAAAGCACAGTTGGTAGGGCCTCGGGCCAAGACATGCCTTCCTGGTGAAGTTTTGATAAGCGTTCTTTTATGGTTCTGTTTGTCCTCTCTGTTTGTCCTGATGCTTGTGGTCTGTAAGGGCAGTGTAGTGACCATTGTATGTTTAACATTCTACACACCTCTTTGCATACAGAAGCTGTAAAGTGTGTTCCTTGGTCAGAATCTATGCGTTCTGGTAGACCCCATCGTGGAATAATGTCTTTCACCAATATTTTGGCGGTGTGAGTTGCTGTTCCATGTTTTGTTGGAAAGGCCTCCACCCATCTTGAAAATTTGTCAATTATGACCAGTACATCCTGAAATCTTCCACACTTTGGCAATGATATGTAGTCCATTTGAAGATGTCTGAATGGGCCAGGTGGGGCTGGTGTTCCCATAGCTGGAGTTTTGATTCTGGCTCCTGGGTTGTTTTTTTCACATGTGACACAGTTTTTAGTCACATGATGTGCCTGTGTGCGGAATTTAGGATTCCACCACACCTGATTGAACCTGTATATCATTTTATCGTCACCTACGTGGCCGAGCGAGTGAATCTGTGTAGCAAGATAGGGCAAAAGACATTCAGGGGCAATAGTTCGTGTGCCAAATCGCCAAATGTTATCATCATGTAACTTTGCTCCATTTTCCATCCATGACCATATTTCTTCTCTTGGCGAATTTTTCTGCATTTCTTTGATATCTGAAATAGGTTGCTTGTCTTTATCGAGCGGTCTTAATGCTGCTTTCTCCTCACCCCTTTCCTTTGCAGCTTGTTTAGCAGCGGAGTCTGCAAGTGCATTGCCTTTGGCTTCACATGTTTGGTGTTTTGTGTGTGCTTTTACCTTCAGAACAGTGACTTCACTTGGTAATCGAAGAGCCTCTAGGAGTTCTTTTACAAGCTGTCCATTTTTTACAGGTGTTCCAGCTGCAGTCATAAATCCTCTTTGTCTCCAAAGCTGTCCAAAATCATGAACAACTCCAAACCCATATCGAGAGTCTGTGTATATGTTTGCAGTTTTATCTCGGGCCAATTTGCATGCTTCGATAAGAGCCTTAAGTTCTGCTTGTTGAGCTGATGTTCCTGGAGGCATTGGCCCTTTTAACAAGACATCTGTGTCTGATGTCACAGCCCATCCAGCTGTTCTTTCTCCCATTTCACAGGTTGATGATCCATCTGTGAAAAGGACAAGGTCAGGATTATGCAGAGGTGTCTCTTTGATATGCTGATCTGTTTCCAAAGTAGTGATAATATCCTCACAGTTGTGGTTGTTTACGTCAGTCTCTGCTGGCGTCATCAAGGTGGAGGGGTTGCAAACATTTGCTTTCTCAATAACAATGTTAGTTGCCTCCAGTACTGCTAGCCAGTTTCCCCATCTACTTGCTGTTACTTGTGAAGCTCTATTCATTGTTAATAGAGCATGTACAGCATGTGGACATTTGATGACAATCTTTTGATCCAGTATGAGGCTAGAAACAAGGCTTATAGCTAGATAGACTGCTTGCACTGCTCGCAGACAAGGTCCAAACCCTAGGGCGACATTGTCTAATTTTGCGGAGTAATAACCTACGGGTCTCTGCACATCTCCATGTTCTTGTGTCAATACTGCTGTCATGTATCCATTTTTTTCATTCACAAACATTGTGAAAGGTCTTCCAGTGTCAGGTATCCCTATAGCAGGTGCTTCACTCAAAACCCTTTTCAGTCTCTCGAATGCTTCATAGGCTTCTTCATCGAAGAATATGTTTTCTTTTGTATGTGGATTTCCCTTAAGCAAATCATAAAGAGGTTGTACAATTTCACTGTAAGAGTCCACCCAAGATCTGTTGTAATTGCAGAGTCCTAAAAATTTCCTAAGCTCTTGGACTGTTGTGGGTGAAGGGGTGTCCTTGATTGCCTTAGTCCTGTCTGGGGTTATTTTTCTTTCTCCTTTGGAGATCTTCTGTCCTAGATATATAACTTCTCTTTGCATGATTTGAGCTTTCTCTAAGCTTGCTTTGTGACCTTTAGAGGCTAGATAATTTAGGAGACCTCTAACATCTTTCTCATGTTCTTGTGCAGTCCTTGAGGCAATTAATACATCATCCACATACTGTATGATTTCCGAGGTCACACCTGGCATGTCTGGAGATGTCAAGTGTGTTCTGAGAGCTTGATGGTAGACAGTGGGACTGTTGTGAAAACCTTGTGGAAGACGGTTCCATTGATACTGTTGTCCATCAACGGTGAAAGCAAGCCAATGTTGAGATTCAGCTGCCAGGGGTACTGACCAGAAACCATTTGCCATATCTAGAACAGTAAACCATTCATGTTCTGGTTTCAGAGTGTTAAAAATGGTTGCAGGGTTGGCCACTAAAGGTGTTAATTTGTCAATACACTTGTTGGCTTCTCTGTAATCCACTGTCAGTCTCCATGTGCCATTAGCCTTTTTTACAGGCCAGATTGGACTGTTAGAAGCACTTTGAGTTTTTGTTAGAATGCCACGCTTTTCTAGCTGTTGAACAATATGAAGAATGCCCTGGACAGATTCATTGCTGATAGGATATTGTTTTGTACATGGTGGTGGTTTTCCAGTGAAAGATACAGGAGTCATTTGCAACAATCCACAGTCATCTTTATCTTCAGACCATATACAGTGTTGTTGTAGTTCAGTTTTTTCAAGCCTCCTCAAGTTCCATGTTGCCTTTCCATCTTCAAAGGTTAGTGATGAGTTGAATTTCAGCAGCGTGTCAAGTCCCAATAAAGGTTGTGTAATTTCTCCAAACCAAATTTTTGTTTCTACTTCATGAGGTCCAATCGACATTGTTATAGGTTCAGTTCTCCTGAGAATGATATCTCCCCCCCCTGCTCCATTTGCGACGATGTGCTCTTGAGTTCTGGAAAGTTTAATTCTGTTAGCAAGAGATGTAGGTATGACAGTTAACTCAGCGGCTGTATCCAATAAAAATTGAACATTAAAGTGGTTTATTTTCGCACATACATAAAGTCCATCATCTTTTTGATGAACTGCCGCTAGCAGGTGTTGCAGAGAGGGGTTGCTTAGTTCACTATGTATTTTACCGTCATCCCCCTCTGGAGATGTTTC
This sequence comes from Triplophysa yarkandensis, assembly GCA_033220385.1. Classification (NCBI taxonomy): domain Eukaryota; kingdom Metazoa; phylum Chordata; class Actinopteri; order Cypriniformes; family Nemacheilidae; genus Triplophysa; species Triplophysa yarkandensis. Next base: position 5,568,233 of record CM065670.1, on the reverse strand, counting down.
CAACACATTCAAAAGTTTTTGCATGGGATCCTGTACTGCCAGGCTATTTTGTTCTAAGTAGTTTTCAACTTGAGTGTTAGACGATTGTGCTCTAGGCACGTCCGTGATTATTGGTAAGGGTATGGGCCCACCTTTTGCGTTTTTGAAAGGGCTTGATCCAACTTTCTTGTGGACATCACTCATGCTTTTCTTGTCATCCTGTTGGTTTGATGAATCTTCCATCATGTAAATATCTTCTTTAGAGATTTCATTTTTAACTTTACATTTTCTTAATGCTGGTTTTTGTATACCCCTCTCCTTCACAGCTAGTTTAACAGCATCATCTTCTAGGGCATTGTACTCTGCTTCTGTTCTTGGGATTTCTGTGTGCGTTTTTACCTCAAAAACTTCCACAGGGTTGGTTGTAAATGCCTCTAGTTGGTGCTGTAGAGAGGGGCTCTTTAGTTTCCCTGCTGCTCAATCGCTTTAAGTAGCATCTGTTTTTGTTCTACATTCAGCTGCTGAAACCTTTTATCCATGTCATCATTACCCGCAGTTTGCTCTCTCAACCTCTTTTTACACTCCTGAAACCAGTGTCCTTCTTTGTTGCAATAGTTACATCTTCCTTTTCGTACTGTAGAGTTACGCCGGACCTCCTGCTGGTCATTCATTGTTTTGTAAATGTAACTGGAGGATCCAGATTGCAAAGCTCTGATTTTAACATCTTGTGTCCTTTCAATCTTTACAGAACATTCAACAATCTGATTAAAGGCTGTTCCAATGCTGTCCCAGTTGTCATATCTGAGTTTGAGAGGCTTTGAGATTTCTGGTTTAAGTCCATTAACAAATGCAGTCTTTAAAGGCATACTAGTGTCCTTGTCGAGATCTTCACAGTTGTTCAAACCAGCATGTTCCAACCAAGTTTGTCTGAAACGTTCCTCATAATCCATAACACTTTCTCCTGTCTTCTGGATACAAGATGTTATTTTACCCCAGTTAATCTCTGCTGGTTTCAATTCAAACAAAAGGTCTTCACAGCTTCCCATCCTGCCACAATGTCCTCTTGGGACTCACCAACCCTGGATTCAACATTTTCAGTTAGCTTCCTTTGGTCACCGTCCCTTAAGTTTACGTTGAGAATCATTGCTCCATCTAGTGGGTGTAAAGTGTAAATTTTCTGCAGGCGCTGAAGAATTAGCCAAACCTTTCTTGGTTGTTTGTATGCATCTGGTAACTCCTTTGACCACTTGTCAATTTGTTCTGGTGTAGCTGGTTGGTATATTCTGCAAGGCACATACTTTTTAACCAATTTTTTTACAATCCGAGTTTGTCTCTCGCCATTCTCTTCATACTCCTCTTCATTGTCCACCTCGATTTCAGTTCGTCTGTTTTTTACAATGACAGGAGCTAGCCTTGGTTTTGAGTTCTTTTTGGAATAAGCATATGTGGATGCACTATCATCACTTTCATCATGGCTCCCTGTAGAACAATTGTCATTTACTCCAATCAGGTAATTGTCTTGTTGATTCTCTATTTCTTTGAGTTCTTTGAATGGATAGAGTAAACTTGGTTTATTTATGTTTCTAGGTGTTGTAGGCGTGGTCTGCATTTTGGAGTTGTCACTGGATCTCTGTTGTTTGGAAAGCAAAGTCACCAACCCGTTGTTCTCCTCCAGCAGTCTCTCTTTATCTTTTTTTTCATTTTGTAATTGTTCTGCTAACGCACGAACCTTTGCTTTTTCTGCAGTAATCTCACGTTGTAGCTTGTCTGTCTCACGCTTGTGCAGATATTGCCGTATGTGTTTGCCTACAATCACAGACAATCCATCTCTCCTAAGATTTGCTTTTAAACGCTGTATCTTCCCAAAAGCCTTTTTTATGTCAGCTAAGTCCCATGTCCCACTGTCTGACTGCTTTATATTATACTTCTGGCAGATGTCAAAATGACACTTTCTTATTCCCAGCCTCTTGTCCAGGTAGTCATTTAGTGTTTCCATCATATGGTCAATTGTAACATCAGGAGCGTCTGTTCCATGTTTTTTGGTTGTTGGTTTCAGTGCAGGACTATCACTTTTGATTTGTGGAGACTCAGACATGGCAGTACAGCAGATGTGTATATGCAAATTGTCTTTTCAAATGCAAATTCACTGAGGAACTTGAAGAGCTAAGGGACACCTAGTCAAAAGTTCTAAATTCTTGCAGCAGTTTCAACTAAACTATTTCTCATTTCAAACCAAATAGTGACTACTGATTAAGCACCCAGACAAGAATCCTAAATTCTTGCAGCAATTTCAGTTCCAAACTATTTCTTATTACGAACCAAATAGTGGCTACTGATTAAGCACCCAGTCAAGAATCCTAAATTCTTGCAGCAATTTCAGTTCCAAACTATTTCTTATTACGAACCAAATAGTGGCTACTGATTAAGCACCCAGTCAAGAATCCTAAATTCTTGCAGCAATTTCAGTTCCAAACTATTTCTTATTACGAACCAAATAGTGGCTACTGATTAAGCACCCAGTCAAGAATCCTAAATTCTTGCAGCAATTTCAGTTCCAAACTATTTCTTATTACGAACCAAATAGTGGCTACTGATTAAGCACCCAGTCAAGAATCCTAAATTCTTGCAGCAATTTCAGTTCCAAACTATTTCTTATTACGAACCAAATAGTGGCTACTGATTAAGCACCCAGTCAAGAATCCTAGATTCTTGCAGCAATTTCAGTTCCAAACTATTTTTTTATTACGAACCAAATAGTGGCTACTGATTAAGCACCCAGTCAAGAATCCTAGATTCTTGCAGCAATTTCAGTACCAAACTAAATTCAACAGCTTCTACAGTCTCTAGATATATGAAATTGTCTAACAATATCTACAGACATTTAGAGAAAGGACCAAGCCTCTGCTTCTACAGTCTCTAAATATATGAAATGTTTAACAATTTCTACAGACATTTAAAGAAAGGACCAAGCCTCTGCTTCTACAGTCTCAAGATGAACGGCCCAAATTGTTTCTTCAACAACTTCTACAGACATCAGGAGAAAGGACCAAGCCACAGCTTCTACAGTCTCTAAATGAACGGACCAAATTGTTTCTTTAAAAATTCAAACTATATAGAAAGGACCAAGCTTAATTAAAAGAGCTACGCTATAAACATTAGTCTTCCAGGGTTCTTTAAGAGAGCTGATAAGTTTCACTCACCAAATAATAATATTTGAGACAAAGTCCAGATAATACAAAGAAATTATATCCACAGATTCAGGCTCTTGATCTTAAGGTTGAGTTTGTAGAATCTCCAAGAATCTTCTTATTCACTCCTTGTTCCTGTGGTTTTGGTGAGATCTCCTCTTATCTGTCTCTCCTGGCTGGCTCGCCAAATTGTTAGATTTTGCTGAATTTGGCTAAACAACCGTTGGGTGGCTCGCCAATGTACTAGAATGCTTCTAGTACATAAATGAAGAAAGTTAGACCATGTTCCGGTGGAAATTCTTTATTGAAGATGTTCATGTAGCGCAGCTGTCTTCTGATGTTAAAACCCCAAAGAAACAGTCTGTGTGACCAGATTTTATACCTTGCATAGAAAGGTCTTGAGACAAAAGGTGGACATCAAAAGGGACCCCTACAGGAGAGCTAACATTAGAAATGCGTGAAGCCATGAGTTGAAAAGGTCATGCCTCTAAAGATCAATGTTTAACTCAGATGTTAATGACAGGCGGGGAGCACGCATAAGGTTATCAGCATGAGGTTTCATCCTTACATATATGCATATGTTAATTGCATGTGGGATGCAGGTACAGAGAAAGGTCAAACAAAGATAACAGAATAAAAGAATAACACAAAGTCCTTCACAATATAAAAATTAGACAATTGTTGACATGGAAAGAATATAAATAATAAATGTGGACAGCACCTATTACTGTATCATAGATTTTAAAGGTTTGCAAGGTGGCAAGTCCACTTTGTCAGTTTTTTATAAGAATTCTTGACCACCAAAACACCATAAATATTTTTGTAAACCCTTACTTTAATATTAACCCCTTTGCAATTTGTTACATTTAATGATTAATGTGATGATGGCGGTGACCAGGTGCATTTCTAAAATGTTGGGCTCTATGGCTACAATTGTACTCTGTCCCTTCATTTTTGCAGTCTGGGGGGTCCATTCATTTTAAATGGCCTCTATTACTCAATTCCACTGTTATTCCCCTGTCCAATGCCTCTAGCATAAAACACCAAATTGCTAGCGATTTTTAATAGTAATACTCTTTTTTAGTTCTAAACTTTTTTTAGTAAGTTTATGAATTATTAATAATCAAAAATAAGTTTTAGATAATGGTTTTCAAAACTAATTTTCATCACATCGCATGGATCTTATCAGACTTGAGAGTGTGTCTGAGGAAGACTTTGAACGAAATAAACAAACACAGTCATTTGCATATAGTGGGCAACTTTATTGACCACATATCTCAGACACAGCACAAAGTCATATTATATGCTTGTTTGATTGTCTTTTCTTAAAGAAAAATGTTTACTCTGCAGCCTCCTTTGCCTGTGAAAGGAAAATTATTTAGGATTTTAATAGGAGGGAACAATGTGTGGCCTTAAAAAAGTAACAGAAAATTACCTTTCCGGCATCACGGCTCCTTGCCCTTAGCTTGTTGACTTGGGACTCAGCGATGTCAGCTCTCTCCTGAGCCTCTTCCAGCTCATTCTGCACCTTCCGCAACCTGGACAGATGAGTGCTGGCCTGTTCCTCCTGGGTTTACAAAGGAATTAGTAGTTGTGTTAAATAGATTGATTGAATCTTACCGGGCCAGACTTACTGCTTTTGTTACGTTGCCTTGATATGTCCATTAGATACTCACAACTTCTTCAGATTGTCTTTTATACGACTTTACTTTCATCTGGAGTTTGTCCACCAGATCTTGCAGTCTGGTCACATTTTTCTTATCCTTTTCTGTCTGTTTAAAAGAGTCAGTGTTGTACTTTATACTTTACTGACAAGGCAATTCCCGTCATATAAAGTTATCTACCTGGTAGGTGAGTTCCTTCACTCTTCTCTCATACTTGCGAATGCCCTTAATAGCTTCGGCGGATTTTCTTTGCTCACAGTCGACTTCACTCTCCAGCTCACGAACCTTCAAATTGGCAGTAAGTAATAATCTAGGTTCATAATCAATATTAAAAAATCAAGGTCTTTTAATTGCAATGTAAGATTCCTTATCAGAGATACCCTAGCCTCCAGTTTCTGAAGCTGCTTCTTTCCACCCTTCATTGCCAGACACTCAGCCTCATCCAGACGGTGCTGCAGGTCTTTAACTGTGACCTCCAGGTTCTTTTTCATTCTCTCCAGATGACCACTTGTGTCTTGCTCTTTCTTCAGTTCTTCTGCCATCATGGCAGCCTGCAATAAGTATGTTCAGTTGTTAATGGTTTGTATGTGCTCATTCTCTTTGAACCGGTCAGTTACATTTTTAAAAGAACACTAACATCAGTAATAGCCTTCTTAGCCTTTTCCTCTGCATTTCTGGCCTCCTGAACAGCATCATCCACTTCACCTTGGATTTGAACAAGATCACTCTCAAGCTTCTTCTTGGTGTTAATAAGACTGGTGTTCTGTAGGTTCAAGATTAAGACATTTTTTCTCGGGTGTTTCTCTCAAAGCAAATAAATCCAATCACAGCCACTTATACACAAACCTGGGAGTGCAGAAGTCCCACGCGCTCACTGGCATCCACCAGCTCTTGCTCAGCCACTTTACGACCTCTTTCTGTCTGCTCGAGAGCAGCTCTGAGCTCTTCAATCTCAGCTTGCATCAGGATATTCCTACGTTCAACCATTGCGACTTGTTCTTTCATTTCTTCTTGACCCCTTAGAGCCTCATCAAGGTGAAGTTGTGCATCCTAATAGAAGACAAATGGCTTGGTTTGGTGGATTGCTTTTGGTCAATATTTTTATATTAAGTATTTGCAAAGAACCCAACAAAACAAGGTACCTTGAGTTGGCCTTGCACGTTCCTGAGCTGTTTCTGAGCTTCAGCAGCCTGGCAGTTTGCATGGCTCAGCTGAATCTCCATCTCATTGAGGTCTCCTTCCATTTTCTTCTTGACTCTTAGAGCATCATTTCTGCTCCTGATCTTAGAGTCAAGAGTGCTCTGCATGGAGTCAATGACTCTCTGGCTGTTCCTCTTAATTTGTTCAATTTCCTCATCCTTCTCAGCCAGTTTACGATCGATCTCTCCCTTCACTTGGTTCAGCTCAAGTTGAACACGAAGGATCTTTGACTCTTCATGCTCCAGAGCTCCCTATTGATCATTGAGTCATTGAAAAAAGTGCTTTATACAGTGCTTGGGTTTTATAATTGTCAAAAAGTTACCTCAGCTTCCTCAAGAGCAGTCTGGATTTCACTTTTCTCAGTTTCAGCTGTCTTCTTCCCCTTTTCCAGCTCATGTATCGTCTTCCCAGTTTCACCAATTTGTTCGGTCAAGTCCGAGATTATCTCTTTATAGAAAGCACAGAAGAAGACATATTCACACACACACATTATACTAATTTTAAATTTTTACTTTGCATTTGTGGTTAAGCCCTACGCTGAAGGTTTTTGTTCTCCCTCTTGAGGGTTTCTAGATGATCTATGGACTCTTCATAGGAGTTTTTCATTTTAAAAAGCTCTGTGCCAAGAGAGCGAGTTTCTTTCTGAGCTCCTTCCAGTTCAGCCTGGCCTTCTTCATACTTCTGCTTCCATTCTGCCAGAACCTTGAAAAGGTGAGAATGAAGGAATTACTGTATATGCTATTAATGTATATAATACAGTATGAAGAAATTGTACCTTGTCAAAGTTTCTTTGTTTCTTGTCAAGGTTGGCGGCGAGTGCATTAGCTCTCTCCACGTCAAGCATGAGATCCTCAACTTCACCCTGCAGTCGTTGTTTTGTTTTCTCCAGAGAGGCACACTTTGAGTTCACAGCCTCAATGGACTCCTCTGCATCCTGAAGACGCTGAGCAAGCTTCTTTCTGCAGCAATAAAGTTACCATATAGTGTTACTGAGAACCACCAAAAGAGTGAAACTTTATAAACGTAAATCTATAAGTTTTACTTTGCTTCCTCAAGTTCCTCGGTACGCTGAATGGCATCAGTCTCATATTTGGTTCTCCACTGAGCTACCTCACTGTTGGCTTTGGACATGCTGCGCTGTAGCTCAGCTTTGGCCTCCTGTTCCTCCTCAAACTGCTCTCTTAGCAGATCACAGTCATGACGTGCTGATTGAACAGCGTGGGCCAGGGCATTCTTCGCCTAAAAAATAAACAATAAAAAAATATATATATCCCAATCGTCTGTTTCTGGAAACAATTTAAACCTTTTGAAAAACATTTTACCTTGACTTCCTCCTCAATGTGCCTCTTAAGTTCCTCAATCTGCTGAGTAAATGCTTGTTTGCCTCGGGACAGCTGAGAAACAATAGCTTCTTTTTCCTCAAGCTGACGGCTTAATTCGCCTTTTAAGGGATATACAACAATGAATACACAAAACACATTTCCAATTGTTGTATTGTATTTACACATACCATTCTCAGTAGCAAATCTTGCTCTTTGAGCGCTCAAATCATTAAGCTGACGGACACACTCATCATTTTTGTTCTTAAGTTCACTCAGTTGATCTTCAAGAGTACGGCACATCTTCTCCAAGTTAGCCTGGAAGGACAAATTCCTGTGAGTTTGTACCTGAGGCAGCTGTTGTTGAAGTTTTCAAGAAAAAAGTTTTCCCACCTTGGTTTGGCAATAGCCTCCATGGTGCTTGACAGGTCATCAATCTCCATTCTGTATTCACTTTTTTCCTTCTCCAGCTTTTGCTTGACACGTTGGAGGTTGTCGATCTGCTCACCCAGCTCTGCCACATTGTCTGCCTGCTTCTTTGGCAGTGATGCTGCTGTTGCTTCATGCTGCAAGGTGGACTCCTCAAGATCACGTCGCAGTTTCTGAAACTCGGCCTCACGCTTTTTGTTCATCTCAATCTGGGCTGCAGTGGCGCCACCTGCTTCTTCAAGCCTCTCGCTGATCTCCTCAAGTTCCCTGGAGAGATCGGCTCTCTGCTTCTCGACCTTAGCTCGAGCAGTACGTTCTGCCTCAATTTCTTCCTCCAGCTCCTCAATGCGAGCCTAAAATGAATGATTATTAAGATTAGTTTTTTTACTCGTAATATGCACTCTTTCTTTGTAATGTATTCTTGAATACTTTAGCTTGAAAAATTACCTGGAGTTCCTTGATCTTCTTTTGATGCTGCGTACCAAGAGACTGTTCATCCTCAATCTTACTTTGAAGTTGGCTTATCTCAAAGTCCTTCCTGTGGGATTTCAATGTTACAGATGATGTACAATAGTATAATTTACGTATAATTTATAAGAACGTATACATTTTCATTTATATATTTGACTATACATTTCGTAGGGAACTCCAATCCCATGACCGTGTCATATTCCACAAGTTGCGCTACATGGAAGCTTCAAAATATATACATATAAAGATAAAACATCTTACTTTTTTATCTTCTCTTCTGACTGTTGCTTGTCATTTTCCAGATCCATTATGGATTCTTGGGCTAGCTTCAGGTCACCTTCCAGCTTTCTCTTGGCTCTTTCAAGATCCATGCGAAGTTTCCTTTCTTGCTCCAGAGAACTATAAGTGAACATTGCAAGATTCTCTGTAAGATTGTGACAACTAAAATACAAGAAATTAACAAACTATATAGATATATACAAGGCAATACACATAACTTACATCATCCACTTGTTGTTCAAGTTTAGATTTTGCTTTAGTAAGAGTATTCACTTTGTCTTCCTCTGCTTGCAAATCGTCCAAAGTTTGCTGATGTGCCTCTTGGAGGGCTTTCTTCTCTTTGATTAACTTTGCAATGTTTTCATCCAGGGAGGCCATATCTTCAGTAAGATTTTTTACCTGAAAAATTAATTATGGATGACATCAACTCAGATTGCTTAATATGCAATTTTGTGGAATCAGTTCCAATTGGACAAAAACATTAGTCCTGTTGGATAGAGACATCTTAAAATTACAAAAATGCTAATGTAAACCTTGTTCTCAGTGGCATGTTTCTCCTTCTCCACTTTAGCCAAAGTCAGCTCTAAATCATCAATGTCCTTCTTGAGTTCGGAGCACTCGTCCTCTAGTTTTCTCTTCTTTGCTGTCAACTCAGCATTAATTTCCTCTTCATCCTCTAATCTTTCAGTAGTCTCTTTGAGTTTGGCCTCAAGCTGGATCTTGCTTTTGATCAGGCCTTCACATCTCTCCTCGGCATCAGAAAGGTTTTCATTTTCCTGTGAAATAACTTATTTAATGCTTGGTACCGGAAATTAAAAAACACCATTTTCAATTATTCAATCATTGAAACTCACAGCTGCCACTTGTAGCTGAAGGTCATTTTTCTCTTGTAATAGAGAAACCATCTTCTCCTCCAACTCCTTCTTCTTGGCAAGTGCCTTTGCTAGATCCTCCTTCATTTTTTCAAAGTTCTCTTTCATGGCAGCCATTTCCTTCTCTGTCTCTGCGCTCTTCAGCAGAGGCTTGATCTTAAAGTACAGCTTCATCCATGGCCAGTGTTTCACATTCATGAATGAGCGGATGTTGTATTGGATGGTGAAGATAGATTCTCTGTTTCAATGATGACAATAAAATGACGCAAAAAGTCAGATGCTGATTAGATAGACAAAGTCATTTCTTAACAAAACATACCTCCTCTCCATCATTTTGACAAATTCTCTTCTCATAAGAAATAACCGACAAAGAGCCTGCATCATAGTAACCAGCTCAGCTAGTTTCTCATCTCGCATTTCCTCAAGCAGACCCAGAAGACCAGCTTTGAAAAACACTTGAAATAAGGTATGAATGCTGTCATTGACATCCGTGTTAGATAAAATTTATAAATATGGTCTTGTAACTTTTCTTACCTTGGTGTGTCCAAACTTGTACTGCGTGTGATCTACAGCAATGGAACCAAGAAGCTTCTCAGAAGCCTTCTTATTATCAATGAACTGACCTTCAGGGATGACACTAGCATTCAGTACTTTGTACCTGAAACAAATTAGATACCACAGTATTAAATTGGAAGTAAAATAATTCTAAAACAGAAGTGCATTGCATTTGCATAAGAAATTTTACGTGAGCTACCTCTGCTTAAAGTCGCCATATAGGATCCTGCTTGGAAAACCTTTCCTACAGATCCTGATACCCTCCAATACGCCATTACAGCGCAACTGGTGGATGACCAGAAAGTTCTCCATGAGACCTGGAGAAATAAATCTTCTTAAAGCATTGTAGGTTTAGCATTTATTGACACTGATGTCAAAACAATGCATACCAGGGGTTTTAGATTCATTTGGAATCAGGCAACGCACAAAATGAGGATGTGTGCTCCTCAGGTTGGTCATCAGCTTTCCCAGGTTCTCCTAAATTAGATTTTAAATTAAACTCAAAGAAATGACAGTGGTTCGGTAGACAGGGTAGACCATATACAAAGCAAACTTATGACAAATATAGCACAACCCATTTAAGCTCACCCTGAACAGAGCAGACACTGTCTGAAAGGAACCACCTTTTTTCTTGCCTCCCTTTTTGCTTCCTGCATCTGTACGTACAAACACAAAAATGAATACATTCAGTTTTAAGAATAATTATCTAATAAAGTAAATTGTGATTTAACTTTGTTCATGTTAACAGCAATTTTGTTTAGTTTTTAAAACTGGGAGAGGAACAGCTTATTAAAATGTGAAGCTTGGTAGGGATGCAATAATAAATACCTTCAGCAGATGCATGACTAGCGTAAAGGTGAGCCAACAGTTTGACTGAGGATTTCTGATACAACTGAACCACAGAATCATTCAGTGGTTCCTTGTTCTTGTCCAGCCAACCTGTGATGTTGTAGTCCACCGTGCCAGCGTAGTGCACCAAAGCAAAGTGTGCCTCAGCCTTGCCTTTGGCAGGTTTGGGTTTCTGGAAAGCTGCGGTTTTACCGAGATGTTGGTCATGCAACTTGTTCTTGAAAGTTGTGTCTGTTGCCTTGGGGAACATGCACTCCTCTTCTAGAATGGAGAAAATGCCCATTGGCTGCAGGCAAAAACATATTACATTTAGATAAGACAAGGAATCAGGGTCACAGGATTAAAATTACATTGATGAGGTTTAGTACCTTCTCAATAAGCTCAATGCAGGCAGCTAAGTCCATCCCAAAGTCAATGAATTCCCATTCAATGCCCTCTTTCTTGTACTCTTCTTGTTCCAGCACAAACATGTGATGGTTGAAAAACTGTTGCAGGTTTTCGTTTGTGAAATTAATGCACAACTGCTCCAGACTGTTGTACTGTAGTGAACATTACCTATTAATTCTATATTTTCATATGTTATATTTATAATTTTATTAAACACAATATATATAATATTATTGGATTACATCGAATATTTCAAACCCAGCGATATCCAGCACTCCAATGAAGAACTGTCTTGGCTGTTTGGTGTCCAACATCTCATTGATTCGGACGACCATCCACAAGAACATTTTTTCATAAATCGACTTGCACAGAGCCATGGCTGAATTATACACCTGATTTATAAAAAAATATTTGTCATCAGCATCAGCCAAATCCCAACAAATAAAGTAAAAAATAAAAAATAAGTGATGTCCATACCTGTGGAACTGTTTGACCTTTGGTCACAAACTCATTCCCAACCTTCACTCTGGGATAACACAAAGCTTTAAGCATGTCAGCCGAGTTTAGTCCCAAAAGGTAAGCGATTTTATCAGCCACTGGACAAACAAACATTAAAAAGAATTCATATAGAAGATTAAGCTTTTTCGCTGGGTCACATTGCTGTATAATATCCAAGTTTATTCTCAAGTCTCACCCTCAGTTCCATCAGGCTCGGCCTGCTCCTCTCTCTGCTTCTGCTTGAACTTCATGTTGCCATGATGCATTACAGCTCCTGTTAGCTTGTAGATGCCCATTTTCTCCTCGGCACTGAAGCCCAAGATATCAATGGCTGTCTGCATTAAGAATACCATTTTATATCTCAATATTGTTAAAATGCCATAAAGTTAATATAAAAAGTTATGGCATTTTGATATGATTATGTTTTAACATCCCTTACATCAGTTGCAACAAACTCCTCAACATCATCGATACTCTTGACTGTGATCTCACCCTGACTGATCATGTGATAGTCATATGGGTTAGTTGTGATCAGAAGAGCCTCTGCAAGAGAAACAAACAGAATATGACATACTGATTTTAAAATAGAAATCGTGATGGTTAAAGGGATGATTAAAAAGGAAACTACAGAACAATGATTGAAAAAAAAGTCATTTAATCTTATTGTGATTGTTAAGTTTTGTACCCAGCAGTTCTGGTTTATGGCCAGTGCAGAGCTGGTAGAAGATGTGGTAGCTCCTCTCAGCAGACAGCTGGAAAGTTACCCTGGATTTTTCCAGCAGGTCTACGGATCAACGGCAACATTACGAAAATGACACAATTTGATGTGTATTGAAGTCTTTTGTAATTAAAGAATGAAGAATGAGGAATGAAGAAAGTATTTACAGGTTTCAATGTCAGCTGAAGCCAACTTTCCAGATGATCCAAAGTGAATTCGGATGAATTTACCCTGGAAATATTATGATTAATACATTTCTATGAAAATCTCTTATGGAGTATAAGACAGACCACACACTGATGCAGTTGCAGTTGTTGACTCATTACTTACAAAGCGAGAAGAGTTGTCATTTCTCACAGTCTTGGCATTTCCATAGGCTTCCAGCAAAGGGTTGGCTGCAATGATTTGATCTTCCAGTGACCCCTAATGGACACAAAATGGGAAAGGTAACTGCTGCTCATCAGTGTCTTATTTGACATCGTTTAATATAGTTTAATGTTATAATCAATGTATTTATAAACACCATATTGTTAAAAACTGTACTCTGTAAATACCTGCATTTTCCCGGGAACATGTTCTGTTTTCTTCTGTCCAGACACAGCGATTGTCGCAAAATACTGGATGACACGTTTAGTGTTGACAGTCTTTCCTGCACCGGATTCTCCCCTGAAAACATAAATATATATAATGTTTAGCAAACTCTCTACTTTAAACAAAGTGTTTGGTTTGAAGGAAATCGCTGTAAACTTACTTAATAAGGATAGACTGATTCTCACGGTCTACAAAAGATTAGAAATATGTTTACACAAAATATAATTTAAAAAAAGCTGTGGCTCTTAAAAACATTTTAAGCAATTTTGAGTAATAAACTTAATTGAAATCAATATTTTCATACCGGTGAGCATAAACTAATAGGCGTTATCAGAGATGGAGAAGATGTGAGGTGGGGCCTCAATTCTTTTTTTGCCCCTGTAACCCACCACAACTACAGAATCATACACTGGGAGCCACTTGTAAGGGTTTACAGTGACGCAGAACAGCCCAGAGTAAGTCTGTAAAAGATGAACATTTATAAAAATGCTTTGAAATACATTTGAAAAAAGTATTTCTTAACTACTTACGTAAATCATCCATGCTGCATAACGCTCTTTCAGGTTGTACAGCACAGATGGCTCACTGAGGTGGGTCATCATGGCCATGTCTTCAATCTTATCAAACTTGGGGGGATTCATTGGATGAATATCCTCCTCCTTCACCGTAAGTGTCTTTAAGTCAAAGAAGAGACATTTATTTGTTTTTTGATTTGGTCAGATTAAATTTTACATAAACTTCTCATCAACATATCATGTTACCTTTCCACAGAGAGTTTTAACAGTGGCTTTGCCACCCTCTCGGCTCACAAGCGTCCCCTTGAGATACATCTCCTGAGGTTCAGCCACAAAGTATGCAGTTTTGGCATCAAACGGTGTATTCTGAGCCTCGAGCCTTTCCTTCTCGGGCTTCCGAAGGTAAATGGCAGCCGGGCCGAAACACTCCATCTCTGCATCCATACTCATGGTTGCACTTTACTAGAAAAACACACCAAATATTACATTATGTTTGCAATAACTAGATAAACTATATGGTCAGTAATACAATCCTGGGTTGTGGAATGGTTTGGTCAAATAACTAAAGTCAAATAAATTAGGTCAAATAATTTAAAATGCTTATAAATAAGCATTTTTTTGGAAGGTTTTACTTAAACACAACCGATTATCATGCAATTGACCAGTAGATAGTAAATTGTTCACTTTGCCTTCTTTGGCCTTCAGTAAAGAGAATTTTTGTTCAGATGATGGGAGAGAGCTGAAAATAAATAAAAATTTATCAGAACAAGCAGAGTTTTGTTTCTGTATACAGAAAGTAGGTAGCATTACAGATTGTGACTCACCTCAACCTTGTATCTTTATTTGGTGCTTGGACTGCCTTCATCTCCATCTGTGTCTTTAATATTATATTTAACTAATAATAAATCTGCAGTCATTTTGGACAGAGTCTTGCAGCTCTGTTCCAATACTTCCACAAAAAAAGTGACAAGCATTTCAAAGACATGAATGGAAGATGCACATGATGGAATAATACCAAAGGAGTGATGTGATAGCCTTGATGCTCAAAATAAAAATTTCTACAATATTATTGTCAAATTAATCATAAGCTTGTTTCCTGGCACAGATTGTGTTCTGCCGGGACAAGGACGTCTTTTAAATGTCACTTGTATAGTGTTCCAAGTAAAGTCCTTGTTTATATTTGATTGAAGGCATGAAAGAATTGATTTTGCTCTTGACAGAGGTGTCGCCATCATTTTAAAAGTAAGGAGGCCAGAGATGCACTCTGTGGCCCAATAAAGTAAAAAGGGACATATGTTTATTAAAACTGACCCGATAATGTATAGGAGAACATGAACTGAGAAATGGACCATAAGCAGGGACTTAAAAACTTAGATTTTTCCACCTAAATTTTTACTTCACTAAGTTATATTTTTTCTGTTGCATTTTCTTCAATATATTCTGCAGAATATCCTAAGGTATTACACTTTTTTTTTCCTTTTTTATTATTTGTTCAACAAATTTTCTTCTAATTTGAAGGTATTTTATAGTAAGTATTTGAGTATTTTGTTTTCTGAATCTCAGTAAAGCTACCTGAAATGATTTGAAGTTTAAAAATAAACTATAATTCTATTTGTATTTGGTGTCCAGAGGAGACATAAATTGATGACATGTTCAATAAGGTTACAAAGTAAAAAAACATCTGTAAAACAACGGTTAAAGTTTTGACCGAAATGTTTCAGTTTATTTTACTAACATTTTTAGATAATGCTTAATTTTAATTTAATGCATTGCATATTGTAAAAATATCTGTACACAAATAATACCACATTTCTGTTCATTAACACATACAAATTTAATCCCATTTAATTTAATTTTAATCCTATTTCCTTTAGTTAATAATACTGCACATCTATCAGCATATTTTGCTATTTTTTTATTACGTTGTGTTTCTCTACCAACAAATGATCTAAGATGTCCACGTGAACATAAAACCGACTAGAATACTCTACTGTTGAAGTCTCCAGCTTCTTCTCAGACAGGATTGCATCTTCACACCTTTGAACTTCATGCCTGTTCAACAAGTGATCAGATGATTTATACCAAACAACGCTCAGCCAAGAGGCAGGAGAAACATGATAAGGGTTATGCACAAGGGAAAGAAGTTTTAAAAATTCTAAGGCGGTTACCTATGAGGATGAGATCATGCCCTTAATAAAAAGGATATATGATATTTTTGGTTTCTTATTATGTACTTGTATGGATTAACTACAATTGTAGACACACTTAAAAAGCTGTTTAGTTAAGAGGGTACAATATGAGAGCTTAAACACTGGTAAGTGTGTGTTTCTTTGTGTTATACATATATATATAATATATATATATATATATATATATATATATATATATATATATATATATATACATACATACATACATATATATACATACATACATACATATATACATACATACATACATGCATACATATATACATATATACATACATACATACATACATACATATATACATATATATATACACACACATATATGTATACATATATATACACACACATATATGTATACATATATATATATACACATATATGTATACATATATATATACATATACATACATATATATATATACATACATATGTATGTATATATATATATATATAACAGATAGAAAGCTGTGTTAAGATAAAATTCTGTTAATTGATAAAAATCAGTATAGTCAATACTGTTAAATTAGAAAAACTTCTGTATTTGTAGACCCCTGCTTAGGTAAGTCAAACTCTAAAAAATTAAGGATCCTTCTAAATGGAGGATGTAATAACATTACTTTAAGAGTCTCTCATCTTTTCCTTATTCTGGCTTAAGGCAAAGTTCACCCTAAAATAAAACGTTTATTCTCATGTTACATCGGCTTTTTTTTACTTCTAATTCTTTTTTCCTAAGAAACAAAGTATATAAATAAAAGATCAACATTATTTTCAAACTAGGGTAGTGGCAGAAAAGTACGTGTCGCCTGAAAAGAATGCAATTCACAACTAGTTGCACTTAGAGAGATCTTAATCTATGATTGCAGGGGTTTTTGTGTCTTTAAATATGGGTTGTCAATGTCTCCTCTACAACTTAAAAATATATGGGATTGAATGCATTTATCACGATGTGAAAAGATCTGGTCTGATGTCTTCTCCACAGTGCAAACACATAACTACAAGCAATAAAGGGATTTATTTTTAGAATAATCATCATTATTTTGCCATCACTGATATGCTTTGATCCATGTGCACCAGCGTGAGGGTCTATTTATATCAAAACAACATGAAAATGGTCACTGAACACAGTATACATATTATAAAAACACTGACAAAGATACCTTTTAAATTATTGGAACAACATGTATCCTTTGTGCCAAGAAACATCGATTTGATTTATATGGACACACCCTGATTAAAAAAATTTGTCAGAAAAGCAGAGGTCAAATGAGTCTATGTATATTTAATATGTATATACATTTCGATATTCATGAGCACAAGAGAAAGCTAATGTATATTCAGAATATTGCAATGTTGTGAGCACATACCTACTATTATAAATGAAGGCTCTAAGATAACATTTCAAGCAGGAAACAAAAATGAATACTTTTAAAAGATGAGGTCATTAGTAAAAGGGCAATGACAAATGTTGAAAAAAAGCCAAGGGAGAAAAGGGTGACAAATCAAACATGAAATCAAACTGTTTGAAACTGCAAAAGGAGTACCATGTCTATCTTTGAAATCCATTAGTCTGCTCTTTAATACTACAATACTCTGAATTCAGTCCTCTGACAGAGGCCACACCCTTTACTCTTCCCAAATTGGTGATGTTCCAGGCAGGTCGTCAATCACACATATAACTCCTCCCTCACTGGTCCCAAAACTCTTCATCCATTATTCCGAGGTAACAATGGTAATGCAGCCAGAAGAGAGAGCGCAGAAAATCTCCTAAAACTGCACAGGAAGAATACAGAATAGAGTTGTGACAAAGTCTCACTTTTTTTATCAAATCAATAAGCTAGTGGGACTCACATTTTTGAGGAACTCCTCTGCAACTATGCGAGCCCTGGCGTTGACCGACAGCTTCATTTCACTGATTTCTTTATCGATCTCCTCCATAAAATGGATGACGAAGTCCACTAACTTATGCTTGTACATTTGTTCTGTGTGGAAGTTAGTAATGAGAAAACTGATGTCATATCCCTAAGGAGAACAAAAGGAGAACAGAGCTATTAACTGGAGCAATGATATTACATAAGGACATTTCATGGCAGCCTGCTTTGACTGAGTGATGAAGCTGAAAATGTCACAATTTCACGTTCATTAATGCAAATAGTTATATTTTCTGCAGCAGTGTTACAAGAATACATTTTATTTATTCATTATTTAAAAATAAAAATATTTGGAATTACAAACAAATGATTGAATGAACACGTAAAAAAATGTATAAGAAAAGAATGTCTCAGAAAACGAAACTAATATCTTTCAAAAGTTTGATTATTTCCAATACTGCACAGGAATCAAGAGACAATTCTTACCTCAACAGGTTTCCTCCGCAGAATGAAGAAGTTCTCCGCTCTCATCATCATAAAGCGCATAAACTTATGGCACAGGATCTTCTCAATCTCATCAGCCTTTATAGGACAAATTGATGTGCATCACACCATCATAGACATGTAAAAGAGAAACTATGATCAGCTTCGTTGTGTAACCAAGTAACACATGTTACACTTACTGAACTATACTTAGTGTATATACATTAAATATGTCAAAGTGAAACCATGCAGTTTCTGACAGTGTATTATCATTGCAATATTCCACTTTTGCATTACAAGAATGGAGGTTTATAGTTTGATCCTATAAGATCTTATTAAAGTCAAACACAAGTGCATGTTAAAACAGATTTACCTGTTTCACCGCAATGCTGACTCTAACCGAATTGATGGATCCTTCTATTAGAACTTTCTCTTTATCATTCCTACTGATCACAACTGGCTGAAGCAGCAGTTCTTTACTGCTCCTGGTGACATAAAGACATAAAGATACTTGTGTAAATACAAACGGTAAGTCTCAGAGGCAACTTTAAACCACAGTAACAGATATGTAGGCTTTTCACTAAAATCAACGGTGCAAGCTCTACACACATCAGCCGTCACACACGCTTACCTCACTTCAACCTCCGGCTTGTTGTGTCTTTCCACCACCTGTGAGGAAAAGTTCTCCAGACAGAGGGCGGCTTGCAGTGTGGCACGCACTGCATTCAGGTACGGACGCAGAGTTGCCGTCTGCCAAAATAAATATATGATTCAAATCAGTATGTGGCGAATGTCACAGGCTGCGGACAGACAGCAAACTGTGCAGAACTTTCACACTGTGGTTCAGAAACACACGTCTGAACCTGCAGGGGAATTCCTGGGATACTGTGCTTCTGCTCATGGACTACACACCAGTTAGTGGCATGTCGCAAATATATACGTTGGTAGAAATGACTGTTTTAGGAAGAGGAGAGCCAAAATCTTGTCACTTCCTGAAATGAATTACAAACCATAGAGGAAGTGCCAATATCTGCATGAAAGATCTAACCTGTCCTTATATAGAATTACACAATACTAGACAAAAATAAAACAAGAAAACAAGACATTAGACTTCAAGGAAATATATTACACCCTTAAATGTTGCATTCATGTAGACCTTGGATATGAGTTAAGCAAGGTTGTATACATAGATCTAACACAGATCAATCATTTTTATACAAGGAAATCAAAGAAGAGATCAGAAATAGTATGACACTGTCAATAAAAGAGCTTGAGGTCAGCTTGGGTTGATGTTTTCCTCCAGCACAAATCCAAACACTGGGAAATTTCCTACAAAAAAGTCAAATTGATATCACCACCCCCCCCTCGACAGGAGAACATGGGTGTGGATGTGAGCTTATGGCCTAGCACTATGGTCAGAATGACGTCAGTGCCAGACACAATAGCAGGAGAATAACAATAAGGTCAGAACAGAATTATCACTCAACATTAGTTACAGATTTGAACGAAGCGTTCAAAGACAATCCTACCATGTCTGTGTTCCAGTTGGAGCAGAAGACGGAAGTGCTACAGACACCGGCGGACTTCCGCGAGTAGACGCCACACTGCGGAACATACCACTATTACTCTTAACAGGGGTGTTTATTTTTAAATGTTGGTTATGTTGAAATCCTGTGCATTTGATGTATAATCTGACTTTATTATTGTTGTTTACACGATTTAGAGTATTTGTGGATTCCTTGTGATGCTTATTGATCTTTGATACTTGTTTCAGACACATCAAACCCGGAAGTAACTTCTGGCTGTTCAAAGTGTATAGCAACGTTACAATGTTATTCATTATAAGTTAACATCATTAACGTTTACAAATAAGCGTCATTCCGGAAATATTTGTCAAATTTCGAGATGTCTGGAAAACATAATAAATCATTGATCATTTATAAGATTTATTGATTTAAAAGAAGATTATTCAGAGAGGAACAGGATGTGGTCCAGAGACCTCTGTTCGAACAAATGTCTGGTTTCAGCAATATTGGACGTATTTAATTACATTAAATATTAATGTTAATTTATATTTTATTATCATCAAAACATTCCGGAAACAATTCCCAGGTGGATGTGGGAAATATCCCAAATCCGACAAATAAAATGCAGCGTCTGTTCAGTTATTTAAAGTGTTTTCTTTGAAAATTTAAATTTTTTTAGTTTTTTTGTAGGAAAAAAATCTAACTAAAAAACTTTAATTAAAAAATAAAACTAAACAAATAATTTAGAAATGTATAAATTGGGATACAACTAAAGGTGATGCAAATTAACAGCCAATAGGGGGCCGAGCCGAAAGTGACAATTATTTAAAAAGAGCCGAAGCTTTAAAAAGAGCCGAATCTTTAAAAAGAGCTAGTCTAGACCTAATATAAATACTCTTACTGTTTTTCGTCTATTCCAAGCATTCTTTCCATTCATTTGTTATTTTAAATGTATTATAGTATACCACTTTGATAGGAAAACTACGTATAGCCACACAGAATCAATGAGAAATTGAAAAAATGTTCAACAGATTTCATTTATGTACCAAAAGTATATTGTCTGAACAAAAGGCATAATGAGAGCAATACAAAGCGTGCTGTTAAAACTAAACTACAACACTTATTTACATCATATCATAAACATCATATTTTGAACATCATAAACATCATATTTCAAACATCATATTTCAATAATTATATTTCAAACATCATATTATAAACATCATATTTCAAACATCATATTTCAATCATTATATTTTAAACATCATATTATAAACATCATATTTCAATCATTATATTTTAAACATCATATTACAAACATCATAATTCATCATTATTTTTTAAACATCATATTATAAACATCACATTTCAAACATCATATTTCATCATATTTTAAACATCATATTATAAACATCATATTTTGAACATCATATTATAAACATCATATTTCAAACATCATATTTCAATCATTATATTTCAATCATTATATGTTAAACATCGTATTATAAACATCATATTTAATCATTATATTTTAAACATCATATTATAAACATCATATTTCATCATTATATTTTAAACATCATATTTCAAACATCATATTTAATCATTATATTATAAACATCATATTCTAAGCATCATTTTTTAAAATGACACAAAACAGCAATCTGATATCTAATAAACCTGAAGTATAGCAGCGCACACACATAAGTGGGCGTGTCCCGTGCAACCGTTACTCCAAACAGGAAACAAAATGTAACATGCGTATCAAAAAGAATACATTCAAAAATTAAATAATGATGATGTGGGGACATGTAATAACAGATTATTCACCTTTGATTTTTAAGTTAATTCTGATTTAATAGGGATTGAAACATGATTGCATCCCATTTTAGTAGTAAGCTCACATTCACAATAATAAGCATGTTAGGACATTTACAGTTGAACAGTTGTATTTGTAGCCGTTCTTGCCATTTCCAGTAACACGGAAAGCAAACATCCCTCAATAAAACAGGTCTAGCACCTTCCTCCTGGAGACAGAGAAAGGTGAGGGGTTAAAGTGTAGCAAGGGTCAACCTATTGAAGAGTTTTGTCCTTCTCTGCCTCTGTGTGTATATGAATTAGTGTGTTTCCCTCTTTTAATATAACTGTTAAAAGAGGAATGCCTCAAGTTTTTACAACTCTCAACAATCAAACTTTACACACAAAACCCACGCATGTGCTGAAGAGTTAAATTAAATCCTTAGAAACAAAATATATATTAAAAACTGTGGGAATAATACAATATTATGTTCTTATGTTTTATTAATCATCTTTATGATTTTATACATAAGTATGCATTATTGTTTATTCATAATGTTTATTCATAAAAAGATTTTGGGTTGAATCCACCACCATGATATGGTGAGTGTTTGTGTATAGGTATGAGTGTGTGTGTGTCTATTAGGGGGTGGGTGTACCGGTGTATGTCAGACAGCAAAGAGCCACAGTTATCTAGGAATCTTAGCCAAAGGAGCCTCACAAACAAAAAAGCGCAGAAGAGCGAGAGGGAGGGATAGAAGATCAAATAAAAGAGAAAACAGGAGAAGAGACTGAGTCAAATACAATGTGGAAGACTTAGTGAGGGGTTTACTACAGAACACACTGCATAATTGTGTTATAGGGCAAGTTCAGATCAGAGAAGACTGAGTGTGGCTATAGAAAAAAAGTAGCAGAGTAGAATCCACTTGTATAAGAGAGAAAAATACAAGTAACAGGTGCATACTCTTTGGACTGACTTGTGGACCGAGCAGTATGCGTGTATGCGTGTGCCTGGTGTCCTTGCTTTTGCTAGGAACCGACATGATATGCATCTGCGTGCTGGGACAGAGGGATACCTTGGTGGCTGGACCCCCCAGCAGCAGATGTGAGGGGAGCTGCAGTGCCACAGCTTCACCTCCTAAAGGGCATCACTCGCAGGATTCAAGGCTCCGAAGAACAGAGAATCGCAGAAGTGCACAGGTAAGATTTTATAAACGCATGGGAGACAACAGCATGTGAATTTCTGTCTTGTGATATATATACAAAACGATACACGAAATAATATTTCGAGAGAAACTGAGAGAATAGGGAGAAGATCTGTGTGCTTAAACATTTTATTGATTAAAAATTAAAATTCGAACATTTAAACAAAAAAACGTTAGCACTAACACTTTCGTGGTCACGTTCTTAATTCATAATAATATTTTTTTATTATTGTTATAGATCAATCAATAAATCTAACTTTTATCAGTTTATAAATAAGTAATAACACATGGGACACTTGTGTATTAAAGGAATAGTCTACTCATAATATAATATGATAATTCTGTTCATCTACTCACCCTTTTGTCATGGCAAAGCAAACCTTTAAAAAATGCAGAGAAGAAGATATTTTGAAGAACGTTGGTGGAGGAAAACTATTGGTCCAGATTGACTTGCATTGGTTTTGTGTCCATAAAATAAGTCAGTGGGGACCAATGGTTTTTGAATATCAAAATTGTCTAGATAATCTTTGAGTTTTGCAGAAGAAAGAAAGCCACACAAGTTAAAAATGTCAAGAGGGTGAGTAAAGGATGACAGAATCTTAAATTTTTGGGTGAACATCCCTTAAATGCTTATTACAGACTCAAAGAGCAGATGGGGAATTGTGCTGCAAACTATTATTGTGCATGTGTGTGTTTATATTATTGTGTCTTGTAGATGTCCGACGCATCTGAACGCCTCATCCAGCTTCAGCGGTGTATGTTGCAACACGAATCGGTGGTTGTGAGTCAGTCGGATACTTCTGATTCACTCGTAGCGTTCCTGGCTCTTATGGCTGCGGTGCTGACAGAATGTGACCTCCACTGCCATAGTCAGAGACTCAGAGACATGTCCAACAGACTCGGTCATTACATTTCACAACATATGTCATTCCTACTTTCTTTGAAACTAACCTGTTAACTGATATAAAACACATTATTGCATGATTCCAGCATGTTTAATATAATAAGTAAAATCTCTCTCAATTGACTTAAGTCCAAATTTACACTCTGCAAACAAAAGTGTTCTAAGGAATGCCAGACTCGTGGAAGAACTGACCCTTTCATAACCTTTCTCTAACCTTTGTATAACCTTACACTAACCCAATCTCAACTAGCAAACAATCTAATAAGCAAATGTTTTCACATGCTATTTTATTCTTTATTTATTTATGTATTATACTAAATTCTCGTCACTTTTTATTAATTTTTCATAATTTGGGAGAGGATCTTATCTCTTCTGTCTTAGAAAGCGTGGTGGGCAGAGGTGGAGAGAAAGATTTGCTGCTGCTGTTAAAGGGTATCACCCGTTCTTCACCTGACAGCCCTAAACCAAGGACACCGACAGGTGAGGCCCACATTCCCACGGATAAACAAACAGGGACACAGAACAAACACCCACATGCAGTCCACTACATTTACTGCACAAATGTTCACAGATATTTTGTGTATGTGGCAGTTCCTCCCACTTCAGGGCTTTACCCTCAAGATTGCCAAGAGATCTACCAGTTAGGAATAAAAGAGAACGGAATTTACACCATACAACCTGACCCCAAGCAGCCAGCATTAGAGGTACACAACTGTTTAGAATTGGTCCGACTCTTACAACCATTTGCACATACCACAATGACAGCATTTTCTCAAGACAAAAACTTTACCCTTGTCATTCATATTTGCTGTAATTTCCAGCTTATGGTTCTATGATTTTATTGAGTGGAGTTCAACGGGTGACTTAAAAGTATCTTAATAGATATTGTCAGAATTCTTTTCTTAGTGCTTCATAATTTAGAATCGTATTTTTTTAAAGGCCTTAAGTGTTGTACTTGTTTAAAACAACTATTAAAACCAGACCTTTTCAAATTTGTCTGCTCAAACCTACGTCTGGTAAATCTGTTTGTGCAGGTAGTTGACATTAATATGCCAATACGTCCCAAATGTTACAGTAAAAACAACAACAATGAAGTTACATCTTTCTTATGCTATTTTCTATTTACAATATACATGTTGGGTGGTAATATACAATGATGTTTTATTAATATTGAATTTTGCTG
Source organism: Triplophysa yarkandensis (assembly GCA_033220385.1). Classification (NCBI taxonomy): domain Eukaryota; kingdom Metazoa; phylum Chordata; class Actinopteri; order Cypriniformes; family Nemacheilidae; genus Triplophysa; species Triplophysa yarkandensis. The sequence goes on along the minus strand of CM065670.1, from coordinate 5,543,543 downwards.
CCACACCATAGGACACCCATTTGACATTTCTTTATTATTTGTGGCCTGTGAAAACCCAGCTGAAGTCGCTTTTTGTAATTTTCCTATTTCTACATAAAATTATTTTAGACATTGTAAGGAAATTCAGTGAGAATATAACATTGATATCTTTTTGACTGAGTAACACCATATCATTGTGAATCATGGTGAAATTAATAGGTAAAGTCAAACTTTAATGCTGGTCTTCTCAGAATTTAATTTTCCGACTGTATCCTGGTTTTCACAGTGTCACATTTGTATTTCATGTACAACTAAGCCTCTTTCTCTTCAGGCTATGTGTGACATGACTTCATCTGGCGGCGGATGGACAGTGTTCCAACGTCGGTTTGATGGAAAAACTGACTTTAATCGAACCTGGCAGGAGTACCGTGATGGATTCGGCTCTCCACAAACGGAGCACTGGTTAGGCAACACCTTTCTTCACGCCCTAACCTCCAGTGGCCATCACGTTCTCCGCATCACTCTCCAAGACTGGCATGAACAGAAGCGGCATGCAAACTATAACACCTTTAAAGTGGCTGGAGAAAACCAGAGGTACATGCACACATTCATTTCCTATACATAATCTAGTTTTTAGATTTTTTCTAACTATGGTGCATATGTGGGATTCCCTCTGTAAGGTTCCGCATAACTGCTCGAGATTACCACGGTGATGCTGGCAATGCTCTCAGCTATAGTAAACAGTATAATCACGACGGCAGATTTTTCAGTACGTATGATCGAGATTATGACCGCTACGCTGCTGGAAACTGTGCCCGTTACTATGGTGCAGGCTGGTGGTTTGACTCTTGTTTGGCTGCTAACCTTAATGGACGCTATTATCACGGGCGCTACAGTGGCATCACAGATGGGATCTACTGGGGCACCTGGTATATCCTGACTGACTATCGCTCAGGAGAAAGATACTCATTCAAAAGTGTTGAAATGAAAACAAGACCAAGACGCAGCTAGGACAGACATACAGAAAATAATTGTTGGATTGTGACATGTTCTGATGTGTATTTCAACACTTTTAAAACAGACTTTATTTGAAGCTGGGTGAACCATTTTATTGTACTGAAAGGGACAGCACACCCAAAATGAAATTGTTGTCATCACTTACTCTTTCTCTTGACATTTCAAACCTGTAGAACTTTCTTTTGCAGAACACAAAAGAAGATATTTTAAAAAATCTTGTAAAACAAAAACATTGGTCCCCTTTGACTTGCATTGTTTTTGTGTCCACACAATAGAAGTTAATAGGAACCAATGTTTTTTTGTTAACAACATTCTTCAAAATATCTTCATTTGTGTTCTAAAGGAGGAAGTGATACAGATTTGAAATAAGAAAATGAGTAAATGATGGTTTACTTTTCGTTTTGAGGTGAACTATCTCTTTAAGATCGTCAAATGTGTGATATGACAATGTTTATTAAACTCAAAAGGCAATACGTTTTAAATGCCGCCGTTTTAACTATTTTAACTCTTTGAATGTCTTTACATTTTCCCAATTTCAAAAGCATGAATTTATCTGGATTCAGAATAGAACTGTTTTCTATGACTTCCACCCAGAGAGATCCTTCCAGTATATACATTAACATTATATCGTATATATGTGACCGTGTCTGTAAACCCCAGCTAAAAGTCTTTTTCTGAGATTTGTTTTTAGTGAAAATCATTCTTTATAATGAAAATGCTGTGAAAGTATAATTTTGATATATTCAATTTTGACGGAGTAAGTCCATGTCAAAGATTGATGTTGTAGTGTAATTAATTGCTGAAATCAAAATTTATCTCAGAATTTGATTTCTTGTTCAAATTGATTTGCTTCACTGGCAGTGTCACATATTTCTTCAAACTTAAATAAAACACATATTCACTTCACAGTACATCCAAATACCTGAAAAATGTGTGAAAACATTTTAAAGCTTGTTAACATTCACTAAAAGCATAAAACAGAAAAGAAATCATCTGGACTAAGGTCAATTCATGTATGAAAGGGATATGCTGCATCAGTTCTGTAAAATACAAACACGATTCCCAAAAAGTTGGAACACTGTACAAATTGTGAATAAAAACAGAATGCAACGATGTTGAAGTATCAAAATTCAATATTCTAATCAGAATACAACATACATGACATATCAAATGTTTAAACTGAGGGGAACGAGTCTAATTTTATGGCAAAATTGGCATAAGTTGATTTAAAATTTTATGGCATCAACATCTTAAAAAAGTTGGGACTAGGCCATTTTTACCACTGTGTGTCATCCCCTCTTCTTTTTATAACAGTCTGCAAACATCTGTGGACTAAGACAACAAGTTGCTCAAGTTTAGGAATAGGAATGTTGTCCCATTCTTGTCTAATACAGGCTTCTAGTTGCTCAACTGTTTTAGGTCTTTGTCTCATCTTCCTCTTTATGATGCTCAACATGTTTTCTATGGGTGAAAGATCTGGACTGCAGGAAGGCCATTTCAGTACCCGGATCCTTCTTCTATGCAGCCATGATGTTGTAAATGAAGCAGTTTTTGGTCTGGCATTTTCATGTTGGCAAATGCAAGGTCTTCCCTGAAAGACACGATGTGTGGATGGGAGCATATGTTGTTCTAGACCTTGGATATAACTTTCAGCATTGATGGTTCCTTTCCAGATGTGTAAACTGCCCATGCCACACGCACTCATGAGATCCAGGCTTCTGGACTGAGCTCTAATAACAACTTGGGTTGTCCATGTCCTCCTTAGTCTGACATGGCATCCCAGGTTTCTAAAAAGAACTTCAAATTTTGATTCGTCTGACCACAGAACAGTTTTCCATCCAGTATGGTTTTCCGGCCTTGACACTTACGTACAAAGACTGTTCCAGGTTCTCTGAATCGTTCAATGATATTGTGCACTATACATAATGTTAACTTAAAACTCTTTGCAAAACTCCTTTCTGATATTTCTCCACTATTTTTGCCGCAGCATTGGGGATATTTGTGATTCTCTTCCCATCTTGACTTCTGAGAGACGCTTCCACTCAGGGAGGCTCTTTTTATACCCAATCGTGTTGCCCACTGACCTAACAAGTTGCAAATTGGTCCTCCAGCTGTCCCTTATATGTACATTTAACTTTTATAGCGTCTTATTGCTACCTGTCCCAAATTTTTGGGAATCTGATCTTGCTCTAATAAAATCCAAAATGAGTCAATATTTGGCATGACACGTCTCACTTTCAATATTTGATATGTTACCTATAATGTATCTTGAATAAAATATAAGTTTATGAGATTTGTAAATCATTGCATTCCTTTTTTATTCACAATTTGTACAGTGTCCCAACTTTTTGTGAATTGGGTTTGTAGTTCATTATCAATATTTATAAAAAACACTAAAGAGTCTTTTGCCTTTGTACAGTACGCCACACATCACATTGAAGAAATGTCAAAGTTCAGTTACTCTGCCTCACTCATTTAAATTACGTTTAAAATGATATTTCCAATGTTATGCAGAGATAATGTTACTACAGACTGAACCAACTCAGCTTGGAATCATATGGTCGACCCTGCACACGCTCACCCACCTTCTCTGTTCGCTCTCCAGGTGAACGGCTGCCATACCAAATTCCCCTTGCCAAACATTCAGTTGTGCTGACATCTTTCCCACCGACACATTCAAAGACATAAACCCTTTACATCTTTCACTAAAGCAATCACAGTAAACTGTGAATGCTTTGGGTTTGGTAGCCAAAAAATAAAAAAGTTGCCACTGAAATGCTCACAAAAACTCACATGAGTATGACATTAATATGATCGGTGTCTCATCCTTATGCTTGAGAGTGAAAGTGAGCCTCCAATCTGCCTCTGTTTAGCTGTATTCACAAAGAGATGCCAGTCAACATGCACACAGTATCTATTAATACTCTTTGCCTATGATCTGCAGACTATCAACCAGATATGACATTTCACATATTCTCACAAACATGCACATAGACAGAAAAACACTGCATTATTGTGAAAATGCATGCTTACTGGGATCAGTGTCATATCTGGGACTACATACACAACACTAGACATAATGATCTACAAGTACAATATAATACAATACAAAATGTATGCAAACAAATGTATATGCACTTTGACGGGCCTGTCTTCTTGGTTCTCTGACAATCCAATAATGATCACATTCTTTGTTTTACCGGTTGCTTTAAGGTGCTTCTTTCCAAATCACCTTACAATGCACTCAGCATTTAGGTTTAATATATTTATCAAACCTGTCACATCGGTGTTTTTGGCACTATGGCCACCCCACTTTTCTCCTCTCCTCCATGAAGATCACTAGGGTGAAGCAGAAATCAGCTCGCCTGTTACCACAGTATCCTGGCTGAAGGCCTGTCTTGTGTGATAAAGAGATAAAAGGAGAGATGAAGAGAGAGATAGAGAGAGAGGGAGAGGAGGAACTGGCAGTCTGCAGGCGCCCAGTCCGGAAACCCAATGCGGGCAACAGTTACCCAGCACATCCCCTTAAAGCTGAAAACACTTATGCACACATACACTTTCTCTCTTACCACACGTAACACGCTCATGTGCATTTGTCCACAAGTACACTTTCAACATCTTAACCCTGGTTTTGTTCCAGCAGTTGCTCAAGTTTAAACTCTTATTTATATAATATGAACAAATCTATATTGCCTTGTATTTTGTATTATATTCCATATAACATGATGTACTACATATTATGATCTACAGTATGTCTATATTTTGCCATTATAAAGCTTATTGTTTGTGTTTGACCAGAACATCGCCCAGGACAAGGATGGTTGTAAGGTGAACAATGTCTTCAAGTTCATCTTGATCCTATGCCTCAAGAATGGCCAGAAGATGGCAGCTTTGGGTTAAAATTGACCATTATTATTTGTCACTATTTGCTAACAACTTAAAAGATATTTATTTTCATCATGGTTTATTATAATTTAGGCTATCAAACAATTGTTGAGTGCAAAGTGGGAAGTCAGTCAATCACAAAAAAGAAACTGTCATGCAAAATGGTTCAAAATTAAGGGCTTATGGGTTTGGAAGTAAACAATTAAATGAATAATTCTAAATGAAACGACGGCATAAAGTAACAGTAATTGTAACAGCATCTTACCACATTTAATTGAAGTTTGTTTACTGTGAACCTCACTTTAAAAGACGGTTCAACTAAAAGAAAACATAATTTACTCGCATTCATGTTGTTCAAAACTTGACTCTCTTTCTTCAACAGAACACAAAAGAAGATGCATGGAAGAATGACAACCAAACAGCATTGACCCTCACTGACTTGTATGGACACCAAAATACTCAAACATTTCTCGAAATATCTTGTTTTGTGTTCCACACAAGTAAGAGTCGTATACAGGTTTTACACAAAGTGAGGATGAATAAACGATGACCAATGTCTGGATAAACCAGTCCAATTCTGTTTCATTGTGTAGGGACTTTGAATGAAACTAAGGGCCCGTATAATAGTACCGTGCTTTGAAAAAAGTTCACAAATCAACAAATGATTTTAGTTTTACCTCTAAAACTGTGATTTGCTATTTATATGCACATTGTCAATAAATCGTCATCAAATATTGGTCTGGGGTATGAAGGTATGGGGTATGAAGTTCACCGACAGGACAATTGATATTCAACATACGTAACTGCTGTCAGAATTGTTCATTCACAGATAAATTTGATGCCCTGACTTAATTCTGAATATCAAGTGAGTGTAACATTGGTCTGGTTACTGTCTGTCTTATGTGGATCCGTGTGTAAATTTACATAGAGACTCATGTTGTATGTAACTTCTACTGTGGTTTAATGTGATGAAGGGGAAAAAGTCAATGACCGTTACAGCACCGTTCCATCTGTCTGCATTTGTATGACACACATATTGCGGTACACCAGCGCTCCGTTTCATACCGGAATACAGCCAGAAGGCCTGTATCCTGATGTGGTGAAAACTAGGCCTGCAAGGCCCTCTGGGTATGGGAGGGGTAGAGGGTTATTCACACTACACCATCTTCACATTCACTTACACTTATTTACAATGACATAAACAGATGCACACAGAAATTCAAACTTTAAGTATTCATTCCTTCCAGGCAGGCTGTGGGTCAGGACAAGAGTATTAAGATTTTAGGTGTCGTTAACTTCCCAGTTTATATTAAAAGTTTGACTGAATTGTAATAGAGAAAATGTATCAAAAGTTATAGATTTCAAAGAAACAAACTGATCAGCTCAATTCAGTTCTGAAGTCATGGAAATGATTGACAGCATAAAATTGGGTTCATGTTGGCAAAAATCTATAATAGTCAAATATTTTCTCACAAAACAAGTACACGTCTTATGGTAGGTAAGAAACAAGAAACTGGCATGCATTGTTTCAAAACAGCAAATTAAAGGAACCATGGTAAAGAATAAATTTTTTTTGAGGTACCAATTTTGGGCTCAATCCTATTCGTTTTGGCCATCCAGCTGTCCTCTGTCTACATGGTGAAAACTGTTCACCTTAAAATTGAATTTTTGTCATCGTTGTCATTTAAATCTGTATGAATTGTTTTGTTCTGATGAACACAGAGAAAGATATTTGGAAGAATGCTTAAAACCAACAGTTATTGGATCCCTTTGATTATTGTAGTAGGAAAAATTACTCTATACTATTCTTGTTCAATTGAACACTAAATAAGATATTTTGCAGAATGTGAGACAGCAAAAAGTTTGCTGTACTTTTAAATAATATTTTTTTCTACAATGGTAGGCAATGGGGTCCAATAACTGTTGGTTACAAGCATTTCTCCCAATATCTCCCTATGGGTTCACCCAAAGAAAGAAATTTTAGGGACTTGGAATAGAGATGAAAGAGAAAAAACATTTATGACAAGAATTTCTTTTTTGGCTGAATTTTCACTTTAAAAACACTAAAGTATATAACTTATATCTTACAGTAAAAACTAAAGATGTTAAGTTGAAAATATTTGAAAAAATGTGTCTATGTGATTCTTGTTAAACTATTACATTTATCGCCATAAGAAAAAATTCCCCTAATTGTTGACGATTTCTTTTGAGTAAAAGTAGTGAGTTAAAAGTAGAAAAAAGTTCTTCTCTTGATGCTGCCTTCTTGGTACTTTCTTCTGGGAACAGGCCACACACACACACACACACACACACACACACACACACACACACACACACACACACACACACACACACACACACACACACACACACACACACACACACACACACACACACACAAGATTTATCCCTCGTGTAACATCATTATGGAACATATTTTCGCGTGCGTGCGTGCCTGTGTGATTATTTGGAAAATATGTACCATAATAATGTTACAAGAGGGATAAATCTAAATGTTTGAACTGCAAAAAATAAAATGAAAAGTAATTCAAACATTGAATGACTTTGATTCCACCATTATTCTAATCTAACCTGCTGACATTAGCTTTGTTCATCCACTTGCTATTTTAATGTTTCCCTTTGACTTCTTTATATAGAGTCCAACAGTTTTAATAAATGATATTCAACTACATAAAAATCTGAGCTTTTGAATGATTGTATTTCTATTTTTACATAAACTACCTATTTGAATGCAAAACTCACTTTGCTTTGTATCATAATCTTATGTTGTAATAAATTATAGCACTGGTAATAAAGTTTAATCTGTATGACTGCCCTTTTACTGGCTGCAAAGATCCCAGTACAGAATGCCATGTGTAGTTCACTCTCATTCAATCCACCAGCCTACCTTTTACTCTCTCTCTCTCTCTCTCTCTCTCTCTCTCATCAAAGTGATGGAAAGATCTTATGAAAGTGAGGGTAGGTGGTCAGTGGTTTCGTGTTGTCACTGACGAGTGTCTGTCGAGACAGACAATACCAGCGCCCGGGCCAGAAACTTATTCCCTAAATAATTCAAGCTCGGAAGAAGAAGTCGATGGAGGACGATGCTTTGCATCCTTTACCTTAACAGCCCTTCCTCCACAATGATACATTTGGAAAAATAATATCCCCTTGTTAGGTAATTTATGCATTTTTATGCATGGTTAAAAAAGTTATCAAAGTTTTCATTATATACAGACATACCATTCTTCCACAAGATAAAGACAAAGGATGCTCCATCAGAAATGTAGATATACTGTAAAACCCGCAGACCTATAGGAAGGAGGGATGCTTGGTGTAAATTTCAGGTGTCGAGGGACCAAGGACGAGCTCTAATTGGCTACAGAATGCTTTTATGCTGGCGGGAGGAGTCCACTTTTGGCCACTACCTCTTATAGAAGTCATTCATATTGGCTTTGAAACTTCTTGTAAGTGTGACTTTCCTCTGGCAGTGATTCCCGACGCCCAGTATAAACGATTGAATAAGATCTCTATAAGGAGTAGTTTGGAACTTTCTTCCAGCTTCATTTTTCAACACCCATTATGAGGTCGAATATAATAAGGCATCTGCAGTAAGGATCACCAGAACTTGCAGGCGCAACGCTTGTGCGCTTCTTGCAGGTGGAGGAGACGCGCCGGAACCCTTTAGTATTTAAATTATTTTATGTAGTATGGTTGTAGTAAAACGTGTGTGTTAACTAACAGCAGGTCATAATAAAAAGTGCGCATACTTTTGGAAAAACACTTGGAATAACTCTAAGGGACTATACATCTCCATCAAGTGCGCACCTGCAGATGGAGCTCCCGACGGAACCCCGGTGGATGATGCACGGTCATCATTCAGCCCTAATGGGAACGCCTGATGCTGGGACGGCCCACGCCGGATTAGGACACCATGGTTCCGGATATATGGAGCCAAGTTCTACTTTATTAGCAGGAGATGAGGTGGATGTTTTTCTCACTCATTTGGACTCTCCAGGAAACCCCTATTATCACACACACGGTGCCCACTCTCACACCCGTGGACGAATGTCCTTCGGCCAGACACACGGTGAGTAGGCCTGGGAGTTGTGGGTTTTTTCACAGACTGGTTGCAGGTGGAAACAGCTTACATTTGGCATTATTGGCAATGAGAGCTCTTCCCTGCACTGTTGGTCCACATTTACGGTGTCACCCATTGTATCCAAAGTGCTGTACATCATTCCTATTGTGTCAGAATTACATAACAGTGTAGATCTATATTATCTTTTTGATAAGATGTTATACTTAATTATATTTGATCAATCTAATATAATTATTGTATAAGAATAAGAAATGCAGAGCTAACTTTAAAAATGTCCATCCAAGCAAATGAATAAAAGAAATGAATAACAGCACTATATTATTTTAAATTTTCCTTATTATTTGAATTACTTGGACATAAGGGTGTAGTTTGAATTTTATTTACAGCATAGATCCATGTTTTCCACCCCATCCACCAAACGAAATTGGCATATCATATTAATTAACTAAAAAAAGTACATCTAAATACTTTTGATGGCAATACTACTAATAATAATTCAGTACAATCATATTTATAACATATCTAATGTTATATTGATTTTGAATCATTCATCTCACTGTGTAGTGCATAATAGCACAGATACAGAATCACATTCATTTCGACTAAGTTTTAAAACAATGTCGTTTCGTTTGACAGCCCGGCATACTGGTGGCCCAATGTGTCGATCCCACATAATCAATGGCCAAAGTCTTCCCATACTGGAGAACAGCAAACCGGGCCATCACCACAGCCCATGGGCCGTCGGTCACCTGGGTAAAGCGCTTCTTCATCCAACAGGCGCTGAAAACTCAAACGGGTTCTACCCGGGTAATGGTACACCCGCGCCGGGTGCGATGCCATGCCTGTCAATGACGCAGCACTGCAGCCCACAAATGTACTGTTTGCCCCCTACACCCCCCAAAGACTCCTCAGCTGACCCTGCGTGCCAGGCTGCCGTAAGGGACACTGGAAAGTACCATCTCCATTTCGTCGACGGGATGAAGATGGAGTGCTCGAACCCGACGCACGGGTCCACATACTCTGATTATGGGTTATCCGGAGCGCAGGGGTATCACACGAGTGTGTTTCACGCCAGAGGTCTGTTTGGGTCATGCGTGAGCAATGCACCTTCAAGATGCAAAAGCAGAAGCCGATCATTCTCAGGTAACCTCAAGGGTTGACATCCACAGAGGAACCCACACCATCAGATGTTAAGTGTCGGGCTTTAAACACCTGCTGTGGGTAAACAGTTAGGGCACACTTACAGTGTCCATGTAACTGTATATCCCTTGAATAATCTTATTAAAAAACTATATGTTGTATCTTATTAAAAATGATGTATGAAGCATCTCCTAATGTTTAGTTTACTTTAAAAAAAAAACTGAACAAGAAACATAAAACATTGAAGTTGGTCTTTTAAGGAAAAGTTTGGAGCTCTCCTTGTGCGTAATTGTGTGTGTTGGGTCATGTGTTAAATGTAGACTGCACTTTTCAAAATCTTCATAAAACAAATTAAGAGGGGTCATAATGTTCCTGTGCAGAAGAGCATTGCCACATTCATCCTCGGCATGAATATTGCTTAAGTTTGTATTTCCTCTCCTCGGGCACCGAAAGGGCGTGAGTGCGTGAACTGTGGAGCTACGTCGACTCCTCTGTGGAGGAGAGATGGGACGGGACATTACCTGTGCAATGCGTGCGGACTTTACCATAAGATGAATGGACAGAACCGACCGCTCATCAAACCCAAGCGCCGACTGGTGAGTACGCACACACGGTTCCAAAGCAACCCGGCCATCCGATTATACATTCATGGATAGGTTTTTAATGACAAGAATGTTGTTTAACTGTAAATGTATGACATGTATTTTTAGATGCACTGACCGTGTGTGTGTGTGTGTGTGTGTGTGTGTGTGTGTGTGTGTGTGTGTGTGTGTGTGTGTGTGTGTGTGTGTGTGTGTGTGTGTGTGTGTGTGTGTGTGTGTGTGTGTGATAACTCATCTTCACTATATCTTCTAGTGTGCGTGTGTGTGTGTGTGTGTGTGTGTGTGTGTGTGTGTGTGTGTGTGAGAAGTCTTATTCACTATATCTTCTAGTGTGTGTGTGTGTGTGTGTGTGTGTGTGTGTGTGTGTGTGTGTGTGTGTGTGTGTGTGTGAGAAGTCTTCTTCACTATATCTTCTAGTGTGTGTGTGTGTGTGTGTGTGTGTGTGTGTGTGTGTGAGAGAGAGAAGTCTTCTTCACTATATCTTCTAGTGTGTGTGTGTGTGTGTGTGTGTGTGTGTGTGTGTGTGTGTGTGTGTGTGTGTGTGTGTGTGTGTGTGTGTGTGAGAGAGAAGTCTTCTTCACTATATCTTCTAGTGTGTGTGTGTGTGTGTGTGTGTGTGTGTGTGTGTGTGTGTGTGTGTGAGAGAGAAGTCTTCTTCACTATATCTTCTATTGTGTGTGTGTGTGTGTGTGTGTGTGTGTGTGTGTGTGTGTGTGTGTGTGTGTGTGTGTCGAGTTTCCATGGCCCTGTTAACCGGATTAAACAGCAAGTAATTAATTGGAAATTCATTAGCATGAATAAGTGTAAACTTGAGCAGAAATCGGATACCAATTGTAGTCCTGCTAGGTCACTCAAGAACTGAAATGTAAATTTAATATGAATATTTCATTGTTATAATTTACCGTTTCATTCTTTTATTTGTACGCTTGTTATTTTATATGCATGCAGCAAAAAAAACGAATATTAATTAATTTTTGAGGCTGCAGAACATCGAATTAAAAATTATTGCGTCCTCTCTATAAGCCAAGAAATTGAATAGTTTATTAATATTTATTTTTGAATAAAAATATACTTTTTACACTAAACTTTATATATTGCAGAATAAAAATGAAAGTTTCTTCCTTTAGTGAACTTGTTTCAGTCTGCATTAGCTGTAAATTTAAGGCTGACTCGATTCTGATCTTAGGGACGCGTCGTATATTTAAAGATCGCGTTCAGAGACAGCTTGGTCCATTTGTTTCCGTGGCAGGATGTCTGTCCGGTACCGATAACGTCGCGAAACACGACAACACTTCCGTTCGCGGTTTCTTACTTTGTTTTGCTTTGGCATTTGCAGGGTGTACTTCACCCTCACCGCACACACCTGTACAGACATGAAAGTCACCATGTATAAGAGATGTTAATATGAACATTTTTGGTTAGTTGGAAAATGGATAACCTTTCCAATCTAGACTTAGATATTTGCTTTAAAGCAGTTATGGTTTTGGCCTAACCACTACAAGTTTGACTTGGTATCAAATCAGAAATAAAATGAAAAAGTTTTTGCATTATTGTCAGGCAAAATGGCAGATCTAATTGTCTTATAGGTTATATATTTTTATTTACATAATAATATTAATATTAAAATAAATCTCAAAGTAATATCAAATAATATCAAATAATATTACTATTTGATAACCAATAATGTCATTCCAGTTGTGTCTTATAAAGCAGCTTCCTCCAATGATTTTTTATGTTTTTATTTATCCTGCATTATGTTTTTATTTCTAATGTTTGTTTTTCTTTTTAATATCTTATATTTTTTTGTTATGTCAAATGTATAAATTACCTTACATGGATTACTTTAATAAAATGTGAATATGTACAATATAAAGAGAGGGAAAGGTATACACTAAAAAACAAAAATTAATACATGCCAAAATTTGCATTACTGCCTCCTTCAATAGTTTTTCCTCAGTTTAACAACAATTTCCATATATTTCAAAGCTTTATGTTCTGTCATTGAGCTAATTCTTCACTGCACACAATGTTTTGACTGTATTTTTGTGTTCTATATGTTTTAGTCTGCCTCGAGGCGAGCTGGCACGTGCTGTGCAAACTGCCAGACTGGCACTACCACACTGTGGAGACGTAATGCCAACGGGGAACCTGTGTGTAATGCATGCGGTCTATACTACAAACTACACAATGTGAGTGGATGTTAAGGCTCACCTTATCACTTTGTGTGTGCACAAACGTTTGCAACGACTGCACAAAGGCTTTGCTTTCTCATAATTCTTCTATGTGCATGTAGGTGAATCGTCCCTTAACTATGAAGAAAGATGGAATTCAAACCCGCAATAGGAAAATGTCCAGCAGGCCTAAGAAAAGGAGAGGAGACATGCAACAATTTGATAGTTGTGTGCAAGATAAACCATCCACCTTTAGCCACATGGTTAACCTTCCCCATCCCTTTAATATGACCCCACCTATACAATTACATCCAGCATTTAGTCATACTAGCCTAGTCACTGCCATAGGTTAAGAGAAAAGAACAACATCATACTTAAAGTGATAGTTTAGCCAAAAACTAAAACTGTTGTAACTTACTATTGCAAACCTGTAAGACATTTTTTCCTGCAGAAAAGAAAAAAACAACAAAGATATTTTGAAGAATGTTGGGAACTGGAACCCATTAATTTGCAGTACTTATGTTCACAATAGGAGTGAAAAGGCGCAGCTGCTGTTCGCTTTTTCTCAAAAATATCTTCTTTTGCGTTTTGCGAAGAACAGAATTCTTTTTCGAAATGATAAGAGGGAGAGTTAATGATGACACAATTTTAATTTTTGGGTTAGCTATTACTTTCATAAATATATATTGAAATACATAAGATGATAAACCTCTCTTCTCTTGTGTGCCCAGTGCATCACACCTGCTAATTTTAGAAACATTTTTTTAACTTAATTACATGATGACACATTTAAAATGAAAGGTCATTCTAAATATGTCATCAAGTAATTGAGTTATCTTAACTTGATTCTTTTAAAGATTTTATTTACAGGTTGGTTTTTACAGAATACAAAAATCTATTTGATTTTAAACTTTATTGTGAAACCATTTTTTTAACGGATTAAATTAATTTAATTTGAACAATTTGCACTTTATTTTTTAGGCTTTATGAAATGTACTCTAACATGGCCAACATATTTGACTACATAAGTACATTAGATAATTAGTATTACAACTATTTCTTACTAAAATCCCAACACTTCATTTAATCTTCTGAGAGAGAACTGTATCTTACAGATGTGAAGACAGGACAGAGGAGAGTATTTCTGCCCACATAACAAATGCATCTGCTCCTTCGTTTCAAAGATCACAATATAAAAACGAATTTGCAAGACTTTCAACATAACATTTGCAATTATAATTATTGCTATAATTTATTTCTTTATTCATTTTTCAAGCAGTATATGTTAGTATCAACATCCATAGCAACTGTTAAACTATTCAGTTTCTCACTGTGTAAAGTTTTGTTTAATAAAAGATTTAAATATGTCAATATTGTATGACTTATTGCTTTATTTTCACAAAGTACTTTTGATAAGAGGTGAATCACACACGTGTGGCTGTATTCACAGTTGCACAGACGCACAGCCAAAGACCTTATCAGCATGCTGAATGTACCCAAGCAGAGACTGAAGAGCAGGACTCTAGAGATACAAGAGGAAATGGAGAGATGAGATAAAGATACAAGAGCAGAGGAAATCTTTAGGGTTTGTGTTAAGGTGACTACAGGTCAGGATAAAAGCAGCCTTTTGCAATTGTGAATTAACTCAGATAGTTGTGCATGGTACTTATAAGTTTAAATGTTTCTGGAAATGTCAAATTACAAAGCTTTAATCAACTTTAAAGCTTTAAAGTTTTCTGATGTTTAAACACTATCAACAAGTTTTTTTTTCTTTTTATAAACACACTACATGTTCAAAGTAATTAAAAAGACAAAGTAGTGGGAACATAATTTAATATACAACTTTAAAATTTTGAGTTCCTCTAACTAATTCTTAGTTTTGAGGTTTTTAGAATAAATAAAGCCTTGTTAAACATTTATTTTTATTTATCTTGTAAATTTAAAAGAGTTTGTGGTATTTTATTATAGAAGAGTGCTGCTCATGGTTGGTGGTGCCATTAGAGTTCTGTGTGTGTCAAGCTTTCTTCTGAAGATTTAGGGAATTGTTAATGTAACTTAAATGTTAATGTAGTCTAAAATTTAACTTTTACTTACTTGAAAATACAAAAATGAGTTACATTGTTAAATATTTTAACGTAAGAGGAATCAATTCAAAACATGATAGTTCCACTTAAAATCAACCCAAAATCATCTACATTTTTTTTTTGAGTTTCCCCAACTTATTCGGACTTATAATGCAGTTCAGGTTCCTGGTCATGGCCATAATGCAAAATGTCAGATCCATAACACTGGAATTGCCCAGTTACTTATAATATACTAGTACCTTCATTGATTCAACACTAGTAACATTTTCCTTATAATTATAAAAGTATATTGTAATTTACTCAATTTCTAATCTAGGCCTTATCTGTGAAACCAGACCTACGTGTGTATTATATTGTAACTTAATTTAACAGTTATTCTATTATACAAATAACAAACTTTATGAGAGTAAAAAATACTTTTTTTTAAAGATAGAAATGCAAAAATTACAAAAAACTAGCAAAATATTTAGTCTGTTTAGAATTTTGTGTGCTCCTTAAAATGTACAAGGCTAAAGCCTAACACAGAACAAACTCTGAAGTCACTCAATAATCATGCTAAGTGGGTAGTTCACTAAAAAACTAAAATATCCATTATCATTTACTCATCTCAAACCTGTTGATTTTGTTTATGCAGAACACAATGAAGATATTTTAAAGAACGCGTTTAATCGAACACATTAATTGTTTTTTGTCCATACAATAAAAGTTTATGGATGCCAATGCTGTTTGGTTTACCAGCTCTTCTTTAAAATATACTCTTTATTGTTCTGTTGAAAAACAGTCATAAAAGTTTGAAATGACAAAAGGATGAGGTTGAACTATACCTCAAACATGAAATGTAGTTTCTTTATATAATTTTTGCTTTAATCTACTTACAAAATAAATCAACAAAAAAGGAAGCACAATTAATGTAGACAAACAATGACAACCACAAAAAAAAAAAAAAAAAACATGCCCTTGCTACAGTCACTGTAACCATACTATTTGCAAAGCTGTGGTTATTTAAAAATGGTAAAACTATACTTTACTATTACTTTTATTATTATAAAACCACTGTTTATTTTCGAATAACCACATTGGCATGCTGTGTTTGGTGTATGCTATTTGCAAACATTCTCTTTGAAATCTGGGACACAACATAACCCTTCTATCCAACAAAGACCGGGCACAATTCAACTCCTTTTATCCACTCCTCCTTATCTTCCTGTTTAGCAGGTAAATTAATTCATCCTCTGTCTTCGAACAATGACTTATTTGAAAAACACCAACTGTGAGTGCTCAGTTCCCCTCTCAAGGGACAGTTTGTGGAGAGGTTAAGGTGTGTGTGTGTCAGTGTACAGTATACGGTATGTGTTTTACTGCAATCCTGGTGGAACAGGGTAACAGATATACTCGCTTCTCTCTCTCCTCTGTCTTTTATTTTCCCTGTCCTAGTGGTTTTGTCCTAAGGGAAACCTTAGAGGCAGGGAAGTAGGCCGGATGCGGGAGGGGATTGGATCTTAATACACTGAGGTTATAGACCACTTCGCAATAGGTAAAGACTCGTCAAGAAGCACTTCCATTTTCATTTTTTATTTTATACATTTTTTTTTAAATATTAAATATAGGTGCTTTTTCTTCTAATACCTCAATGGTCTAAAACCATCTTATGGTAATTTTTATTTTTTCATTAGTCATTATTACTACTTACTCTTTATGATTATCACTGTGTTTTGCAAATATTTGACCTATGAAACTTTGAAAAAAAGTTTTATAACTTTATAATATATTTTTTATAA
Organism: Triplophysa yarkandensis; assembly: GCA_033220385.1. Lineage (NCBI taxonomy): Eukaryota > Metazoa > Chordata > Actinopteri > Cypriniformes > Nemacheilidae > Triplophysa > Triplophysa yarkandensis. The sequence continues at coordinate 5,526,785 of CM065670.1, read as the reverse complement.
TTTCCTTAAAAACAGCACATTTGGACATTGAAGGTTTTGGAAGGGCAGGGACATTGTATTTGTTTTAATTTGCTTGTAAATGTTTTCTTGGATGTGTTCTATTGAAACATTTGTGTTGTGTTAAAAAAACTAAACTTCCACTATACCAGCATTTGAGTCCCACAAAGTGGTCTATCTGAAGAGCTCCTGTCCAATATACTAAGATCAGTTAGTCTTGACATTTTGGTGTTTGCTCAATCTATTCACTGCTCGTTGAATGTTTCATTGCCAAATCTCTATATTTTCATGTTTAAATTGTAATATGAGATGCAGTTTCTTTCCAAACTGCTATAAATCCCAAACTTGTTTTTAGACCCTATGTCCTCTTGACCGATCATAATCTGTTGATGCAATCAAACATGGTAATGCTTTAATGTGTTTGTTTATGCTCAGTCTTCAAAATTAGTGCTTCTCTTGTTTAGTTTTCTCTTGTTTTTTTAAAGACGTAAACAAAAAATTTTGGGATGGATTTGTAGCGTTCTGACACATTTATTTTATAATAAAAATATTATTATTTATTTAACAATCATTGTTAAACCCCTGCAGACTGACCCAACAGACAATTTTAACAGGATAAATTGAATATTAACAAAACGAATGTGTCTAGTTTTCATGAAAACTACTAAAATGGGTTTTTAGCATTTTGTAAAAGAGTACTCCATATAGTGGTTAACGCAAAAAAATAAACTCACATAAACAATCGAAAACTGTCTGGTAGCACATAACCAAATAACAAATTATGTAGCCCTAAATATTATTTTACTGAAAAATACTATCGAAAACAATACTTACTTACTCTAAAAGTATGTTAAAAATAAACTTTGAAAGGTTCACATTGTTAATACACAGTCAAGATATGTTTTAAGCAAAAAATTCAAAAAGAGACTAGGTGTAGAGCGGGCCGGATATAGATATGAAGATAAGACTGGCTGACTGACAAGTATTTGCAAAATGTGGAGTGAGAAAGAAAAAGCAAAAGAAAGAAGAAACACATTTTTACTACACAAACACATGCGCCTCTTTCACTGAGATGCTATTGTGTTTATATAGTTGGGATTGAAAAAGCTCTGAGGCTCATGGGTAAAACAGCAGTCAATGCTACAGTAACACGAGAGCTGTATTGAGTGACAGCTCGGTGATTACAACATCAACTGTGATTAGTAGACATATTGAAACACAAATATAACGTAACCTTAAATACACATTCCTCACATAGAACTGTATATGTGCTGATCCAAACCCATCTGTTGTACAATTATGTGTGTATATATGTGTGCAAGTTGAAATGAGAGAGAGAGAGTTTAATGGAGGTATCTGATTTTTCCTCTTTTGTATTGTGCTGATGCTATCAAACTAATTCAAGCCATTAAACAAAACAAAAAATAATACACTTAAATGGAACCATCTTGCACGCATTACAAAGTAAAAGTCATGCGTTCATAAACTCAAGACATGTTTTACTATAACTGCCAGTCAACCGTCAAAGAAAAATGATACTAACTAGACATTGTGAATACTAATATATTATCTTGCTTAGCCCATCCCACACTTACAATAAGATAATTGTTTGTTTAGAGACTGTTTCTAATGTAATAACTATAATCTAATAGGCGCCTGTTTATCGCTCAAAGATAAGATGGAGAGTCTGGTAATAAAATTAGTCTCTTTAGTAAAGAATGTGGGAGGCTTTTACCGCATCATCTTTGGTCCGGTGAATCTAAAATGTGTGTGACCTGATCGGAAGCAGAATGACCTTTGTAGTTCCATTTTCTTTTCAGTGATATATATTGAAGTACTTGTCAATCGTGTCGACAACGTGATCACGAAATGTAAAATGACAGTTTGATGCAATTTAACCCTTCTAGAATGAATATCACTTTAAAATGTTTCTTATGATCTCGTTATGTAAAACAAACCTCAATTGGATGAGCTGTTTTGGAAGACACGATATTGTTTTTTACATTATATTTACATTATTTTTTACATTATATATTCTTATTATTGTATTCTTCTTTTTTCAATATTTTAATGTCCAGTAAATGATCAAATTCTCATACACAAGGCAGGGAGCCAAAATACCTCTGTAACCAAAGCCTTCCCCAAAAAATGTGAATAACAGAGAAACAAGAGAAAGGAAGGTGTGGGCTAAAGGTTGTATGGACATAAAGACCCATACAAAGTAAACATAAAGAATAGGTAACAAAGAACAAAGGAGCGACGGAAAAAAAGTGCATTAGAAGAAAGGATGGAAAGGGGGGTAATGGACCAGGACAAAACACATCTTGAATGAACGTTACATGACTGTGGTTTTGTGTAGAGGGAACCTCTATGCTATAACTGACTGTGTTACTTTATGACTCTGTGAAGACAAGAGACTTCAGCTCACAGGGAAACATGATATACGTGTGTGTATACGTGTGTGCATGCGTGTTTGTGCTCATAGCCTTCAAAATCTCACTTCCGTTTCAAACCTGAATAAGATCTAAATAAAATATTTAAAATTGGCAGACACTTTTATCAAAAGTGCCTTGCAGTGCATGCATGCAAGCTATACATTTCATGAGCATACAAATTCCCTTCTTATCAAACCCACGACCTTGGTGTCATTATTGTCTAGTTGAGCTACAAGAAACCCATTAAAAATATAACACACCATTCAAACAAAAGTCAAGTATAACAAGCTTTAATAAAGTGATATTAAAGTATATCCTAGTTCACCAACAAAAATAAAATTCAGTCATCATTTACACATCCCATTGTCTTTGCAAACCTGTCTGACTTTCTTCTGCAGAACACAAAAGAAGATATTTAAAAGAATGTTGAACAGCGGTACACATTTGCTTCAACTGTATGGATACAAAATCAATGCTAATGAATAGGAGTCAAAATTGTTCAATTGCTAATATTTTTCAAAATATAACATTCTTTGTTGGCGTTGTTAAGGAAAAAATAAAGTCATAAAGGTATAAAATACCAAGGTGTGTAAATGAAGACATGACAAAAGTTTTTAACTTTTAAGAATTGCGTAAGAAATTCTTTAGGTTTTCATATTTAACTGAAGTTTTCCAATTTAACCGAGTACAAGGACACTGATGTAGATCTGACTAGAAGCTCTTTCAAAAATTTGATTAGTACAGATTCACTAACAGTAGCCTATTGATTTATAGATGGATTGATGATCCATCTATAATTCCATCATCATTGATTAACAGATATCTTTGAAACTCTATAGAAAATGATTTTAGTGTTCCTCTAGCTCAATTTCTATAGCATTGCATTAGCAGTAGATATGTTGTGGGTTCAGATTCAGAGAAAAAAATACTGAAAACATTGTATACTTTAAATCTTTTGTATCACTTTGTTATCCAGCGCCCCATCTTTATAAAGGAGAAGGTTCTGCGTTATCATTCAAGACAAACAAGTTACAAGCTACAAACAAGTTTAATACTTCATACTTTCTTCCTTAACTTTCCTACATTCTTCAAAATATCTTCTTTTGTGTTTGACATTACATATAAAGGATTTTTTTGCGATGGTAATCAATGGTAACCAAAAACTGTTTGTAGGCACATCATCAGAAAAAAAGGGAATACAGATCTGGAACAAATGAAAGATTTAAAATTTACAGTTTTTTTTTTTGCCAAACTATCCTATTAAATGCAAAAATTTGGGGATACAGGAGGTTTAAGATGAGAGAGAGGGCCAAAGGAAAATTACTTTTTTAGGTAACAATTCCGAGTTCAAAGAAATTAAACTACAATTAAAAGCCTACATGCACAAATGTGTGCCAGTGGCGATGAAGCTGATAACATTAATGTCTGTGGAAATTCAAACACCAAGCGTTGCTTTACCCCCTTTCAAGATCAATGTAGGTCCAGGGGTTCAGGAAGGAGACAATCTGAAGTTTCTACCTCGTGGGAAATCATGTGTTTTTTTATTTCCTTTTTCTCCCTTTATTTCTTTCCTCTCCCTCTTCTCTTTCAATTCGTTTATGAATTTTAAACAGGCACTCTAAAAGACCTCTCTGATGAAGGACCCTGATTAGAAAGGTTAACAGACTCAAGCTGTCATATCAAAGTCTAGTACACGCATGCTCTTATACACTAAATAAAAAACTTAGATTCCTATCAGAATCGCTGCAGGAAAATCAAGAGAGAAAGAGCAAGAGAAAGGCCATGTGTGTTGTGTATTCAAAAATGTTAGGAGTTAATGTCACAAACACTGAATTTGACACGAAATTCATGTCATGTATGACACACACGGCGATCGAGGCCTGAAGTATTTAACTTGGCTCTATTAGTTTTAATGCACAGTAAGACAAACAATACAGTGAACTTTAGATCCTGTGAAGAGACGAGGCGATCTACAGACCATTCAGGCAACTGTTCTAACAAAGTTTAAATTACAAACTTATTACCTTTTATTTGAGTTCACAGTGTTCAGTCATTAATTAAAAACATGGAAGCATTTCTTTTAATTTATCGAGGTTACCCTCTGTCTTCATATATTCATCCTCATGTCTTTAAAACCTGTAGAATCTATGTCTATAATAGATCATTAAAGAACACATTTGAACACGTCTCAGTGGTGTCCTGTCCTAAAATCAAGATTCTTAAAAATATCTTCTTTTGTGTTCTGCAGAAGAAATACAAGATTTTACATGATATGGTAAGTAAATAATAAGAAGAAAACATGTCATGCAGCATCATACTGAGCATCCAATCATATTGAATATACTATTTATATTTCATACAATTTGAATAAAATGTTTGCAACGTGCAAAGTTTAAACGGTAAAGTCCAAATGTCAAAAAGTGTCAGGTAGATCGTTCTATTTAAAGCAAGGTCAAAACTGCAAGCACTATAAATCCATCTGTGACAGCACATTTGTAAGTAAAAAACATTTTTAAGTGAAAGGTTGTTCCTAAAGCTATAAAAAGCCTCAAGTCATTAGAACTTCTGTCAATTACAATAAAGATTTTGATCTTAGCCTCAGCGTCCGGTAAAACAAGGAAGTATTATAGAGTTGGCATTTGGTATGTTGGTAAAGATGCTTTTTGCCAAACTTCACATGCAACTTTTTAAGGCAAAATAAAATACAATGCTAAGATGGTTTAAGTTTATAGGTTAAAGTGATACTGTAGTTCACCCAAAGTTTAAAACATTCTGACACTATTTACTTGTCATTTGAAACCTGTATGACTTTCTTCCAAAGATCTATCACTTTAAGTTGAGTGGTTTAATTTAATTAAAAAGATAAAAGCAATTTTACATTCAGAAGATAGGCAAACAGTAATATTTAAAAATGTGAGGAACTTGTTATACAAGTAACTTTTTTGCCTACACATTTAAAACCTTTTGCCTCACCTCACTTACTATGCTTAAAAGAACTCTAATAAAGAAATTATGACAAAATCCAACCCACAAGTTTAGCTAATATAGCATTTTATTAGCAATCACATGACATCATGCCTTGGAATGGGATGGTGTGTATTAAAGGAATATCCCTTTTCATTCTGGTGTATAAGTGCTATTCGATATAGAAATAATTAAACTAAAAAAAGAAGAACAGGATCTTTTCACACAAGGAGGTGCCAGCTTACTTACTCTTCATAAAGTTAAACATAAAAGAATCAGACCATAACACGATTTTCAGGCAATCTCCCTTTTAGTTCTTCTGACATGATCTTTCCCTGAAAGATTACTGGGATCAGGACTGCACCATTTTTTTGTGGGGGTCATAAACATAACGTTTGAAGTTTAGGTGAATGGTGACAGGCTGAGACTCAGGCTTGGTTTCCTCTGATTTGGATTGTTCGTTTTTGGTCCCACCCTTTCCCTTTTTCTTAGAGGAAGAGGATAAAAGCTGCTTGGTTTCTTCCTTCAGACCCTCTAACAGACGAGAGAGAGATATTTAAGTTAACCTGAAAACTTTTTAAGCACATTGTATGGTGTAAGACAGAATTCTATACAGCATGTTTTGTAATGTTACTTAGTTGTGTAATATCAATCTGTGAGACCTCAATTTTATCCGAATCTCAATTCGATTTAATGAATTTAAACGTATTTAGAATCCTATAGATGTTTCTAAAAAGAGCAGTAAACATCATATTATAGTGAGGAATTAATAAATAGAAATAAGGGGTCAAAAACCTGTATATTAAAGTTTTTGTTTTTTGGGGCACAAAACAGTTGTTAATGGGTATAGTAAGATACGGTCTCGTCATTATGTTTGTTCACAAGAGTCATGTTAATGATCCCTAATGTATGTTCAATGTTTATGAAAATATATAAAAACAGAATCGATATTGAATTGACTGCCTTTTATAAAGATATGTAAAAGTGCAATTGCTCGTTTACCTGATATTCTAATTTTGATCTTGCCGCTCTGGCCAAATCCACCTTCAATAGTCCCGTTTTCTCCTGTAGACAGTGTAACTTTTAAACCCACGAACAGCTGAAGGTTGGTCTCCTTTTTGAATAGGTTTCTACCAATTACAGTGTAGTCATCTGTCACCTGACCAAAGACAAAAAGTTGATGAACATATGATAAAGGTTATGTGTGAAACCCCAAACAAAACATTATGTTTTGCTACAGGAACATACCCTTTCCACTGCTCCCTCCTTCTGCTTGTCTTTGCTGATCTTAAGTCTTGGCAGGGTTGTTTCAGTATAGTTTTTGTCCTCAAAGCCTTCTACAAGCTTTCCATGAAAGGCAAGCCTGCATGTGTTACCGTGAATATCCGAGTCCAGTCGTGAACCAATCACTAAGCAGAGTGGCGGACAGGTGACCGGTCGTTCAAATTCAAGCAATGCCCACTGCTGTGGCTCAACTCTCTCACCTTCTGCTGAACATGTTAAAAATTCATCCAGATGGTGAAACTCCCAATCAAATGAGAAAGACTGCTTCTGAGAGGAGAGGTTACAGTCTTCATTTTGTATTCCGGGCAACACTCGATTGAAGAACGAAATACGCGCCATGACGGTTTCGTGTCCAACGGTGATGTGAAACTTGGCTCGACTGCTTAGTGCTCCGCGATAATAATCGATCTTTTGTACGGATATGACAGCACCGTACAGTGTTCGCAACGAACCTGGAGTGCATACTACACCTCGTTCCAGTAGCTTTGGATCAAACTGCGTCACACACACACCAACCCGGTCCCCTTGCATAGCGCTGGAAACTGGCTTCCGAAACATCTGGATAGATTTTACTTTGCGGGTTACCTGGAAAAATAAAGATCAGAGTTCTTTGTATTGTTTTTGGAGGCCTCTTCTGCACTCTTCTATGTTTTTAAGCGTACCTTCAGAGCTGGTATCTCCACAGTATCGTTGACATTGACAGATCCTTGCAGAATGGTGCCGGTAATTACGGTTCCTTGGCCACGGATGGAAAAGCAGTGGTCCACTGCCATCAGAAGAGCACCTGATGGATCTCTTTGAGGAAGGAAGGCCTGGGACTTCAGTAACTTAACACAGAGACAGGGATTTTTTTTCATTTTTTTGCTGTAATGCAAATATTTTTTTCTACATGATGATATATTCTTTAAACAAATAATTAAAACGATAAATTACTCAATTTAAACTATTTATGGGGTCTTTGACTTTATTTTGATGGGACAGTGGATTGTTGACGGTAAGATTCTGGGTAGAGACATGGGAGCAGGACCCGCAAAGTAGTGCATGAGACTGAAAATGAACTCAGGTCGACACAAGCTTATGAGTTCAAGTGGGGCCCACAATTATTTGAGAATGTTACATAAATCTTGAGGCGCTAAAACAAGGAAATGTGTATTAAGTAGTTTACATCAGCCATTTAACAAATTTGCTTTATTTAAGAAGTGATCTATGAATAGTGTTGAATCTGAAACGTTTCTTGTTCATCTAAAAGCAACGCTTCATTGTTATAATTGAGTCTAAGTATCCATTTAGGAGAAATGTATTTCTTGGATTGTCAAAGTGCTCCCAGACTTTTGGTTTTCCACACGAAAACCCAATAATTAACTCACATCTATAAGTTCAGTGATTCCTTGTGCCTCCTCTGCATCCGGGGCCTCGGGACCACCTGGTTTAGCTGCCACAGCAATAATAGGGCAGCCTTTAAATCTGTGAAGCATGAAAAAAGTCTGAGCACATTTATAATGAAACTGTTGCAAATGCTGAACACAGCAAATGCTTGAAATGGCGTTGTAAAGACCCAGCTAAAGTCCAATTCTCAACAGTTTAACCTGCAAAGTTATGGTGTGTCAGTTGTGGTCAGGTGGTTAGAGATTTGGACTTCTAAGCAGAAGGTTAGGGGTTCAAATTTCAGTGCTATCAAACAATTACTTCAGTGTCCTTGAGCAAAGCATCTCACTCCCATTTGCTCTGCGGTTATAATTTGCACAATTTGGATAAAAGAGTCTGCCAAATGAATAAATGTAAATGATTTGCCTAAAACAGTACAAACCATCATAAATCAGACATAGAAATGTGTGCCGGTCTGTACTTTTCTTTTTATTAAGGTACTAAACAACTGAACCACCAAAGTGAACATGTTTGAAAGTGTGTACCTAGTGTTCTCAAGAGTTTTGAGCATCCTCTTGGTCATCTTGTCTATTGCCCCTTGTCTCTTGTCACTAGGCAACAGGTCTATTTTGTTGAGGATGACAACCATGCGGGAGCAGGTGAGCTGGCCAATCAGAAGGCACTCTGCTGTTTGTGTTTGCATACCTTTGACAACATCAACCACCAACATCATCAGATCAATAATCTGAGCACCTAAATAAACACAAACACAGAGCAAAATAAACTAAATTTAAAATGGTACTAGAGAGATAAACCAAGAATTTAAAGAAGCATCTTTGTATGGCTGACTTTTCGATGAACACAAAAGAAAATATTTTGAAGAATGTTGGAAAATGGCACCCATTAATAGATAGGTATGGGTCACATTGCTGTTTGGATAAATTTAAGATGACAAATGCAAATGATGGCAGACATTTTTTGTTGAACTATAACGCTAATATCCCTGCCAGTGAAAACAAGAATAACAAAAGGAGTTTGATTCTAATAATTCCTTACATTAGTCAATTACTTTTATAACACTTTTGTATGCGCCCATGTAAATTCCCATGAGAAACCCAAGGAATCACATGTAAAAACCCACACATACATATCACAGACATATTACCACATACTGCACTTGTGTTTCCCTGCATTTTCATAAATGATTCCTTGGGTTCCATATGAAAATTTACTTAGGATTTACAAAAAAGTGTTTCCAAAACAGGCATTGTGTTCACATGTGTTTAATGCAAGTGTGTTTTTCATGTGTCCTTTCTGTAAGGGGTGTAGGATATCTACGTTGAGAACAAGGCTGAGTTCTCATTAGCTGGCTGAGTCACACTTAGAAGATCAAGACGTGTGTTATCTACAGTAAAAAGGTACTCTTGATGTATGATTTTTACCTAGCTATGTTGAACTTCAGAGTTAACAAGTAGTATTATTAATGGCAGAGTTTCTATTGTTTCTACATAAAATGCTTGACATAAGTGTTGTCTTTAAAACAGTTTGTAGACACACACACGCACAAGGAATTTATCTTGGTTACAAATTCCTCGTATGTGTGAGCACACCTGCCGATGAAGCTCAATCTGATCCTGACATATATTGCAAAATATTATACATTTCAATGTATTTTGTATACAAATACATCTTGGAAAGTCATGGCCTAATGGCAGAGTTTGATTCCTAACCCTAGGTTGTGGGTTTTAGTCTCAGGCCAGATGTGACATAACTTAGGTGCGCTTGACCAAGGCACAAAACCCCCAATTGCTACGGGTGTGTGTTTACTTCTTTGTAGGTGTGTGTGTGTGCGCGTGTGTGTGTGTGTGCGTGTGTGTGTGTGCGTGCCTGTGTGTCGAGGGGTGAGTGTTCATTACTGTGTGTGTGCGCGTGTGTGTGCGTGTGTGCTTGAGCAAGGCACCAAACCCCCAATTACTCCGGGTGTGTGAGTGTTCACTACTGTGTGTGTGTGTGTGTGTGTGTGTGTTTTCACAACTGTGAGTGTGTTCACAACTGTGAGTGTGTTCACAACTGTGTGTGTGTGTGTGTGTGTGTGTGTGTGTGTGTGTGTGTGTGTGTGTGTGTGTGTGTGTGTGTGTGTGTGTGTGTGTGTGTGTGTGTGTGTGTTCACAACTGTGTGTGTGTGTGTGTGTGTGTGTGTCACTCTCATTCAAAGGAAACACATACTCCCCCTCCTGGTTATTAATGGTGATGCAGGACAGAGTCCATTCTCCTAGTTTATTAGTTATTGCTGTATTTATGGGTTAACAGATACAAGAAGCCAGTGAGGGGTGGCACAATCCCAAGTGTACAATCTGACTGGAACATGCCCTGTCCACAAAAGCAACAACATAAATGCCACATTGGCATAGGTTCTGTATGGGCACCAACTCACCCCCGATGATGGTGCGTATGAGGGAGGCATGGCCCGGGCAGTCCACCAGTGTAAACTGCAGGCTCTCGTATTTGGGCTCCCCGCATTCTTGACTCAGATGGCCGGGGAAGGGAACAGTGAACGCACTGAACCCGAGATCCAGAGTGATTCCTCTCTCTTTAGATTGCGGGTTTTTGTCGAAGGCTGCGGTCGATGCGGTGCTGCTCAGCGCCCGGGCGAGCGACGTTTTCCCGCTGTCCACGTGACCGAGGACGCCGACGTTAAAATTAAGCGTTTTGGGACCTGCTTCTGCCATTATAACACTTGCAACACAACCTCAGCTCAATAACAAACGTACATTAAAGCAAGTTTCCTTATTTTTGTTGAATAACTCTCTACGTTTGATTTAAAGAGGTTTAAACCGCGCGGTGGCCATGTTTACTTTTACCTCAGGACACAAACTTTGCTCAAAGTTGACAGCTGATCTTCCTGCGCTGCGAGAAATACAACCCTGACAAAACTTAGTTCCGGTGTTCTACTTTACTAATTTATCAAAGATATTTCTCATATGTATCATAGAATATATATCATCTTATATTATTTTAATATAAATAGCGGATGATTTGCTAATTAAATGCTTGAAATATCAAAAGATAAACGTGTGGAACCGTCAACGGTTGTCTGGGTTTCTGTACATCATTTTATAACGTTACACAATAAATCAGGGGGCGTGTTCTTGAGCGGCAGACAGACAACGGGATTATCCAATGATGTATCAGAGTGATGGCCCATGGACCAATCGTTACAAAGATGCTCTAAAAACCGCCAAAGGGGCGGAACTTCCTGAAATTGCCTTGGTTACCCACATGGAAACACGGGTATCTTGTGTTTGATTTCAAGCGTCTTTCTCGGACAGACTTGCGGGGTTTTATTCACATTAATAATAAAAATAGAATAATTGAATATAAAAATGAAGATCGAAGAGGTGAAAAGCACAACGAAGACTCAACGCATCGCCTCTCACAGTCATGTTAAGGGATTGGGGCTGGATGAGGCCGGTAATGCTAAACAGTCCGCGTCCGGCCTGGTGGGACAGGAGACTGCTCGAGAGGTAAGTTACTATAACCATATTATTAAGTTTATATTATATTAAATATATATATATATATATATATATATATATATATATATATATATATATATTAGTTTGGTTGAGTTAGATACAATAGAAAGTGGATCAGTACAGAGCTAACATTGTATAATAAGATATTTTATTTATAAGTTTATATTATGTTATTATTTATATGATTGAACAGTTCATTGATAATTGATGCTGTATCATATTTATTTTTATAGTGTGATTTCTGAAATATTCTGTGATTTTGTTTCTTGGAATTCATAGTTCATAAACATTATAAAACCTACTCAGACCTTGCTTAATAAATCACATTTCTTATATTTAGGATTGTGACTTTGCTTAATAAATCACATTTCTTATATTTAGGCTTGTGACTTTGCTTAATAAATCACATTTCTTATATTTAGGATTGTGACTTTGCATAATAAATCACATTTCTTATATTTAGGATTGTGACTTTGCTTAATAAATCACATTTCTTATATTTAGGATTGTGACTTTGCTTAATAAATCACATTTCTTATATTTAGGATTGTGACTTTGCATAATAAATCACATTTCTTATATTTAGGATTGTGACTTTGCTTAATAAATCACATTTCTTATATTTGGGATTGTGACTTTGCTTAATAAATCACATTTCTTATATTTAGGATTGTGACTTTGCTTAATAAATCACATTTCTTATATTTAGGATTGTGACTTTGCTTAATAAATCACATTTCTTATATTTAGGCTTGTGACTTTGCTTAATAAATCACATTTCTTATATTTAGGATTGTGACTTTGCTTAATAAATCACATTTCTTATATTTAGGCTTGTGACTTTGCTTAATAAATCACATTTCTTATATTTAGGCTTGTGACTTTGCTTAATAAATCACATTTCTTATATTTAGGATGGTGACTTTGCTTAATAAATCACATTTCTTATATTTGGGATTGTGACTTTGCTTAATAAATCACATTTCTTATATTTAGGCTTGTGACTTTGCTTAATAAATCACATTTCTTATATTTAGGATTGTGACTTTGCATAATAAATCACATTTCTTATATTTAGGATTGTGACTTTGCTTAATAAATCACATTTCTTATATTTAGGCTTGTGACTTTGCTTAATAAATCACATTTCTTATATTTAGGATGGTGACTTTGCTTAATAAATCACATTTCTTATATTTGGGATTGTGACTTTGCTTAATAAATCACATTTCTTATATTTAGGATTGTGACTTTGCTTAATAAATCACATTTCTTATATTTAGGATTGTGACTTTGCTTAATAAATCACATTTCTTATATTTAGGATTGTGACTTTGCTTAATAAATCACATTTCTTATATTTAGGATTGTTGCTTTGCTTAATAAATCACATTTCTTATATTTAGGCTTGTGGTATCATCGTGGAGCTTATTCGTTCTAAAAAGATGGCTGGAAGAGCTGTTTTGCTCGCAGGACCTCCTGGAACTGGAAAGGTAGAGATGTACATCTTCTTTCAGACATGTCATTGGTGAAAGAGTTTAGATTGTTATTGTCTAATTGTTTATTTGTTAATTCTCCTTCTGTTTTGTGCAGACTGCTCTAGCATTGGCCATGGCGCAAGAACTGGGAAATAAGGTTCCATTCTGTCCTATGGTGGGCAGCGAAGTTTATTCTTCTGAAATCAAGAAAACTGAAGTGCTGATGGAGAACTTCCGAAGGGCCATTGGTGAGCTCTCAGACGAAACATCCAGTACCTGTCCTTTTGCAGACAATACATCTGTGCTAAATGAAGTCACAAAATATACAGTTAGCTCAGACGAGTTATACATTTGGTTTTAATCATGATTTTGATTAAGAAGCTTTTCCTGATTGTACATGCAGGTCTGCGTATCAAAGAGACTAAAGAGGTGTATGAAGGAGAGGTTACTGAATTGACCCCGTGCGAGACTGAGAACCCAATGGGTGGCTATGGCAAAACAGTCAGTCATGTCATTATCGGCTTGAAGACGGCGAAGGGCACCAAACAGTTAAAGGTAAGCCAGTAGAAGTATCTTGCTTATATCGATAGAGATGTAAGAGGTTTAAGATTGACATACTTTAATATGCTGTATGTGTATGCAGCTGGATCCCAGTATCTATGAAAGCCTACAGAAAGAGAGAGTTGAGGTCGGTGATGTCATCTACATTGAATCCAACAGCGGGGCGGTCAAGGTACAGAAATATTTTTTGTCTTTCTCACCTTTCCACCTGATGGCTGACATTCGTTTGTGCATAATATACATGTGTGTTTTTTGGACTGCAGAGGCAGGGGCGATGCGATACATTCGCAACTGAGTTTGATTTAGAAGCAGAGGAGTACGTACCATTACCAAAAGGCGACGTACACAAGAAGAAAGAAATTATTCAGGATGTTACACTTCATGATCTGGATATTGCTAATGCAAGACCTCAGGTATCCACACACACTTTTCATGTACAGTTAACCCCTGGATGCTACAGTCGTATTAAAGATTTAAGTACGTGTTTGTTTTCCAGGGAGGTCAGGACATACTTTCTATGATGGGTCAACTGATGAAGCCCAAAAAGACAGAAATCACTGGTATTGCTCCTTGACATTTACAGTGTTATACCTGAAATCATGTTTATTAATCCAAAACTCAAAAATGCATGACTGTGAATATTTCTTCAGATAAACTGCGAAGTGAGATCAATAAAGTAGTGAACAAGTACATAGATCAGGGAGTGGCGGAGTTGGTTCCTGGGGTTCTGTTTATCGATGAGGTTCACATGTTGGACATTGAATGTTTCACATATCTACACCGAGCTCTGGAGAGCTCCATCGCTCCCATTGTTGTGTTTGCATCCAACCGAGGAAACTGTCTTATTAGGTTTGTTTTTGATAATAAAACAACAATGTCATAATTATCTCAGAGATGCTTTTTAGAGTTAACAAATGTTTGTCATTTTATTTAGGGGCACAGAGGACATCAGCTCTCCACATGGAATTCCTCTTGATCTACTAGATCGAGTCATGATTATTAGGACAATGCTGTACACACCACAAGAAACAAAACAGGTATTTCTGCAGTGGTAAGGGAGCATCTTAAGGAAAAATTTACAGATGTGGACACCTTCAGTCACCATTTGTTTACACAATGTAAATTAATGTTGACAAAGACCCTTCAATCACTAAATCAATTATCAACTCAGCCAAATGTTTGGCTCAATGCATTTACATTAGAATTGTTGGAGTAAATGTTTTATTGATAACTTCCTTTTGTTTACTTTGCATGTTGTCTATAGATCATAAAGATCCGAGCACAGACCGAGGGCATCAACATCAGTGAGGAGGCATTATCTCACCTTGGAGAGATTGGCACCAAAACTACACTTAGGTAACATGGATGAACACAATTCTTGCTTTCTGTTGGCTATCAATTTATATTTAATACTTCAATGTTAAAATTGCAACTTGTGCTTTTTTGTGTGTGTTCATGCAGATATGCTGCACAGCTGCTAACCCCTGCCAGCCTGCTGGCACGAGTACAGGGGAAGGAAGTAGTCGAAAAAGAAATTGTGGAAGAAATAAATGAACTTTTCTATGATGCCAAGTCTTCTGCAAAGATTTTGCAAGACCAGCATACAAAGTTTATGAAATAACTGTTACACTTTCTTGCTTTCAAAAGCCTCTTTTTGTTTGCTTACTTTCTCATTTTTCATGAAAGTTGTGTGACAGTATGATGGTCAGTCAATCAAAGTCCTTATTAACTGTATTATAGTTACTATTTCGTTCTACATACTCTTTAGAGGAAATCTCTCCACTTATATAATGATTAAAAGACCTGAATTTAATTTAAGTATTATCTTTTTGCTAAATTCATTCATTCTGGTGTTTTTGAGTTGTCCCTTGTTTCAAAAGGAATCTTTTTGATAGCAATGATAAATACAAACTGTATTGAATTACACATGAATGTCATTTTATAAAAATAAAACCAAGTCCTTGCACTGTATCATTTTATTTCAATAACAGTGGTCATGGAATTAATGCCAAGTGTTGTAACCTGTGTTCTCTCAACAAACCTAATGTTTTCAATAACCATCTCATACTTAAAAGGATAGTCCACTCAAAAATAATACTTTTTTTGATTAACTAATAAAAATCTTGAATCTAGTTGAATATTAAAGAAATGCAAGCTATTCCAGCTGTAAAATTTTCTAACATCAAACTGAATATGTGGATGAATGGTCACTTTCTCTTGATGGGTTTGTTAAAAGCTGTCTCAGATCCGGAGCGAACCTTGCTGAACACTGATGGAGCAGCTTTTCCTGCTTGTTCTGACAAACAAAAAACAGCAATTAAAAATACATTTTAAAAAAATTGAGAGCTAGAAAATTTTAGAAATTGAAATATTATAAAATCTCATTTTTTAATTGTTAATATATCAGGGCATAAAAAATTAAGTAAACATGTCAAAGTAAATTTTTTGTTTCTCTAAAATTATTTAGTGCAATTTAAACACATTTCCCCAAAATATAAAAGAAAATGAAAATGTCAGAAACATGTCAAAATAATAAAATGCTCTGCAATTTTCAAAATACACATAAGAAAATGTTTATAGTCACAGGTTTTTTCATACAACAGTAGTATTAAGATACATTTAGTAAAGCAATAAATATTTTTTATCACAGTTTTCACATGTTCTTTGTAAGTATGTTCGATGACTTTATGACACTACCGAGGTCTGATTTTGCTGACAAAATAACCACAAATATATAGAAATCCTGCTTAAATTAAAATTTTGCATTGTCTCTTGTTATTTTCTATGACTGTGTATTCTGTATTGGAAATTTAGAAGCTACAATTTAGATTGACAAATATTTTATCCTTATTTTTTGAAAGTGTGTTTATAAATATAACTTAAAAATAAAATATAAACTTGACACTGAAGAGGGCTGCATGAACTGTGTGTGCGTTCTGACTCTCTTCTAAATATGGAGTGGAAATATTATAAAGCCTCACACATGTATACACAAAGCAGCTTCTTGATTTCCTTTTGGTTAAGGAAACAAACAAAGGATCTGGGGTTAACTGTTTATTTAAATGACTGCAGTTGAATCTGTTAGCATCTGCTGCTGAACTTACCACATTCCTGCATCACCTCAAAGGTTTTACCCTTCACCTCTGTCCCAGAGGCCAGTAGATCCCTCGCACCAATCAGGTCCTCCGCTTTTACTTCAGGCCTCTTCATCGTCCCCTCACTTTCCTCATCCTGCTAAAAAAATCAGAGATGTGAACAAAACCAGAACAGTTCCCATTTCTGTTTCTAGGCCTTTTTTCTTACTCTTACCTGAGACATGGTTTATCTGAGTTGCAAAGTTCCAAAGCCTTGCTGTTATGTCTTCTGTTTCTTGTTGCATGTGCAGTTATACCCACACACACCCTTCCGTTCCAAAGCCCTGTCCCAAGTGGGCCACCCTTTTGGCCAAATAATGAGTCATACTGTTTCTCCTCCCATTTATCTTGAGTCACTGTTCTTGCTTGGACATGAAGCCCTTATTAAAAGATGACATCTTTTATACAATTGGTTCCAGCTGCTTAGAAACACGAACACTGGCATGTGGTTTGTCTTAACATTGTGCACATGTTTGTACATGGGGGTACATTTAAATGAATGGAAGTGTTTGTGCATGTGAACTGTTTCATATTAATTAGTTTGTCTTCAGTATTCCTTTGGAATGACATCTTTGGCAAGGAGAGATACTTCGAGGATATAAAATATCTTGACATGGATGAGTCTTTGTCAGACTGGCTTGTACACTCTCAGCACAACATTCAAATGGGTTTTCTCAATATTTGTGTCTATGAATGTAAAATGAATAAACAAATTATGACATTTTAAACAAAAACTTTATTTTTTCTAGGCATTGCAATCCTAGATAATATAATATAATCATAAATGTTTTCAACTGGCAACCAGCACCGATGAACTCTGTTTATATAAAGATTGCATGCATTCCCTGTTACAATAATGAACAACATGACCGTAAGCACTGCCTTCGTAAACTTGTCCCAAATAGGTAAACAGATCTACTTTGATCTTAAAGTAAATATTTCAAATTTCTCATAAAACCTATTTTTTTTTACATTTCATACAATATTTAATACCACTGCCCGTTTCAATAAGGCAATTTTTGGTCCATGATATGTTAGTGTCAACCGTTCTCTTAGTCAATAAAACTTATGTGCGTTTCTTGCTATATTTGGGTAATAACTGAGTTGTGATGAACTGTACAAGTCTCCTTTCTGTTAGAAACAATGTGATGATCACACCCAGGAGACACACTGCCCCTACAGCAACATGAACCAGCTTCAGTAACCAGCCATTATCACAGCAGAACATTCTCTGAAAGAGAGTTAAGAAGTTATAGAGAAAATATGTTGATAAGACAACATCAGTCTACATTGAAACTTCATAAAGCCAATGCACAATACCTCTGAAAATGCAGTGAGGGCGGAGCTTATACCAAGTACAACTATGACAGCAGAATGTGGTCGGAGCCCCCACAGGGGTTTGTATTCACTTTGCAGGAAATACCGATGTATAAAAATAACACTGTGTGTTATTCGTAATGCCATATTACAGCAATTTGCCAAAATAAAGCCAATACCGCCCAGCATCCAGGTTAACCAATAAGACAGCAGCAGGAAGGAGGCAGACAGGCCCAGCATCACTACATTGTATCTAAAGAATAAAAAAGAATCAAAGTTAAAAAATGTTTAAGAAGCACTTAATTTTATTGTTAAAAGTAATAGTTCACCCAAAAATTATAGTTGGTCAAAGTTAACTCAACCGCTGTCATCTCAAACCCCTAAAGCTTTATTTCTTCTCCAGAGAGATACTTAAGAGAAATGCTGCTCACATAAAACCACTTGTCCCACTGATTTTAATTGGTTTTGGGCCCATAAAATAGGAGCTTATGGGGACCACTGTTTTTTTAACAAACATTCTTCAAAATATCTTATACAAGAAACACGAAGCTCATACAAGAAATTATGAAAATTCTATACACTACATTTTCACTGTTGTTAGTAATCAAATGAAATGTTGTTTACCCGTCAACTTCTTCCTTGCTCATGGCAGCAAAAGCAAAACACTCTGTTACTCCATTAATGGCTAATAACAAAACATAGCAGCTATAAAACCGCAGTAGAGTAGGTCCTGGAAATCAAAAGACAAAAACATTAGAGACATTAATAAAATAAAAAGGGCAAAGTTCATACTGTACAAACTGAAAATATATTGTTTGATAAAGTGTTTTATAATCATTTTCTCTTATCTTTCATTGATTAAGAAAAATGTCAGTAAGGGTGCTTGATTGAAAAAAAATGACCTGTTCCACTGCTTAAAAGCTCTCCACCATATATGTCCAGGGCTAGATGGGAATATGCATATCCAAACACTGAGATGATGAGGCCAATCAAAACAACCAGTTTCAAAAGACATTCCAGTACCTCTGCAGCCATAGAAATGTCTTCCTGTGAACCAGAATTTTGTTATCATACAATCATACATCTGACTGGTAACATTAACTAAAGTTGTAATGTAAATGTAAAGGAATACTAACTTGTTTTTGATAGCTTACTCCTCGACCACGCTCCAGGACCTTAGCAAAGAAAACATAGAAACTCTCTTCGATAGGCAGGAAAAGAAATCTTGCCACCATCGAACCGAGATTGTTTATTATATCATAAACCCCTGTGAAACAATACAGGCAATTGTGAAATACATACATTGTTTGTACACTGGATGTATAAAGTGTCTGAATGTACAAACTCACCCTGGTCTCCAAAGTTAAGAACATTTAAGAAGGTCATGACATAACGTTCACCTACAAATTCAAACAAACGTTTATTAAAACTGCCAAAAAATATTGTGTATGCCACAAACTAAAATATCTAAATATATATTAGTTAAACTGACCTTCTGTAAGTATTTGTTTGAGGAAGGATTGTTTGAAAAAGCTCCATGTTAGTGTTGTCAACTTCCAGTTAAGCAGGGGCTAAAAAAAAAACAGTTAAGTTTGACTGAAACATTAATGTCTTAAGGAAAAAATTTTTTTTGATCTCACCTCATGGTCCACCCTCGATGGCAGAAGGTCTGTGATACGCCGAAAAGGGAATAATTTACTCTCCGCCTCCTCCGAGCCCAGGAAATGGACAAAGTACAGCACGTAACAAAGGAGCAAAAACCCTGCATAGACACACTTTTGAATCAAAAACACACAAACTTGAGTTTACATATGGAATGGCACTAAATAAGGTCAATGTGTACATTTGCAATTGTACATACCTGGGCTATAGAAAAGATATAAAGCCCCCACTGAGGTGCTGAGACCACCATCACTACGGTTATAAGACATTTCGCAATCATTGCTAAGCTTTCAGCAATCACCTATCAAATGAAAATATTCATTATTGCACATTTAACTTTGTTACCCCTACACACAACATTAAGCGAATATAAAGTATGGCAAAACAATGTTGACACCTTCAAACGCACAAACATATGTGCATGAGCCAGGACCCAAAGGGGTTCAGCGAGTAGCTCTGTAAGTGCAGACAGGCAGAACAATCCAACAGCCGGAAAATAATGTGGGATGGATTCTGGATCGGGTGCCTGAAGCATCCACCACCAAACAGAGACCAGCAACACACCCCAAACACAACCAAGAGGAAATCTGAAAAGTTCAAACAAATGTTTTTAATAAACTTAATCATCCAGTAAATGTGAAGTACAGACGATATTTTTTAGCAACTATATCTAAATACAAAAAGAAGGAAGTGAGTCGATCTTGTGATCAGCAGGACACCGGTTCGATTCCCAGGGATTGAAGTGCCCTTGATCAAGACACCTAACCCCCCATTCGCTCCCCCGGCGCTGCAGTGATACCGGGTGTGTGTGTTCACTCCTCAGGATGAATTAAATGCAGAGGTCACGTTTCGGGTTCAACCATATCTGACAAATAGGTCACTTTTTTATTCTTTAAGAGTTGCCAATACATGCAGACATGAATATGCCAAGCCCCATTCCAACACATGCCCAGTTGCATCAGTTTGGGCAGGGTGATCTTGTCCATCCAAATGTATCTTTAGGCATCTGACAGCCAAACAAAAACAAATGCTAGAGATGCAACAATCACAAAAGAATTCTCACTTACATGAACCATAACAGGTTGATCACCTGTCTCCAGTTACGCCCCGCCCCCTCGCCGCTTAGACACGCCCTCCGAAACGCCTCCCGAGACAGAAACACCAGCGTCGAATAGAGCAGCATCAACCTACGACAAAAGCATATAAAACATTTATTATTCTATTTAGAAGACATTTAATAAAAACTTGTTTTTATATTGTGTCGGTGTAAGCCTACCTGACATTTACTACACCTATCAGTTCTTTAGATACGTAACGCAAAGTAAATGCGTTCAAGAGAAACGTCAACACCCGAAACATGACCTGAAATAAAAAAGAATATTAAGGCTAATAAGATGAAGTAAATATAAAATTTACATTTTTTCAACCGTACCTGAAGCAAAACATTGTAAGAAGCCAGTGTTGAAGCACCCTTGAGGACATCTTCTGAGCCCATTGTAAAATATAAGTTATAAACTCTAATTAGTTGTTAAACTCACTGTTAAAATAAAGTTTTAATGTTGTCAATTCATCACACCAACTGTGCTTCTCTATAACTGCTATTGAGTTTCACAATGTACAGCCAGCATGTCAAAAAGAACACACTTCCGGCTCCGACTGTACTTTCAAAATAAAAGTCCTATATATTTATACAGTCTCTCTCTCTCTCTCTCTCTCTCTCTCTCTCTCTCTCTCTCTCTCTCTCTCTCTCTCTCTCTCTCTCCATCTCTCTCTCTATGTCTCTCTCTCTTTTTCTCTTTTTCTCTCTCTCTCTCTCTCTCTCTCTCTCTCTCTCTCTCTCTCTTTCTCTCTCTCTCTCTATTTCTCTCTGTCTCTCTCTCTAGGTCTCTCTCTCTCTCTCTCTGTCTCTCTCTGTCTCTGTCTCTCTCTCTCTGTCTCTCTCTCTCTATGTCTCTCTCTCTCTCTGTCTCTCTCTCTCTATGTCTCTCTCTCTCTCTCTCTCTCTCTCTCTCTATTTCTCTCTGTCTCTCTCTCTAGGTCTCTCTCTCTCTCTCTCTGTCTCTCTCTGTCTCTGTCTCTCTCTCTCTGTCTCTCTCTCTCTATGTCTCTCTCTCTCTCTGTCTCTCTCTCTCTATGTCTCTCTCTCTCTCTCTCTCTCTCTCTCTCTCTCTCTGTCTCCTTCTCCCCCCCCCCCCCTCTCTCTCTCTGTCTCTCTCCTAATACATATATTCGCATTCGCTCAAAGCAATTCGCATTTAAATATTCCTTCATTTTTTACGAGTAGAAAATATTTTCTAAAAGGACTTTTATTGTTGTAATTTCCTGTACATTGAATGTCCAAACAGGAAGTGTCTTTATTCCTGCCGCTAGACCCACGAGCATGTGCTCTTTAAATCCCGATTGGTTTTACTTTTAAGTGCCATAAATTTCTTTAAATGACCAAACATCTAATGTTGTGTTCTTAAGCTGCAATGCTTGCGTCGACTTCTAGTCTCGTCGCTGCTGCACACAAGTTCCTGTGTGTCGGTCGGAAACGTTTATCTACGTCATCATGTCTTGATTTGACAGTTCAACTGATAGCTGTGGATCTGGGCATCAAACATGCTCTGCTGTACGACTACAATGCAGCTTCACCACAGCAAGTCCTGCTGTTCCTTAACTCACTGCAAGCACATGCAGTTATAACCAATGCACTGTCCTTGCTTTCCATAGAAGACAACATCATCATTTATAATCATGCTGTCATCGAGTCCCATCTGAATGAACTGCTTCAAAACCAAACTTTGTTTCTGATTGATGTATGTCCCTTTAGATCACAACCTGTCATTGGGGGTTTTGAAAAAGGAACTGAACATATGATCAAATCCCTTTTGGGATTATCCAGGAGTGGGGTGGAACAAAGCTCCTCTGTTGTTTTGGTTGAGAAGGAGTTGTATAATGAATGGAATTTATGCACTGTCTTTGGCATCATGTTGGGTTATCCTGCCACTTATTGGTTTGATCAAACCAAAGGGTTTGAAAACTGTTTGTGTATGACACCACTGGCTCTGTGCACAGTTCAAGCGAAGTGGCAGATGAATGACATCAATCATTCCTGTTGTCTGTACTCATTCAGTGTTCCTGAGGAATTGTGGATTGGATTGGAAAGTCATGTACAGCGGTGGATCGAGGGTCTGAGAGAGAGATTTAACCAACAGACAGTTTTGACTGAGCTCTGCTTTGTGAGGGATACTGTCACTTTACCTGCTGTGACTCTTTGACCCAAACACCTTTTATACATTCAATACATAATTATAATAAAATCCGTTAATAAATATGTCTTCTTAAAATGACAATGAATAAATGCATGTTTGAATAAAGGATGAAGACGGATTGTCTTTGTAATAAATGGTAAGGAAGTATTCTTTGTAAACAACTATTCTAAATGTATAAATGCTATAATTAAAGATAAAGTCAAGATTATACATGTAGTGCACACTTATATTGCAACACAGATATTTTATTTGTTCAGAGACATTTGTTTGTTAATTCTGTCCTGTAAGGACTTACAGTTTTAAAATAGCTTAATGTTTTAGCTTTAAAACATGAACATAAGTATTATTTCATATAAAAAGTCAGCATTTCTTGATATTTGTGAGATGTTTCACAAAAAGTTCTTGTGTGATGTTTGACTGTTGCATTTGAGAAAATCCTGACTCAAAACAGTGACTAAATACAACCGATTGTATACTAATCATGCAGTGCTTTTTTGCTTTGAGGTAGAATTCTGCAGAGGTTGTGCATTATTATTTCCTCTCGCACACACTGATGCAAACAGTTGAGTTAAGGTAGAAATAAATAAGTACCTCCAATACACCTTACCATCTGGTGTCAGTCTCTAACCAGACAAGCAAGTCTTAGACTGATATGCGAGATGCCTCCCTGTTAATGCCACAGAGAGATTCAAATTCCAAAACATTGTGAAGATTGGTGATCGCAGATTTATACAGTCATTTTCATCAGCCCTGGACCAACAAAAGGGTTTTCAAGCACCCTTGCCGAAAATCGAAAGTATGTTTCATAATGTAGACTGTAAAACATGAAATTGACCGTTATGGTCATGAATGTGAAGATCTCAGCTGAGTGGAATAGCTGGTAACACATCTCCACATCGAGCACTAAGCTTGACTGCAGCAAGGTGGTCTGCCCTTGTAAGTCCTATATTCACAATGGCAATTGGAAGTTTTCTTTCACGGGCTGCGAGGAGAAAACGGTACCCAGAATAAACCTGAACAGAAACAGAGAGATGTGATTCATAAATTATATTTATTCAATGTTTCACTTCATTTATGGAAACCTCAAATGCATAACTCACCTGAAGAGAGGATCCAGCAACGAGTACAGCATCAGACTCGGCCAGCTTGTTATGCACAAACTGAACTGTGGCCTGTTTTACTACATCACCAAAAAAAGTCACTTCAGGTTTAAGGATGCCGCCACAAGTATCACAAGCAGGTACTTTGAAGTTTAGGACCTGCTCGTCCTCCAGAAACACATCTCCATCCGGAGCCACGGCCCCTGCATTTGCTGCCCAGCCAGGATTTAATGCAGCGAAGCGCTTTTGAAGCTCTGCTCTTGGAGTGAGACTCTCACAGCCCAAACACACAACCCTAAAAGCAAACACCATTTTGTTAAACTTCTCTACACCTAGACAGTGCTGAGCAATAAAGAAAACAATGACCGTGCATCTGTTCGACGTTACCTGTGTGTACAGCCATGAAGCTCAGTTAACCTCTGACTTCCAGCCTTTGAGTGCAAGGCATCTACATTCTGGGTGACAAGCCAATGTAGTTTCCCTTTTTCCTCCCAGTCTTTCAAGGCAAAATGAGCCGAGTTGGGCAAGTGTGAAGAGAACTGTGTCCAACCCACGTAATTCCTTGCCCAGTATCTCTGCCTTGATTCAGCACTGCGCACAAACTCTGCATGTTGCATGGGCCGTCTGTCTGTCCGTGCATACAGTCCAACTCCTTCTGACCTGTAGTCTGGAATGCCAGATTCAGTGGAGAGTCCAGCACCACTTATTACAAATAAACGTGAAGCTTGTTTTACAATAGCCTGGAGTTTTCCCAAAGCACTAGAGTCCACAGAGCCGCTGGCAGGAACAAATCTCTGGATTGCCGATTGGACTGTAGAAGCATGTCTTCCTACTGCCACATTTTGATGCAGGGGTCGCCATAAAAACAGCATCTAAACACCCATACAACAGCAAACAATAAGGATGAAAAAATAATGATAGCAGAACATGACTTTTGATTTATTTTATGTTAATGTATGTTTATGTCTATAAAATGAAAAAGGAATATAACATCGCAAAATAGGACTGTTAGGTGTTAATGGGCAAATCAGTGAAAATGTCAACCCTGACACGACAATATAGTGGTATTTAGAGTTCTTACCAAAGGTTTTTAGTATACTTATAGCACAGATGTCAACATTTGATGGTTCAGAAACCCAAGTGACATCTCTCTTGAAGTTTTTACCGAATTATTTATATTTTTTTGTGCATGTTTTTTCATAGTCAAGTAACGATTCATTTCAGGATTGTCACATCCGTAACACTACATTTTACTAATAAACAGACACAAGAAAATTAAAATATAGTAATTCATTTATGTTTTATAAATAGATATCCCTTGGCCAACTGTTGGAAATTATAACTACAAGTTCATACATTTTAATTCACAGAAATCTAAAGAAGTTTGTTGTCGCCGATAAGCGATGTAATTTTTTGTCACATCCATAGTTTAATTGAATTCTTTTAGAATAGAAAACTTGTTTATAGACTGATAGATTTCTGATGTTTAAACAATATTAAAAAAAATGTTGCATGATATAAACAGTTGGTTCAGTTTACTGGTGACAATTTAATAAGAGACATTTTATGTCAAGTTCATAACTCTGGAATTGCCCAAATGATAATGATGTGTGCTTACCTTTCATGAAAGATAAACAGGAAATTGTCTTTTCAGATGTTTTATGATCCTTATATCTGTGGGATTTAAAGTCTGGGTGAAAGATGTCTATGTTGGTGTGATGTAAACACTTAAAACTGATTAATCTAAAACATCAACAAGGTTTGAACACATTTAACAGGTGTTCACCTCAAGGTCAACTATGACGTCATGGACATGACTTAGAACACACATTTCGCTAACAAACAACCTGTATGACTTGTCAAAATGCAACGTCACAAAATTCATGTTCAAAATGTTAATTTGACCATATAGCTTAAATAAAAACGAATTACATCATTATCTACCTGTATAATTAATATCATACATTTACGTTTATGTTAGGTGAAATATTACCACAGAGTCCTCAGTTGTAGAGGTCGTGTAAATAACAACTTCCGTGTTGTAGCACAGGTGCATGATGGGAAATGTAGTCTTACCCTTAATTGATGATTGCCCATGTTATTTCATTCTATTATTGTTGGGAGATGTGTATGTTTGTAACAATATGTATGTTTTGCAATAATATAGTAATAACATAGTAATAAAAGATATTTCTTAGTCGTTGATAAACAGATTGAAAGTTAATATTCTGTCATTAATTGTTTGCTCTCGTCGTTTTAATATGTATAAATTTTGTAGTTTGGTTGAACACAGAAAAGATTTTTCACAGAGAAGATTTGCATGTATGCTTGTAATAGTTCTTTATTGTCTTCCATAGTTGGAAAAAATCACAAGTACACTAGAACTTTTTGCTGGTCTACATTCTTCGAAATATCTCATTTTGTGATCATCAGAACAAAAAAATATAAAGTAATTTTTGTACTATGGTAGTCAACAGGGTGTTAGAACTGTAACTGATACAAGCATTCTTCAAATATCCTTCTCTGTGTTTATAAGAACAATTAAATGTGTACAGATTTGGAATTTAAAGTTCGGTACATAATGACAGAATTTTATTTTTGGATGATTTAACTCTTTATGAGAATTCCGATTAACATTTTAAATAATTCTCTGATATTGCTCCTTTGAACAGTTTAAGAGCAATTTATTATATGACAAGAATGATACCAAAAAAGCCGTATATAGTTCTAAAAGATATAACAGAACCAATATATTTACAGTAGTGTATTAAGGTACAAATTACGTCTTTTCAAAGATTAAAAAAACCTTTCATTTTAAACAAAGCTTTCATACATTGGCATGCTCACAGTCTCTCATATTCTTCTGAATGGGTGTATTAAGTGAAATGTAACAAGGAGTGGAATAGCTAGGGTCAAATTTAATGAGGTCTCTTTTTCCCAGATCCATGCTTTTGGAGAGTTGTTTAGAAAATGCTGCACACATCTTGATTGCAGAACTGCAAGATATCTGTCAAAAATAAATAAACAACATATTTTACATATATGCACAAACAGGTTGTAGGATTAATGTAAGACAAATGCTTTGCACGCTTTCTTTTCGATTCTTACTCGAGTGTGTGCAGTTAAAGATGCTCTCTGCTTGTGAGTAAAACTCTTCTCCCAGTATTGTGCGGTAGTCCATGTGACTGCTGTGAACCAGGCACTTTGTCGCATCTTTAAAGAGTAGGTCGCTCTCTCCATACTGCTCAGACTCAAACAGTTGGAATCCAGTATTTGGATGAGCTGCGATGTTCTCCTAAAAACAATGATGCAACAATTGTATGCAAACCTGCAAAAAAGACTCAGATCCATGATCAATTCAACAATTATGTCACCTGTGACTTCATCAACAGGTCATAAATGCGAGCTGTAAGAACAGGACGTGTCATGACAATATTTGGAGGAACTGCCCCTAAGTTACAGGTCTTCCATTCAGTAAGGGGTGCTCGATTTCCATCACCACAAAGTAATTCAAAGTCCCAGGTGAGCCAGCCCTCTGCCCATCCGCTGCTGTTTAGACCTGTCAATCAAACATGCCACATTAATCAGATCGTGGTATCGTTATATATATATACGAATATGACATATACTTCATACAGTACCTTTAATGTTGATCTCCAGATTGTGATGTTCCATAAATGCCACATCTCCAAAGCTCTTCCCACTAGGATCTCCTACCAAACACCTACAATAACAAGATTTAAAGTGATTCCAAAAATGAAAACTGTGTCATCATTTACCCATTATGAATTTCTTTCTTCTGTGGAACACAATAGAAGATTGTTTAAATTATTATCTTTTGTGTTCAGCAGAAGAATGAAAAAGTAAATATGCATTTTTATTTGAAATGTGTAAATAACAGCTGTCCCTTACCTTAATGCACCCATATTGCCATAATATCGTTCATTATGGTTGTCAGTACACCGTCTGGTGGCGGCTTCCTCAGTGCCACCCATACACACCTTACATAGACTGCCTTGACCTCCTGGCAAACAACCTTTCCAAAACACCTCAGCGTACACTAACAACACAATCAAATAAAGTTGTATATTTATCACAACACAAAAAAGCTAGTTGACAAATTCCTCTAAATTTATTTTCAGGTGTTTTACCTTTATTAGGTTCACAGGTGGCACTGTTGTTGTGCTCAGTACTGAGTGTGTGTCTAACAGGCAGAACCCATCCTGCAGGGCTGTACATGTGACCATGGCAAGAGCGTCTGCTCCCTAGGCTTCCAAAATTCACACTTTTGCTGGTTCGACGAACCACTGCCAGGCCATACACCGGCGGCAATTCTACTCAGAGAAAAACATTTGCTGTGAAAGTAGAATTGTTGTACAGCATTCTACTCTCATTTTGAAAGTCATTACCATCACTTTCATAATGTCCTCCAGCTCCTTTTAGGTCACAATTCTCACCTAAATTTAAGATGAACATGAGAAAGGATGAGAGAAGGGAAGATGTATGAATACCCGAACATGATAATTCTGGTATTTTTTTTTATTTTTACATGTTATTTCTAACCTATATTTTCGATATTTTGAAGAAGGTTGGCAACACTGGCTATTGACGTGTTTTGTGTACAGATGTCAAGGGGAACCAACATTCTTCCAAATATCTTCTTTTGTGTTGTGCAGTAACAAGAAACTAAGGGTTTGAAATGACAAAAGTGACTTGTTTGCATGGTATTAAATACCATAATATTCAGTCACAACAGGGACAAGGCCACATTTCCCAGCCATGAAAGCATGAGTGGCATCCAGGGACACGGCATCCACCTCATCTTTCTGTGAACATGAACAATTGATTCTGTTCTAGGTTATACTGAGACACTTCGATCAGCCTGAAATTAAATTACCATTTCTGCCAATGGCATGTGAAGTAAAAAATGAATAATGCATTTTTACAAAAAAATAGAAGGACACAGCAGCCCAAATATGTAACCTTTGTATCCCTGCTTTTAGATCTCTTAGTCATTTACATCCATTATAATATTTGATGCAAACTACAGAGTAGATACTGCAGTTATTTCATCATAAATCACATAATCCGAGTTTGAAAACAAAATGGTCTTACTGGACCTTGATCTTCTCAATGCAGTCACTCATTGATGAGGCTTTCACGCACACAAGAGGATCTGACTTAATATTAAGAGCCCACTGCTCGCATTTCTTCTGCTCGGCATGACTTATACAGCACCACCTCACCACGCTGTCCTCCAGGGAGCTACCTGACAACACAGACACACACACACACACACACACACACACACACACACACACACACACACACACACACACACACACACACACACACACACACAGACACACACAGACACACACAGATTAAACCTTATAAAGACTATTTTATCCAGATAAAAAAATTCACCTTCATGTCCAAGGCCCTTGAGCAAGGCCACATAGTCCAGTCCAAGAACTTGGCTTATGTCCATATCCTCCAAAACAGAGAGTTTATCTGTCATATCTTTAAAGAGAAGGTCACTTCCACCATAGATTGCTGATTCAAACAGTTGGAACCGCTGGCGTTCCTTTCCCCTCCAACCAAATGCCATCTGTCATCCAAAAGAAAGTACAAAGGAGAAAAGAGAGATTTTGGGCCAAAAATTAGCTTCAAATTAACAGTCTCCCAGACCTTCGAAAAGAATCACACCTGGGCAGCAACCAAGAACTTCCGGGCAATTTTGCGGTTGTTCATCCGCGTGATCACACCTCCTCCGGGGCCTCGTCCAAGATTACACTTTCTGTAACTACTCAAAGGAGCGTGTGTACCATCTGTACATAACAATCTGAACTCGTCTTTCTCGTTTTCTGTTGAGGAAATCGAAAGAAAGTTGGGGATGTCTGGACAGAAGTTGGATGTAAATTTGAAAATTTGTTTGCATTAACCATCTATGCTGTCTAGAGCTGTGTGGTCCACAAAGGCAACATCTCCCGCACCTGACTGCAGACATCTAAGATTAAGACATGTAGAAAGCATTTAAAAAAAGACTCTCCAAGCTTTTGTATGTCTTTACGTGATTGTATATATTATCAACAGGTATGTGTTTTAACCTGAGTGCTCCTTGGTTGTGATAGAATGGCTCGCTGTGAGATGTCTCACAGTAGAAATTCTTGTGACGGATGTATGATCTTTGACCCTGACACAAGGAACAGAGACTGCCTGCCATGCCAGATGCTCCGGGTACACAGCTGGCACTAAAGAAACCACTAACAGCTGACAATACAGTAAAATAAGATGACTTAGGTCACTTTAATGCATTAGTTCAGTTTTCTGAAATGATTATTTTTGTCTATTTTGTGATGGGTTACCCTGACTTAGAGGCTCATCTTCTCCCCAGGGTAGAAGGTTGCGAGAGACCAGATGTCCTAAAGGTAGACTCCACCCTGCAGTCCAGCGAGCTCCACTGTGACAGCTTCTACTGCCCTTCAGAGAGCGCATGTCTAGTGTACTATCATTCCTTACCAAAGCCACTGCAAGAATACAGCCCCCTGAGAGATCATAAAATAATGTTTAGACTTTAGAAAAATGCAAACTGTATAAAATCAAGCCAGAAAAGGTTGTTGCATGCTACCATCTTTGTAGATTTCCTTGGCAACTGTTGTCAGACCATACTGTTTCACTGCAGTATAAACCTCTCCAGCATCCAGAGTCACCAGATCTGCTTTATTATCCTGACAAGGGAGGGAAAGAATTTCTTGGAAACTGATCACATGAGTTCCTCTTATTTGAGTCTAAAAACAAAGTTTTAACATACTCTTATCTTATTGATGCAGTCAGCTGTGCCATACGCTTTCACACATGAGAGACGTCCAAAAGCAACCAGAGCTGCAGGTGCAAGGGTGCTGGCCAGCGCTTTGGCGAGCTCTGCACATTTCTTCTGCTCCGGCTCTGATACAGCACACCAGCGCATCTTCTTGCCTGAGGCAGATTGTCCAAAAGAGTATGGGGTTGGGGAAAGAGGTCAAAGTCATAAAAATATAATGTAGTTATTTAATAAAGGAAGAATGAGGAAAGTTGCATCATGACTTATTTTTCCATCAGAAAAGAGTTGCCTAAACTAAGCATGCCCATGCTGCATGCTTAGTTTAAAATTCAGAATTTTAGAGTTGGAACTGTTAATGTGAAGCATAATCATATAATTTAAATCAGTGTAATCTTGGCCTCTAAAAGCTGTAGCACTGTAAAAATATATTTCATGTGGCTATGTAAATATCACAAAAGTGAACAGTTATATGGACTTAATATCTCTTAAAAACAGTAAAAAAAAAATTTGATAAGTCCAACAATTAATTTATGTAAAATTTACACATTTTCTTTAATTTTATACAAAGAAAAAATAAGTTTTTAATTAATATTATTCATAAAATAATAAGTCATTTTTTGAGTGCAAATTATTACATGGAAAAATACAGTGCAATTTTTGAATGTGGCAAATTCAAAGCAATTGATTTTACTTGAAAAACCTTTTTGCAATTGAATCAAGTTAACTGTTAAGAAACACAAACACAAATGCTAGCACGCATTTACGCACACATAGTTTAGTTAAGAGAAGTGAACACAAGCATTATAGAAATATCAGGTCTTGACTTTTTAAGATAAAATAAAATTAATGTTGTAGTTTATATATTTAATTATATTTTGATAAAAGTTTCAACTGTCTTTGTAGACAGTTATGGGGTTATTTAACTTTATTGGTTTAAGTATAAATTGACTATTCTCGTACATACACATGTGTGTGTTGACAGATGTGGGTTTAACATGTTACAATTTTGGCTTTCCAGTAAAAAACTGAAGCTAATAAAAAAATGAAACCACCACCAGTTTCCCCTACTTTACAGCAAAGAGAAAATCTCTGTTGTTTTTAGGCTACATAACAAATATATTAACTGTTTTATATATTTATAGGTTTTAATAATAATACGGAACAATAAACCTGTCCAGGATATATGTCATGCACATGCAAATAAAATGGGTAATAACATTATTTAAGAATATAAAAGAACAGTAGTTTATCTTATTTAGTATTTATATTGGATTAATATTTCAGGAAAATGATTATTTGTTTTTACCACCTAACACATTAAACCCTTGAGGAACATTTCCATGATGATTTAGAGATGTAGTACATCTACGCAGTCATAAATACAACCAAAAATAAAATAAAAATATATTCCAACCAAGGAAAAAATGGCACTTACACGAACATGTGATAGAGCATAGCAGTAAAATGACAACACACCCTCTCTTCATTGTAGTTATGTCTGCTGCCAGAATCAAGGTGTAGATTCAAAAGTGTCTAAGATAAGACCTGCATAGTTTCATGATGTGCAGTAAGATCACCAATGAAGTAGGCATGCCTCCTTTAGAGAAGATCTCATTGTTTGAATTTGCATCAGTTTGAAAAACATGTTCTGAGTAAGTGAGCGTTTTATAAATGCACACATATGGAAAAAATTATTGTGGAACTCTCTCTCTCATGTCACGTGGAAAATTTTGTTTGCCCTGCATTTAATGGCACTTCCAGTGTGGATATGCAGTGTGGAATAACTTTTTTTTATCTCAATTAAAAAGCAATTGAAAAATTCCAAATAGACATCTTACTATTCAGTTCACATTTATGTTTATGATTTATTAAAAAAGGAACACGTGTTACAACAGTATGATCTGATTGTATAACAAATACCACAGTTTTCACAAAGTATAATAAAAATATGTCAAGTTCTTCTCGCATATAGATGCCATTGAGACTAATGGAATGCCCAATTACAACATTTAGCAACTCGATTTCCATGCAAACTGTACAATAGATAGTGAAAACTCTCTATGTGTTAATCTTTGAGGGCAAAAGTTGAGCCTTGACGTTGTCAACTCTTGCAGCATGGCGGATCATGATGGGTTTCTGCTTGTTCAGTTTCACAAATAGAGAAGAAATGCGCATCTCAAGCTGTCAAAGAATCATAATAAAACACTTAATATACAAACACATAAACACAAAAATAAATGAAACCATGCAACTAAAAATCCCTTACACATTTATTAGACCCAAACATAACACCTCTAGGGCAGTGATGAAAAGCTTAAAAACCAAGAATAAAATTCAAGGGTATATCAAGGGTCTTCAAAATTTCCTAAATTCCAAAGCCTAAAA
Organism: Triplophysa yarkandensis; assembly: GCA_033220385.1. NCBI lineage: Eukaryota > Metazoa > Chordata > Actinopteri > Cypriniformes > Nemacheilidae > Triplophysa > Triplophysa yarkandensis. Next base: position 5,493,490 of record CM065670.1, on the reverse strand, counting down.
CTATGTGCATGCGTCAGAGTGGGGGTTAAGCAATTGTCTGAAACACCGCACAGATGGTTTTCAGTATTAGATTTATGTTTACGTAGATTCTGCAAAAATATGCGTGTTAAATGTGAACCACCAGTGTACACAGTACAAAAGTAAAATCTGGATCTCATCCTCCAATATCATGTTCCTATACTGATAAGAAAGACTGACCTCGTTTAATTCTTGTAATATGCTTTCTCTTTCTTCCGGTTCTCCCTCAGTGCCTGTTGTTTGAAGCCAGTTACTCAAGACCTTCTGGAGCTGACGCCATGCACTACAAACACGCAGGCACACACACACAAAATATTGCTAAATGAAAAAATGGCAATGAAAAACATTCCTTTTGTTTATATTATCCACTAAATCACAGACAGAAATATTTTCACAATAGCTGGAGCAAACAGAATTATTCCAGATAGGATTTCTTTCATGATTCTTTAAGATTAAACATCTCTTTAATTGATTCACCACTCAAACTGCTGCTGGGGCGTGAGTTAACATTTGTCAAATGCAACAACAAAAAATTCCGCTATTAAAATATGGAAAGAATTAAATTTTCCAAATCATTGGTCCCGAATATTGAAGATTAACTTTTAGCTGGATTATTCACTTCACACATTAGCAAATTATTTTGGACGAAATCTTACTATAAATCTTGAATTTAGGAAGTAAAATAATTCTCAATACGTTTCTTCCACTTACTGTAGCTGTTTTCTGTTTTGCTGATATTGTTGCATTTCCATTCTAATATCCAGCAGCTCTTTAGTGAGGTTTTCAGTTTTTTGTGAGTCTTTTTCCACATACAAATCCTCATCTTCCTCACTGTCCTCTTCCATGGCTGGATTCTGGAAGCGTTCCATATTACTTAAACTAATATTCTGTAAAAAATAAATACACAATTAATTTACAAAATATTTTAACATAATAAGGAAGTTAAAATGTCAAATACATTTTTAAGACCTTTACATATACAGTAAACAATTCTGATGTGGGCAAAAATACAGCAGGTTTTCTTTGCAAGTTTGCGATGTACGAAAATATTAAGGACAAAAATATTAAGTGTTCCTTGTAGGGTTGCATGATTACATCAACAATTATTTTATTGATATCATAACTTCATATAAGATAATAAACATTAAAACACTTGTATTGGGTACTTTTGCCTTCACTTTTGAATGAATAAGTTAATATTTATACCTTTCCGTGTGATTTTCTGACAGTAAATGAAGACGGAGGCAGCAGTGTTTCCTGGGTAGTAGTGGCAATACATCCTTGAGTATCAGTCAGGGTTAGGATCTTAGGCTTTGGTGCTAATGAAGATGATTCCAATAGATTGTGTGTAAAAGGCATTGAAATTAATGGTGTGGAAAAGGGAGGATTCTTTGAAGAGACCGAGAGAAACGTACTCTCTCCTACAGATGTCCTGAAAAAAGGAGATGTTTATTACTGAACGTATTTATAGAAAAGAAGTTAAATGATTAACACAATGTATAAGTGTTCTTCACCTGTTCATTTTGGATTGTTGTAGAAGATGTTTGGCTGGAGACTCTAAGAGATCATCTGGTCTCCTTGGTTGGAGTCTCGCTGCTCGAACCAACAACCTGTTGACACAGCAGGACCATTTAACATATTTAGGTCACGTACATACGATTTCCTTGTTTTAAACATAAAATGTTTACAAGTCAACACACTTCATAACGTAACCTTTCCCTAAAATATGTAGTGATGATGCAATAAAAATGGCCTTCACTCACAGCTGGTTGATGATAGAGTCTTTGTGCTTTATTTCCACAGGACATGGGTTTGGACCAGGGGTGTGGTTTTCCGGAAGAAAGAAAGACACACTCTTCTTGCGATTGCTCTCTTTGGCCACTATAGTATTCCCCTTGGTAGCCTTACACAGTGCCTTCTGCTTCCACCGAATGGCACACCGCCTGACCACTTCCTGAATCCTCCGACAACTCTATTTTGCAAACAGATGTATTGTTTATATATTTGTAAGTAATTCTGACGAAACTGATAGACTGCACAAAGTTAGAACCTGTTCATAGCTGTGCAGGGCCAGATTGGCTGAGAAAGCGCTCATATGTGCCGTGTGAGTGAGGATGTGTGTGACACCCTCCCTCAACAATTCATCTCTGTAAAACTGAGCCGCTTCTGCCAACCTTTTCTGTTTTCTCTGACGATCAACAATCCAGAGCCGCCATGCATAAAACACCTGGAAACATACAGAGTGACTTGATCACATGTTATAAAAAAACCCTATTCAATGCATGTTATAATGCTATAATCTGACCTTGCCCTGAAGGTTGAGAGACCAATGCCAAAGCGCAGTCTCGGTTACCTCCGCCTCTCGTCTTCTGCTCTGTAGCTGTGTTAAACAGTTGTATTAAGACACAAATTACAATGAAGTGCCTTCACAGAAAATGTGAATTAAGCAAGGTCATAATGGAGCCTTAAAGGAATAGTTCATGCCTTAATGAAAGTTCTTTCTTCATTGTTTTACCATCTCATAATTTTGGACCTGCATAACTTTCTTCAGCAAAACAAAAAATAAGATATTTTGTAGAGTGTTTTATAGACTTCTACATACAATGCAGATCAATGGAGGAAACAAAAATGGTGAAACCAATAAAATTATTTTAAGAACATTTTCTAAATACCTCCTTTTGCTAAAGCCAAACAGTTTTAAAATGTCTAAAGTGTGAGTAAATGATGATAGATTTTTCATTTTAAGACGAACTATTTCTTTGAATCATCAATACATTTATAATTATAACTGCAACAGCATGTGATTTCTCCAAAAGCCCCAAACTATTGAAACCTTACCTGTGTCACCCAGAATATAAAAAAGCGTTGACAAATCCTGATCCTGTGAAGCTCAAAGCTTTTGTTTCTCATGACCTGATAAAACATATATATATTTACATAAATGTCAAATTAAAAAGAGAAATATACATAAGAAATAATTTTAGATTACCTGATAGTTTTTGTGATGTTGAATGCCAATTCTCCATGTGTTTAGGACTCTTCTACCCAGTGTTTTGTTGTAGTGTCTTCTGGCCCTCTCATTTGCCAGTCTCTCATTCTTTACATCACTGCTACGTTCTTTCCATCTCCTCAAAAACACCTGTGTGCGTACTAACAGACCACACAAACAATCCTGACACTGCATTTCATCTTTTGAGACCAGAAGTACACTTCTTTTCCCCACAACAAATGTATTAATTATCATTTCGGTAAAAAGAAAACAAACATTGACATTTATATAAAAACAAAGTACATTTATCCAGATGTGTCTGAGCTTGTCTCAGTGCTTCCTCCTTCTGGTGACGTTGAACAATTGCAGTGACTGTTCTCTGTCTCCATCCTAAAAACACCTATCGATGTACAAATATGTATAAAATGACAGCTCACACTTCAAAACACAACCAATTGTATCGTTGAAAACGTTGTATTTCATAAGTGCTATCTTGGGATAGCATTATTTTTAATACATCTTACAAGCACCTGTGATAAAAAGTGGTTTTGACAAAAAAGCTGGGCTTTGATATCCTTCTTTCTTTCCTCCATCAAATCTGACACGTTTGTCTTCCAAAGACAGAACACTTTCCTGTAAAACAAGCAATAATACAATTTTGTAAGCAAAAAAGTTTGGAAATCTATAAAATTAGGCTTTTTTATTCTAAATTAGAAAAAATATAACTGATACCTAAGTAAATGCTGCTGATGTTCTTGGTAACGGTGTTCCACATCTTGTTTGATCAACTTAGTCTGTAAATTATACCGCTGCACAAAAAGCAATGAGTTTAACTTCTATTGTACTAATGTTATCAATATACTGTAATAATATCTGGGCATGATTGAGTCTTTGTAATTCTGTTTTCACACCTTCCAAGCTTCTAGAGTATGCTGGACCAGTCTACTTTGATAATGTTCCTCCATTTGTGCAAATCTTTTTCTCTTCTCTCGTCGGTGAACTACATACTGTAACAAAACATATTTTTCACAATCATATCATTTCATAAAACATGCATTTTGTTCTACTTTCCTCTTACCTGATGCCAATCCATCATGGCTCTCTTGAGACACTGTTGTATATCGTGAGCCTCTGCCTGCTTACAATGTCTCTGACTGATATACAAAATACAAATTTACATAAACTCCGGGTTTTAGTTGATCATTCTTTATCCATTTACAAAATAACAAATTACAAAAGCAAAATCTGATCTTTAGCACACCTGGTCTGTATAGCTGTGAAAACATTTCTCCAATGTCTCAGAGTCTTGCGTAGCTGAGTGTGTGTGTAAAGCGAGTCAGCTGCTTCATGTTTGCATCTCTCTTCTCTACGTTGAACAGCACTGTCAGACCACTTGGACCAGGCGTGGACAATACACATATGCTCAGAATGCAATATAGCCTATGAAAAACATACAAACTGCTGAGTAAGTGCTCAAATACACAAATATAAGTATGTTTATGGGAGCAAGTTTACAGTTCTCTCAGCTAGTCTGCGATCTCTCTGTAGCTCCAGGTTTCTCCACCAGGTATAAAATGCAGACCCACAAATCTGTTGCCTGTGAAGAAAAAAAAGGTAAATTTTCGACACAGTACATATAGCGACCGTCTATGTACTAAATATCTGATACTTACCTATAATGTTGCTTGGCTTTCTCCTTTCTCTGACGTTTCTCTGTCTGCTGCGTTGTGAACAGCATCCAAGAGTTTACACATTGTGGGAGAGCATGCCTGGCAAAGCAGGCATCGGCACGTGATTCCAAATCCTACCCAATTCCACACAAACAAAGAGATTATTTTTATTGATAATTCATTCTTCCAAATGAACTGAACCATTATTGATAAAATAACAATTTGTTTGTATGAAAAGCAAATGGGCTTATATTGTGTTAAATTGATAAAGTTTCATTTAGAATATTGGATAATCAGTATTTTAACAAACAATGTAGCATTACCTTCGTTCGTTTATGCTGTGTAAGCAAATCCTTCCAATGACAAAGACAAACTCTCAACACAGAGATCCTGTTAAGTATTAAATAAAACACTATACATTACAGAAATACATGTTTGCCAATGAACACATATATAGAGATATAAAACTCAAATTAAACACTAACTTGTGATATGTTTGTGCAATGCTCAGCTCGGGCTGTAAGCTTCGATTTTCTGCCTGATCCAGACGCAGCTGCCACACTTTCCAACTTCTCACCAACAACTTTGTTTCAAAAGCAGGTTTATTAGCAAGAAAATTTTGCAACTAAGGTTCTCAAAGTAATTCAAAGTAAAATTCTTCATTTTCATGCTCTTACAATGTGATGATGATGCTGTACACTTATATTTTTGTTGAGACGGTGAGTTTTACTCTGTGTGACATTTAGGGCCAAGCGTTTCAGTCCTAAACGCTGAAAAGAAGCACAAGGATGATTTTATTCTCCCACAGTATGAACAGGAAGACATGATTCTGAAATACAGTTCACCACTAACCAGAAGACTGAGATGTCGATACTGCATGGCAACCTTTTCCATCTTAGCCTTCTGTGAGCACAGACTGACATCTACATGCACACTCAGGAAAACATGAACAGTTAATTTCTTTGTATTTTAAATCAAACTAAAGTAGAATCTAGTAAACTAAAACTCTGTGTAAGTAAAGATACATTGTTTCCAGTGTCCAAACGCCAGGCGCTGGGACCCTTGTTTTGCCAGTTTGTCTACTCTCTGGTCTCTTTCCTTTTCAGCATTCCTGGATTGCAGAACCATGTGCCACACACGCCAATATTTCTCCAGCACAGAGACATGCCATGCATCCTGAGCAGCAGCTGCAACAAAGCAAATAACATACATTTATATTTATGAACAACTGACTATAAGTGACACCAGGACGGAAACTGATGAATGGCACCTGTTCTCTTGTTCTTGGTCTGCCTGATGTGTGTGTGTTTTATCCATCCATGCAAGGCATGTTTCTGTAACTGAAGGCAACAGTGACGACGAGCTTTGGACTCCTTCTCCTTTAGAACACAGGCATGTGTCAACCTTTCTCTCCAGTGCTGCCATGCCTATTAAAAACAGCCATGTATGGTGTTATCGATGTCAAAATGTTTAATTAACATGCACACTCATACTCACTGTGATTTGTACAGTGTGAGCCCAGTGTTGTAAAGCGAGATCTTCTTGATGGTACTCCACATCTCTGTGCTGTAGTGCAGCATGCCAACTCATCCAAACCCACCTTAGTAACCAACATTCACAAACAATAATTTATTATATATCATTGTTGTTCACAAATGCATACATTCCCTTAATATTACTGTAACACTGTGCTTATATAGAAATAACATTAGGGCAAAGCGTACTTAAGTAGAGTGAGTCTTTTGTGCTGCTTCGCTGTCTCTTGCATCTTGTGTTTTAAGTGACACATGTCCACATACATCTCCCAGCCATTCCACATATGACGCCGCTTGTGTCTCATCTCTGCAGTACAGTACACAATTTTTAAATTCATCATTCCTTTGAATTCCTGTGAATTTAAAATGTAGTATACATGTACAAAAATGTAGGAATTTTAACAGTCTACAACACCGAAGTTGATTGCGAGTTGTAGTTTCTTCTTTTCTTCTCTCTGTACAGCAACATATTCCTGCCAGGCCTGAAATGTTTTGCTGTATAGCAAATACCTTTATAAGCAGGCAAAACAAGAGACAGTGAGGTCATAAATATCACAAAAAGTCTTAACTAGATTTATTCATTGTAAAAACCAATGCTTGTATACAAAAAACTACTATGTGTTAAAGTAATACTTTAACATATAGTAGAAAATCCTTTTATCCTTTACTCACCATTGAGTTGCTTCAAATCTGTATACATTTCCTTGTTCTAATGAACACAGAGAAATATATTTGGATAATGCTAAAACAGTTCTTGGACCCCATTACCTACCAAAGTAGGGAAAATTACTTAATTATGGATTTGTTCTATTGAAAACACAATAAGTTATTTTGAGAATGTAGGAAACAAACAGCTCTGTCATTTAGACTACCATTTCCATTTTTCCCACAATAGAAGTCCCTGGGATCCAAAGTGGGGTGTGTTCACAAGCATTTGTCCAAATATCTCTCTCTGTGTTTACCAGAACAAAGAAATTAATACAGGTTTGGAACAGAGACAGAGTAATTTCAGAATCTACATTTTTTGGAAATGTTTAAGCTAAATATTGTGGTTAAACTTACATATAATGGCAATCAGCTCTTATGTTCAGGGTCCATTCCTTTCTTGCTTGCCACCATTCATCTCTCCAAGCTCCCAAGGTCTTCTTTAAGACAACCTTACGATGGTGAGATCTGAAGAAATATAATTTTTCAGTTAAATTGATCTCATATGAAATTCTTTGGAGTAACATTAAAACACATTGTTACATTATAGTACAGTATTGCTTTTTATTATACATAAATACATTTTGTATTAAGATACCTTGCTTGGGATGTTGTTATTCGTCCAAATGTCTTCTGTATCCAAAGGTGAAGGAACTTTCGAGCAAGGTGTCTTAGAAAAACAAAATAAGAGTCTCTTGAAGTAACTTTCACAAAGCACAAATAAAGAAAATAATATGTTTACCTTATCCTCAGCTCTTTGAGTCTACCTCCCCGGTTCCAAGTATATCCCACCAGATAAGGGATTTTCCGTGTTTTACGTGACAGGGTTTTCCCAACATTACAGGACTTTTTTACACTTGTTGTTTTTGCCTTGTGCATTTTTAACCAACAATTCGAGCACGAATAATCTTCTAGCAAATGCTTACAAACAGTTAAAAATGTACATTAAGTGTGCACTCGTTGTGTTAATGTCTAATTAGTAATTTGTCAGTATTGCTAATTATAAACTTTAGTCTGTCATCGGGTTTTATCTGACTGACAACCAACAACAAACCATAACTGCCGCTCGACTGAGACGCACTGACTTACTTCCGGTCCATCGTGTCATAATAAAAGACCTTGTCAAGTTTCTGTTGCCCCTAGTTTGCAAGGGTTTATATTAGTGATAACTGAGTCAAGTATAGATATTACAATAAACTTTATTAAATAAGGAGGTTTGTCTCTACTGTTAACTGAACTGGAACTGCATTTTTTTTTTGTATTAGTGCTTTAAACAACAAACAGAAAAATATACAATAAATATTATAAAGTCAGGGAAACTTAAAACAGATAAAAGAAAAATAAGAAAAAACAGAAAATTAAAAATAAAAGACACAAGAAAAGCATGACCTTTACATTACTTACATATTTTGAAGACAGAACACAAATGAACACCTTTGATTGTTTCCTATCATTGCTATGAATAATAGTACAGAAATTGTTTTTCAATTCATTATAAAACACTGTAAAACAGGGCTTTTTTTGTAGATTTGCATTTATGGAAGTGAAATTTTGTTTGTATTATTAAGAGATTAATAATGAATGCTTCGTTATTTAAATTATCATAGTAAAAATATCCAAAAACAACATTTTCAAAATGGAACTACATGTTTAGGTTATGCTCATGACTCTGAAGTACGTAAATACTTAAATACTTCAGTACAAGATCTGGATAAGTATGTAGAGTCCTAGTGTAAAAGTTTTTTTTTTGTATAAATTTGGAAGTTTATTTAAAGACATAAAACCACAATTGCCTCAATTATAACCAATGAAATATAACAATTAAACCATTTAAATTCATTACCAGTTTTAAATTGTGTACTATTTTTAAGAATAATATATTGTGTAATTGTGTTATGTTCTTAATTAATCAAATGTATGAATATTCATATTATTTTCATTTTTAACTAATATAACTGTCTACGACATAACGTTATTACCTTAAATTTTGTTTTTTGTAGATTTGTAGATCACTCTTGTTTATATATTTATTCATCATTGTATTTTTCAATGATCTTTACATTTTTACACATTCAATAGTCATAAATACATATAATATTATACTTTAACAAACAGTGATTGTTTTTAGTCATTTAAATGCTGTTTTTAGACCACAATACTTGATTCACAAAAACATATATAATATAAACAGTTGGTTTAATTTAACAGTCCCATGTGGCATTTTATTAAAAAAATATTTAAATATATACACATCAGTGAACGACAAAAAGGTAAGTTTCGAAAACAATTTATGTTTATGTTATAAAAGCATAGACGTGTAATATAAATTGAACAAAATATGCACAATTACATAAAATGAAATAAAAAACCGCAATTAAAATGGTTAACTTTCAATTCGTTGATTTTAAAATATGGTCACGTGACTACAATTTACAATAGGTGGCCACGTCGATAGCCTGAATAAAATTCCTGCCACAATCAACTGCCGTGACTCCGGTAAACCTCGTTTTGAAAAACACACACCTACAACCAACCGGTCTAATTTCCGCTTTTATTTTATTTGAAACACCAAGCAGGTGCGATTGCTGCCCTCTTAATCTTTTAGGAAAGGCGTTAGTAGGCGCTATATAATCCTTGATTGGGGCCCTCAGGACCAGTGAGAGATGTGAAGAAATTCGCCGCTCTGCTACTAAACAGAGACGCAAGAGCGAGCTCAGAGAACGGACCCCGAGGTACATTTACATTTGCAGTCGGACTCCAAGCTTTATTTAAACCCGGTCATCTGTTGGACTTGATTCTGACGTCATCGGTTCTACCGACGAGCTTTATTTGTGTTTGGGGAGCATTCCGAGTGATAAGTTTGCTAGCCTGCTAACGCTAGCTTATAAACCGAACACCGGGTTTGTTTTCAATTGAACGTGTTTAACGGCGAACGCGGAAGAATGAAGTGAATTAAACGGCGTCGGGAACGATTGAGCCGTTTGTTTGCTCGACATGAACTAGATCCTCGGGTTTCTGAGTGTAGCCAGTTGGCTAATGGAGTCCAGTTCGAACATTCTGAGCGTCGAGAGATAAGCGAGCCTCGTCAGATCAAGTCCACAGATAATCTGTGTTTTTAAGAGGCTACATTATTTATAATCTCGACTGATTGAAGCATCTCTTGTAGTTGGGACAGGTAGCCAGCAGCTAGCCGGGGGTGAAGGTGCTGTGACACGGTTTCTAATATCAGGTGAGTTCAGGATGTGCAAACACGTGTTTTGTTTCCTTTCACATAATCAAACAAATGTGTAGTTTGTGTGTTTTTATTTATGTGGTTAAAGCTCAGAGCATTGTGTTGTTCCATCTGTGTTTGCCTCGTCATTTGCTAACAGGAGCTCTCAGGTTACACTGGAGCAGCACATTTGTGTCATATTAATGTTTTTTTTACATCTCAACTTGTTTTTACTCCAATTAATTACGTTCATGAGGATTTTATAACGTTTTGTTGAGACTCATCTTTTTCCTTCCACTTGAGCTTTGGTTGAGGTTTGTATGTAGTGTAGTATGTTATATATTTGATAATAATACATGTTTTTATATCATTTACTGTTGTCATTGCATTACATCGTATAACTGACATCGCATCTAATCCACAGGTGCCCGGGGTGTCTGGTATTGAAGCTTTACTTTGATCGCACCGTCTACCCGAGTCATGGAGAAGGATGAAAACGGTGAAAGCATGGTGGAGACGATAAAGGACTCGGTAGTGACCTCTGCCTATAGGTACACTAAGGTGAGGACCGGCACTGTAGAGTAATGCCTGGAGACATCCAATCTTTGACGTTAAAATGTTGATTTACAACGACAAAGCAGTTATAAAAAGATTAGACCTGATAACAGACCCATGAGATGACAAATTCGATTTTCATACTAATAGACTGAGATATCCGTTTACAGTGTAGAGGAACAGTTTTTAAAGTCTGTTTATTTCCCTGAGCCAAAAGGTTTAAGATTTAAAACTAAATTGTGTTTGCACCGATAGCCTTGTGGGTAAGTTTATGATATAGTGCAACTGCGTCTGTGGCAGCCCATGTTTGACTTCTTATTCGCGGTCCTGTGCAAGTTCCATTCCACATTGTTCATTCTGTTAGAAAACATAACCGATGTGACAGAATGGTACAGAGATATAAAAAATCTAAAAGTATGTGCCAATACAGCACTGATAGCCGTATGACCCATATGTACTGAATTTCTGTGCTTTATTTCCGAGCCATTTAAATGCCTTTATGGTCGATAAATAACTTTTTGAATAACTTTAAGCCTTTAAGTCTTGCTCTAAGGTCTGCGCAAAGCTGTGAAGTTGAACAGCTTAATAATTTTCTGCTAGATGGCTATGCCAATTGGCCGAAATAGATCATTTGTCTGCCTTGCGCCTTTCTGTGCGTGACATGTTTCAAAATAAATTGCAAAGTTTGCGGCATGGAAGATGCCCACTAGGAGTTGATGACAAAAAGAGACTTCACATCAGTAGTGTATCAGTGGTTTGGCTTTGCAATGTCACACTGCAACATTTTATGTCAACTTTTTCAAACTGCAGTTTGAAGGTCAGGAGGAAATACAACAAATCTTTTTAACCATTTTAAAATGAACATGCCGACAGTTGCACTCAGGGTGATACACTCTCGCGCATCTGCATCTCACGACGAGCTAAAACATCAATAGCTCTCACTGACCGCATCATTTAAACAATCAAAAAAATATGACGGGTCCATTTTTTTTTAGCACAGTATATATAGCTAAAGATATAGTGCTGTTTTAAACTTTGGAAACTGGGGTTATTGCAACCTGGTCTCATAGAATCCAATGTAATAACTAACACTAATTCCTGACTGACTGCCATTAGTATTAATTCTGTGGGCTCATCACAGAATATTTGTCGATTTTATAAGTTCTCTAAACATTCTGAGTTAAGGGTGCCTGGTCATTACATAAAATTCTGTGAGACCAGAAATATTTCAATGCCTGATGTACAGTGGGATTCAAATTATGGATCTACACATCTGAGAGTTTTCTCTTGTGCAGGGCATACAATAAGCTATCAGAGGTGCTGTATTTTGCCAGAGAAGGCAACTTTGGTAAAATCCATGCAAAGATTTGCTGAAATTTAAAGCAGTTAAATTACTATAGTTCGCTAAGGTTGCTTAGGAGTGTGTGTGTGTGTGTGTGTGTGTGTGTGTGTGTGTGTGTGTGTGTGTGTGTGTGTGTGTGTGTGTGTGTGTGTGTGTGTGTGTGTGTGTGTGTGTGTGTGTGTGTGTGTGTGTGTGTGTGTGTGTGTGTGTGTGTGTGTGTGTGTGTGTGTGTGTGTGTGTGTGTGTGTGTGTGTGTGTGTGTGTGTGTGTGTGTGTGTGTGTGTGTGTGTGTGTGTGTGTGTGTGTGTGTGTGTGTGTGTGTGTGTGTGTGTGTGTGTTCCTAAAGATACATGTTTGCTTGAAAGTTTTATAGATCGTTCAATATAAATAAAGTTTTTGTTCAATCAAGTTTTTCCTGTTTCACCCACCATTTTATGGCTTTAAGAGTATCGGTTCCGGCACCTTTTTGGTATCGGACACGTTCTAAAAGTATCGATCTGGCACTGCTATTGAAAAAAGCTCAAATCATATTATAGCCTTGTGGAAAGTAACAAAAAAACTGTATGTCAAACCCGTGGGATATTAACGGACATTTTAACTTCAAGTTTTAAAGTGATTTGAAGGTATACTCATGATCAAATCTCTCTTTTTGCAGGAAGAGCTTTTGGAAATAAAAGAATTGCCAATTTCAAATGAAAGGCCAGAGTGTCTCTCAGAGAAATATGACAGGTAAATTTCTTCGTTATAAATTTGTATAATTCTTACTGTGTCTGTGAAATCTCGCATGAAGAGCTTAAGGATGTCAGCATGCAACAACTATTGCTCTGAACTCTTTTGACATTGTGATGGGGCATAAGACTGATATTATAAGAAATATTAAGGTGCTAACTTTACTATTTTTCTTCAAGTGATGGGGTCTGGGACCCTGAGAAATGGCATGCCTCCCTATATCCCTCCTCAGAAAACAACTGTCATGCTGAAAGTTACAAGAAAGACTATACAGACGATAGAGTTCCTCTAAAACGCAGAATTGCAGGTAAAAATATTACTTCAAGGTTGTAGGATGTAGTATAGAATTGGGTTCTTAACCAATTGCTTACCTTGTGCTACAGATCCTAGGGAGCGTGTAAAAGATGACGATCTGGAGGTGGTTCTTAGTCCACAGCGTCGTAGTTTTGGTAGTGGTTGTCAAGTGGCGCCCACTGCTATCCCTCGACGTCCCATCAGCCCTCTGGAAAACAAAGAGAACGAATCTCTTCGCCTGGGTGGTACCCGCCGCATAGGAAGCGGACGTATCATGGCATCACGTGTGTTCGAGAGGGATGTGCGAGTTGAAAAAGAGAGGGAGCGAGATCGAGAGCGTGAATTCAAGGATAAGAGATTTAGGGTATTAACCAAAGGATGCTGAAGAATTATTTGCTAATAAAAATTATTGTTTTAATATGTCATTTTGAAATGTCTTTCTTTGTGTCCTGCTACAGAGAGACTTTGGAGACAAGAGAGTTTTTAGTGAAAGGAGAAGAAATGACTCTTATGCAGAAGAGGAACCAGAATGGTTCTCTTGTGGGCCCACCAGTCAGTCTGAGACCATTGAGCTTATTGGTTTTGATGACAAGATCTTGGAGGATGACCGAAGGAGAACCAAACGCTCCAGGAAGAAGCCAGAATCAATCCGAGAAGGCGTGTGATAGGCTATTTTAATTTTACAACTAACAGCTTTGATTTTGTAGTTGATCCTGTATTTTGCTTATATTTATACATATCTTAATAAATATGTTTTTAGGAGGATGTGCCTGATGTAGTGGAATAAATGCATTTCTTTGGATCCTAATCCTGTTTTCATTTTTTCATGCTCTTACAGTTGAGTGTAATGGTGGGCTGGAGGAACCCGCAGTAGTTCAAGAATCAGGAGCTGATCAGGAGGTTCCACGTGCAGAGGTTCTTCCTGAGCAGGCCCCTGGAGACTTTGACTTCAATGAGTTTTTCAACCTTGAAAAGACCATGCCTGGCTTGGCTTCGGTAAGATATGGGGAGCACTGCATGCTTTTAGGGTGCTGAGCACAAAATATTCATATTAAAGGGAGAGGAAGTAATCTGAACACTTAAGGTTATTTGGGATTGGGTTATCGAAGCTTTCTAAACCTCTCATACTCAACCTTCTCTCTTTGACAGTTGATCTGTTACTGCTGTCTACTTTCTTTAGTAGGCCAACTCTATATATCTTGTTTTTGTATGAATTCTTTGTTTTTCTCAAGTTGCGTCTCGGAAAACAAGCCTGGTTTATGATATCATCACCGTTTGTGGTTGTTGGTGGATTATACTCTGTTTTCGACAAGCTTGCTTGGATTGAATATCTGCAGTTGCTGTATTTAGGCAAACTTTGGAACTTATATGTGCAATTGTGCATTAAGCAATTATTAGGTTTATGTAGTAAGCTCCATGTGATACAAATTTATGCCCATCTTTAGGTCGTTTTTTGCTTCTGCATCGGTCCTACGCTGTAGCCCACACAGACATGAACACTACGCAATAACCTTACGCGCACCTCCCAAAGATTGCAACTATGCATCAATTTAGGGAACCCTCCCTTTAGGGAAACAACTTTTGGTATAGCACCAGTTTACATTTACATTTAGCAGAGGCTTTTATCCAAAGCGACTTACAAAGAGTCGAGGTTTACACATTCGATTCATGGATGAATTATCTAAATATTAAGAGTTATTGTGTATTTAACAACTCAAGTTGAGAAAGTGTCGGTTTTCTTGCTGAGATCACCGTTTAATGTTTCCGAGAAAGAGAACAAAACAAACAGCTTCTGTATTGGTAACACAAGAAACACGCATGTGGCTCTTGATACCTAAGGGCCAATCATTGTCAAGTATGAAAGAAAATTGACACGCGTAGTCATACGTACGTACGTACGTAGGTTATGGTGTAGGACTGACAGACAAGTAAAAATCAAACTTTAATCATAAGGGTTTACCCACTGTTTATCTTGGTATCCTGAATTAAGTTTTACTTAAAAATTGTGTGGGGATCTTTTAAATAAGCAAGCATTCTCCAAAATGCCAGTTTTTTTACCCCATTGTGCTAAGCTGCCTGCAGACACTCTTCACGTAAGTGTCATCAACTCCACCGTTTCATCCTCTACATTATGACAAGTGATCTAGCCAAGAGTTTTTCTCTCTTCAGATGATCGAGGATGTTCTTGGGGAGGGTCCGGTCTCCGCCAGCCGATTTAGCCGGTGGTTTTCTAATAACCCAATGAAGAGTCCAGCCGGCAGTCGCTCTAGCAGTCTACGGTCCACCCCTCACGAAGAGCTTGAAAGATTAGCAGGTAGATATGTTTGAGAGCCCTATGACTTCTATGAAAGGTATTTGGAATTCATGAACTAATCTTAAAAATGGTTTCAGTTCTTGATCCTCAAACAGGTGCACTAAATCCAGGGATGTCCCAGTTTTTCACCCCAATTTCTTCAGGGGAACACAAGGAGAAAGTTGACATACTGGAGTTGCTTCATAATGCCAATATCGATCTGAAACCGCTACTTTCCAGTTTAAATGTCAATAAGGCTCGGCTAAAGGAGAGCAGTGAGTAACATATGCACTAAAATACATTAAAGTAGACATTTGCTGCCGTGTCAGCTTTAATTTTTTTGACATTTGACTTTTTATTCTTGCAATTAGACCTTTGAAAACTATTTTACAGTGGTCTTTTTAATGGATATTGTATTTTTTTCTCTATGTGATGGTATAGCAAACTCGGGTGCGGTGTTGTCTCTCGAAGAGGTAGAAGTGGGTTTGAAGGGACTGAAGGTTCAAACTGAACCTGCTCAGCCCCTACCTCAAAGGCAGTTGAGTGGAGGAGGTGGTACTCCGTTTATGGCCGAGCACCTGGAGGAGGCTCTCACGGGAGGAGCCAAGGGTGCCACAAAATCCCGGGACCCTGACATGTCTGCTTTTAACAAGTTTGTGAGCACCATGAAGGCAAGTGGAACCCTGCCCACTCACCCCAAAGCCGGCGGGAGCAATGTAAGTGTGCCGCCACGATCATGCTCGCATGTTTGTGTATGCACTTCCTGAATGCGGTCTGTCCAGTGTCAGGTAAAGCTGCATGCATGAGGGGCAAACAAGCTGGGTGAAAAATGCAAAGTGGCTAGAGTCCAAACCAATGCATTTTGCATGCAATTTAAAAGTGGCTTTCTATTTAGTCTGGGCTAGAATTACGGTAGTGTTGGTGTTTATTTTAACCAGTGATGGGCATAAATTTGTATTTTGCATTCGTGGCTGACTTTTAAATGTCAGTGAGCATGCATGTGTGGTACTGTTTTGAGACAGTTTGAAAACTATGCTGTCAGGTCGGTGCTTCCTTAGATCCTGTTAGTGTTTAGGTGGCGCTTCCTAACAACTTAATGGACCAGAAGTTGTTTGTGAAATTGCATGCTGTATAATGTCCATAATTCAATTGTAAACAAATTTTTTGTTCAGTTACAACAGCAGTCATTGGATCCTGCTCTTGTGCCCTTATCTGAGGCTCAGGTGCCTGCTTCTCAGCAGAAAAACATCTTTCAGGTGATCTGTCTTAGTCTTATGGTTTGTAATTTTAATTCCAGATGCAGTTGTTTGGACATTAAACTGAATAAGCCCCCTTTTTAAAGTTCACCTAAATATAAACATTTTTATTTGCTTACCTTTATGTGATCACAGATCTATGATTTCCATCAAATGTGAGGCCCATTCATTTTGCATGTCTGATAATGAAATGAGCATATGACATGTTTTAAACTCCTCATCATCATCATGTGTCGATCTCTTGTTCTTTAGGAATTGTTGGTTTCCTCTCATGGCCCTGTGCCTGGCCCCATGCACCACCGAGCCTCGCCTCCGCTTTTTCCACAAAGATCTCCTATACAAGACTTTTATCAAGGAATGCAACCTGTTGCAGGTAGGAGCCCTGTATCAGGGTTTCAATCTGGTGGGTTGAATGTTGTGTTATTTCAGTGTTAAGCAATATCTGATCTTACATTGTGTCTTGGCACCTCAGGGTTCCCAGGTGTTCCACAGACTGTGTTGGATCAAATTTCAGACTTAAATCGGGCCAGGACAACACAACAGGTTATTGGTCTTTAGCAGTGTTACAATTAATTAAAACATCAGGGCATAAAATACAGTGAGAACAAACCTATATTAGTTGCTTTTATTGAAGGTTGAGTCCTTTTTTTTTTTAGATGAGAGCTTTGCAGATGGGAGTGGACCAGGCCAGTCTGGAAGCTTTGTTCCAGCAGGATTTGGCATTACATAATCGACAACAGTACAGCTACAACAAACTAGCTCAAGACAAGGCATACCGCAACAGGTATATTGATTTTCTGAAACTGCAACATGTTTCTAGGATTAACACACAAATAAGATATGAAATGCATATTTGTTTTTTTTAAAGACAACCAAGGATGACACGTTCTCCTGGGCCTCACCTGCCTGGCCGGACCTCACCTGGCAATGCAGTTACTAGTGTGGTAAGTTAAACTTATGACAACTGCTGTTTTACCTTGTAAAATTGTGTACCAAGCACAAAGTAGTCCAAACTGTAGATATTAACCTTATACTGCCCACTGCTTGCATTTGAGCAATATCTAAAGGTTTTTTCCTCCTGCAGTTGTCGGCATCTTTCACTCCCACTTCTGTGATCAAAAAAATGTACGAGACAAAAGAGAAAAGTCGTGATGATACCGGTAGCAGACCAGGAAGCAAAGAGGAGATTTTGAACTCTCATAATTCCCAGGAGGGTATGACAAAATGCTAAGTGGACACCAGAGTGCGTACATTTTTATTTTAATTGCTCATTCGGTAACCATTATCTTTTGCAGATGGTTCTGCATCCCCCACTTCCTTTCTTGAAGATGTGGACCTCAGTGGTCCTCAGACTGGTGGGGTAAAGGCATGTTCCACCCCTGTACCTTCCCAGAATCGTCATAATAAAGATCATGACCGACCCAGACCTCTTTCCGCAAGCGGCCACCACACTCCAACCATGCTGTCTCCAGGCCCCTCCTCTCCCTTTCCAAGACCCCAGATGTACCCGGTCCCTATGCTTCCCCACGTCCCCTTGGTCAGACCTCCACCCCAGCTTCACCCCAGTGTCATGCAGAGGATGCTGGCTCAAGGCATCCAGCCTCAACAGCTTGGACCCCCCTTGTTACAGACAGGTTGGTGATTAATCATTTAACTTGAGTAGATTGCATAAATGGCTCAATATAATCTTGATCTTTTTTGCATGAACAGGCATGTTTCCTCAGACTGTAGACTTGTCTCAGCTCCAAGGTCTGCCCCCTGCCCTTTTAGGGCAGCCTCTGTATCCCCTTGGTCATCCAGGGCACCCTCTTATGGCCCCCAGAGCTGCCGGGCCGAACATACAGTTAGCAGTCATGCAGCAACAACAACAGCAGAGACCCAGTAAGTACAGCCAAGGGCTAATCTACTTTTTATATTTTATGTAATCATGTAATTATAATCCTGGAAATGTATATAACCAGAGTGAAACAATTTGTAAGGCAAGTGTTTTTTATTCCACAGATCTGCATGTCAGTCCATCTGGAGGCCCCCAGACACAGAGCCACGGTCCCCATCGGACGAACCACTCCCAGCGAAGAGTGGGCAGCCCTACTCTAGGCCTGGCCAAGTGGTTTGGCTCTGACATGCTGCAGCAGCCCCTCCCTTCCATGCCTTCAGCTAAAGTGATCACTGTTGATGAGCTTGAGTTCCGCCAGTGACAACATCTTGTAACCATCCAGCAGGATCTAAGACACCCTTCCCCACTGCCCTCTAGTTGGAAAGATGTGAACTTTAATTTTTATCAGTATGTACAGATGGCTGAGCCCTGTCTATTTTTCTGTGCTCTGTCTTGCAGTTGAACTTTTTTTTTGAAGGCCTGAGAGTTAAGATGACAAAAGGAAAAGACGAGTTCTGGACCTTATTTTTTTCTTGCCACTTTTGTCAAGTAATGTAGTTTCTCCTTGGTTTCTTGTTTTTTGACTGTTCTTACAGTTAAGAAAGTAAATAATGTATAGGCCTGAATAGTACAGACTATGGGAATAGATTTTCTTTTTCCACGTTGTACATAGATTTTTTTTTCGTTTTCTGTCTATATGTGGGGAAGGTTTTTCCTGCTTCGAGGCAATGAAAAGTTTTCTTTGTCGAGTCACAATGTCTGCACAGTGTTCCACAGTTCCCATCGAAGTTGGTTCTGGGTGGAAAAAGGGCGGCACTGCTGTTTTGTTGGAATGACGAAGTCTGCATGTGTAGCGATTTGATGCATCCCTGATCCAGAGGTACATGCCCTTGCAACTTTGCTGGAATGTTGAAGCCAGAATGTTCTCTAAGAACCGGGCACCGGAACTCTTCCACCCCAAGAAGTGAATGCTAGTTGTGCCTTTTTTTTTAAGAAACCCCTCCCCCACATCCTCCCCTCTAGCCAGTCGTCTTCGTCTCTGAGAAGCACTGCTCTGAATCACATTTGTTTTAGGGTGGCAGGGGTTGGACATTAAGTATGTGCTATTAATTTAAGAAGCACAAATAGTTAATAAAGATGAAAAAATTAAATAAAAAGTCATTCACATAAAAGAACCTTTCCGACTTGTTATTTCTGAGTTTTCAAATTCTTTGGGGAAGGGCATGCATGGGTGGCATGTTATACAGTAGCAGCTAGGATACCGTTTGACTTGGTTTTCAAAAAAGGTAAATTGTTTTTAAAGAAATGATCGTAAAGGGGTAAATTACATGCCAAGAAATAGCATTTAAATGCTCTCCGAAAACTTGGGATATACAGCATAAGTAATAATTTCATTTTCTAAGTTTTTTTTAAAAAGCTTTAATTTATTCATTTGGGAGATACTTTCATCCAAGTCACTGCTTTTATCCAGTCAATGTCTGCTGGCAGTGGGATTGGAACCTGCAACCTTCTGCTTACAAGTCCAGCTCTAATCACACTAAGACAACACTATTAAAAAAAGTTGCAGAGCTTGAATGACATGAGTTTCTTTTTTTATTAATCTTTCCAAGCACACATAGTAATAAATGCATGGAGATGGCATAGCATACACCTTCAATACTTGTCTATTATGTAACTTAAAAGTATAGTTCACCCAAAGGTAAAAAAAAATATTCACAATTATTTCATTCCAAACCACAAAAAATGTTCTGATGAAAGTTGGTAACCAAAACAACACTGGCCTGCTGATTCACATTTACAATTATTCATTTGGCGGACACTTTCTTTCCGAAGCGACTTACAATAATGTGCAGTAGTCAATGATGTCTGTAGAGCAAGCAGGGGTGAGATGTCTTGCTCTAGGACACTTCAGTCATTGTCTCTTTGTGTGTTCACTACTGTGTGTGTCTGTCCACTGCTGTGTGTGTTCACTGCTCTGTGTGTTTGTGTGTTCACTGCTGTGTGTATTTACTGCTGTGTGTTATGCTGTGTGTGTTCACTGCTGTGTGCGTGTTCACTGCTGTGTGCGTGTACACTGCTGTGTGCGTGTACACTGCTGTGTGTGTTTGCACTGCTCTGTGTTTGCACTGCTGTGTGTATTCACTCTACTGCTGTCTGTGTTTTCACAGCTGCGTGTGTCCGCTGCTGTGTGTGTGTTCACTGCTGCGTGTTACCACTGCTGTGTGTGTGTGTGTGTTCACTGCTGTGTGTGTCCACTGCTGTGTGTATTAACTGCACTGCTGTGTGTGTTTTCACTGCTGTGTGTGTTCACTACTGCGTGTGTCCACTGCTGTGTGTTTGTTCACTGCTGTGTGTTTGTGTGTGTGTTCACTACTGTGCATGTTCACTACTATGCGTGTCCACTACTGTTTGTGTGTGTTCACTGCTGTGAGTGTCAATTGCTATGTGTATTCACTACACTGCTTAGTGTGTTTTCACTGCTGTGTGTTTGTTCACTGCTGTGTGTGTTCACTACTGCGGGTGTCAACTGCTGTGTGTTTGTTCACTGCTGTGTGTTTGTGTGTGTGTTCACTACTGTGCGTGTTCACTACTGTGCGTGTACACTGCTATACGTGTCCACTGCTATGTGTATTCACTACCCTGCTGTGTGTGTTCACTACTTTGTGTTTGTTCACTGCTGTGTGTGTGTGTGTGTGTGTGTGTGTGTGTGTGTGTGTGTGTGTGTGTGTGTGTGTGTTCACTACTGCGTGTGTCCACTGCAGTGTGTCTCCACTGCTGTGTGTGTGTGTGTGTTAACTACTGTGCACGTTCACTGCTGTGTGTGTATTCACTGCTGTGTGTGTACCCTACTGCGTGTGTCCACTGGTATGTGTTTGTTCACTGCTGTGTGTTTGTGTGTTCACAACTGTGTGTGTTCACTGCTATGTGTATTCACTACACTGCTGTGTGTGTTTTCACTGCTGTGTGTGTGTGTGTGTGTGTGTGTGTGTGTGTGTGTGTGTGTGTGTGTGTGTGTGTGTGTGTCAGTTACTGTGCGTATTCACTGCTGTGTGTGTATTCACTGCTGTGTGTCTTCCCCACTGTGTATGTCTACTGCTGTGTGAGATCACTATTGTGTGTGTATTCACTACTGTGTGTCTTCACTACTGTGTGTGTATTCACTGCTGTGTGTGGCCACTACTGTCTGTGTATTCACTGCTATGTATGTATTCACTGCTGTGTGTGTATTCACTGCTGTGTGTCTACACTACTGTGCGAGTTCACTGCTGTGCGAGTTCACTGCTGTGTGTATTCACTGCTATGTGTGTATTCACTGCTGTGTGTATTCACTGCTGTGTGTCTACGCTACTGTGTGTCTACGCTACTGTGTGTGTCGACTGCTGTGTGAGTTCACTACTGTGTGTATTCACTACTGTGTGTGTATTCACTGCTGTGTGTGGCCAATACTGTTTGTGTATTCACTGCTGTGTGTGTATTCACTGCTGTGTGTCTACACTACTGTGTGTATTCACTGCTGTGTGTATTCACTGCTGTGTGTGTTCACTACTTTGTGTTTGTTCACTGCTGTGCGTGTGTGTGTGTGTGTGTGTGTGTGTGTGTGTGTGTGTGTGTGTGTGTGTTCACTACTGCGTGTGTCCACTGCAGTGTGTCTCCACTGCTGTGTATGTGTGTGTGTGTGTTAACTACTGTGCGTGTTCACTGCTGTGTGTGTATTCACTGCTGTGTGTGTGTACCCTACTGCGTGTGTCCACTGGTATGTGTTTGTTCACTGCTGTGTGTTTGTGTGTTCACAACTGTGCGTGTTCACTGCTATGCGTGTCCACTACTGTGTGTTCACAGCTGTGTGTGTTCACTGCTATGTGTATTCACTACACTGCTGTGTGTGTTTTCACTGCTGTGTGTGTGTGTGTGTGTGTGTGTGTGTCAGTTACTGTGCGTGTTCACTGCTGTGTGTGTATTCACTGCTGTGTGTCTTCCCCACTGTGTATGTCTACTGCTGTGTGAGATCACTATTGTGTGTATGTTCACTACTGTGTGTCTTCACTACTGTGTGTGTATTCACTGCTGTGTGTGGCCACTACTGTGTGTGTATTCACTGCTGTGTGTGTATTCACTGCTGTGTGTGTATTCACTACTGTGTGTGGCCAATACTGTTTGTGTATTCACTGCTGTGTGTGTATTCACTGCTGTGTGTCTAAACTACTGTGTGTATTCACTGCTGTGTGTCTTCACTACTGTGTGTGCACTTTGGATGGGTTAAATGCAGAGCACAAATTCTGAGTGTGTATGTCACATCTCTCACTCGTGTAAAACATCTTCTTTTGAATTCCACAGAATTCGAATTCGCATTTATTCATTTGGCAGACGCTTTAATCCAAAGCGACTTACAGTGTCATACAGTGGCCAATCACCACTGCAGAACAAAGAGAAGTGAGATATCTTGCTCAAGGACACTTCAGTCATTGTCTTCTGTATGGGATTCAAACCCACAACCTTCTGCTCACAAGTCCAACTCTATACCCACCAGACCCAAACTGACCCTTAACTAATAGGAAATAAATGCCAATCCACATTTTGAGCCCCCATCATCTTCTGTGTCCAATAGAAAGAGAGAGAATCAGCTGTCACGTATGCATCATCAGTCGTGCATTTGGGGGAGGGGGCACACAAGGATGTGAAACGTGTAACCCGAGAACCAGGAAGACGACCACCGTTCAGAACCCAAACCCAAACCCCCAGATGTCGTCCTGAAGACGTGAAGGAACATCTCGCATCATACGGGACATTCAGCGCAAGACGCCCCCTTCCTTCAACCAAGGGTCAAGGTTCACAGGAAGCTGGGGGGCTGCCATTTTTCCCCTGCTAACATGTTAGATGCTAAGAAGGCGACTGGTCACCGCTGAGCGTTTGCGTGTTTTGTCTCGATCGGCTCTGACGTTGAAGGAACCCGGCATGGAGAGGACCGATCAGCCGTGGAGTTCCTCCTACACGTACCAGGTGAGCAAACACAGCGCCGAGATGCTACACAAACTCAACGCGCAGAGAAAAGATGGAGGCAGGTTCTGCGACGTTACCCTGCGCGTGGGAGAGGAAAGCTTCCCGGCCCACAAAGCGGTGCTGGCGGCGTGCAGCGACTACTTCGAGTCCGTGTTCGGGTGTCAGGCGGCGGACGGCGGCGGGAAAGAGCTCGAGATGCACACGATCAGCCCGAAAGTGTTCCGTGACATCTTGGACTTCGCGTACACGTCCCGGATCGTGGTGCGTCTCGAGTGTTTCCCGGAGCTGATGACGGCGGCGAAGTTTCTGCTGATGCGCTCCGTCATCGAGATCTGTCAAGAGGTCATCAAACAATCCCACGTGCAGATCCCGGTGCCCCCCTCCCGTGGGGGCGGAGGGGAGCGCGGCGGGTTTAGGAGCGCGGCGGAGCAGCTGTCAAACCCCGCGGACGCGCCGGACGGTGACAGCGCGGTGCCGAACCCGGCGGGGTGTCCCGGCGAGGAACCTCCGGGATCGAAGCGAGCAGCGGAGCACGAGAATCTCTGCGGGAAAGGGTTTCCCGGTGACATCCGGTTAGGGGTGGACCTCGTCGCCGTGGACGCGGTGAGGTGTCAGGCGAACGGACACCCCCCCGATAACCGCAAGCGCGAGCGGACGAGGCGGCACGTGGCCTGTGACCTCTGCGGAAAGGTGTTCCGTGACGTGTATCATCTGAACCGTCACAAGCTGTCACATTCGGGGGAGAAGCCGTACGCCTGTCCGGTGTGCGGGCTGCGCTTTAAACGCAAGGACCGGATGTCGTATCACGTGCGGTCGCACGACGGCTCGGTGGGTAAGCCGTACGTCTGTCAAAGCTGCGGCAAGGGGTTCTCACGGTGAGTCTCTCTCCCATTCATTCATGGAAACACGTGTGCTTGTTTGAGGGTATGACGTCATGCTTCTTTTGCAGGCCGGACCATCTGAATGGACACATCAAACAGGTGCACACCACAGAGAGACCCCATAAGTGTCAGGTGAGGGACACACAGTGGGTGACATGCACCAATTTTGTTGAATAGGCCAGAATGAGAGGCATGATCTATGAGATCGACTATTGTTTCGTGTTGATGTACTTATGAACAATGCTTTGTCTTACTTTTTTTTGTGTTGTAGTTCAATCGGTGTCACTTGACAACATTAAAATGTAAATGTCTAAAAATGTTCATAAACGGCGCAAGAATGTTTAGGGAAAATGTGGCCGATAACCAGTTACTCTTTTATATTTGGAGGCTGATATAAAGGCAGATCAAAAAAAATTTATAAGCATGAAATGCAAACAACTGATTTATTTTAAAACTTCAGAAAAGTTTGAAGTCATCTCTTAGCTATGGTTACTGCACATTCCTATGGTGAAATTAGTTTGCATAAAATCTATTGCATGACGAAAAGTAAATAAAGGAAGTAACGATTAAATTTAAGCGGCCAGTTGCAGGCATGAGAAGTGGTTCAGCCGGCAGGAGTAATACCTCATTTAAAGGCCTAAAGATATCGATCTAATTGTATTATTGGACACATAACAATAGTTCTGAAAATAGCATTTATTGGCGGATATTGATATGGTTGTCGATATATCGTCCATCCATAATAATTATGCATCAATACTAGATTTAGATTTAGTCATTTAGCAGACGCTTTTATCCAAAGCGACTTACAATAGTCGAGGAGACAATGAAGCGGTAAATAGCCGATACAACAACAATACTCTGTTAGTCTTATGAACATGTTTGTGTTACGTTTACTGGTATGCATTTGTTAGATACTTTATTCAAAGCGACTTGCATTTCAATGTACTTTTAATATTGAGTATGTTCTCTGGCTTTGTTAGCTACAGAAAAGCATATGTATGTAAAATACACTATTAAATTACATACACTTTTTTAAATCAAGTTATGACATACAGCCAAATATGATGACCAGAATTCGTGCTCTGCATTTAACCCATCTAAAGTGCACACACACGCACACACACAGCAGTGAACACACACCAGCAGTGAACGCACACCAGCAGTGAACGCACACCAGCAGTGAACACGCACACCAGCAGTGAACACGCACACCAGCAGTGAACACGCACACCAGCAGTGAACACGCACACCAGCAGTGAACACGCACACCAGCATCGAACACGCACACCAGCATCGAACACGCACGACAGCATCGAACACGCACACCAGCATCGAACACGCACGACAGCATCGAACACGCACGACAGCATCGAACACGCACGACAGCATCGAACACGCACGACAGCATCGTACACGCGCACCAGCATCGTACACGCGCACCAGCAGCGTACACGCGCACCAGCAGCGTACACGCGCACCAGCAGCGGACACGCGCACCAGCAGCGGACACGCGCACCAGCAGCGGACACGCGCACCAGCAGCGGACACGCGCACCAGCAGCGGAAACGCGCACCAGCAGCGGACACGCGCACCAGCAGCGGACACGCGCACCAGCAGCATACACGCGCACCAGCAGCATACACGCGCACCAGCAGCATACACGCACACCAGCAGCATACACGCACACCAGCAGCGAACACGCACACCAGCATTGAAAACGCACACCAGCAGTGAAAACGCACACCAGCAGTGAAAACGCACACCAGCAGTGAACACACACCCTAGGCAGTGGGCAGACATTTATGCTGTGGCGTCTGGGAGCAGTTGAGAGTTCGGTGCCTTGCTCAAGGGCACCTTAATCATGATATTGCCTGAGCCTAGAACCCACAACCCTTGAGTTAGGAGTCAGACTCACTAACCACTAGCCCAGTACTTCCTTATAGTCTTATATTAAAGAAAAGCTTCAAGGGAATGATTTGCTTGCAAACCTGGTCCTCTACATCAATTGTGTTCATCTAAGTGATTCATTGATCATTATAAATGTTTAAAATCTGGGAAAAGTAACTTCTAAATAGCTTAACTTTGTACCAGATGTTGCACTGCGATTCTCCTGAGACAGACAGGAAAAATACCAGCATACGAATTTGAAGCAACATGATAACCGATAAATTAATTTCCTAGTGAACCGTTCATTTTAACAAACAAAAACAAAATCTATTTTTAATGAAAAGTATCTTGACACTTCACAGATTTGCAACGCATCCTTTGCAACACGAGATCGGCTGAGATCCCATCTGGCGTGCCATGAAGATAAGATACCATGTCAGGTGTGTGGGAAATTCCTGCGGGCCGCATACATGACTGACCACTTAAAGAAACACAGTGAAGGACCTCATAACTACTGTGGAATATGCAACAAAGGTACCATTCCAATTTATGTTAAGTGCGACGGCACGACCTGCTACATAAGTATCATTATGTGTACGTGTAATCTGGAGAGAAATAAGTCTTGTTGGTGTCAACAATGAGATTATCTGTTTTGAGTTGTGAGTAGATTTTGTGGCCTGTCAAACCATCTCAGATAGTTTTGAGGATCATTTTTCTGATAATAAAACTGCGTGTTGTTCTGTTCTGTTCTGTTCTTTTGTTTGTTTTGTTTTGTCCTACTTTTTCGATTGGTCTCAGGTTTTTCGACCGCATCCTACTTAAAGGTGCACGTAAAAACGCACCACGGCTCGTCCGTGCTCCCTTCCTCTGCAGCTCATCAGTTCCCTGAGCCGCGCACCAACAGACCGCAGATGCACAACGGTCCCCCCTACCACTCAGGACGCCCGTGTGCAGTGGAAGGCAAGCAAGCCTCTCCCCACAGCGTCACCTGTTGCTCGCTCACTGCTGCTTATTAGATTCTGCACCCGCTTGCATAATCCCTCACCTGCAAACACTGATTGTAGCACTGTGCTTGTGTTTTACCGTAGACATCTTTTCCTTATTGCAATATTATTTGCAGAAAATCGGGGATTTGTCCTATTCCAAGCCCATCATTTTAATTGAGCATCTTTATCCTAAGTTGAATGAGAACTAATATTGTGCCCTTTCCATAGGCTGATTTTTCATTTGTATTGCAGAAATGAAGGATTATTTGTACATTAAATAACAGTTGTAAACTTAATCCATCGGCTTTGTTGGCTGTAGCATGGCCACATGCTCCATTTTGTTTGTTGCTTACAATCATTTTCATTAAGATCCGCCTTAACAAGCATTAACCGAACAACTTCCACTCATGCATGTCCACTTAAGTGCACATTTTGTGCGTTATTTCTGTGGATCAATGGACCTTTTTCAAACAATTATTGCCATGGCATCCAGCAGCTTGTTGTTGGGAATATCCTTGCCAGATAGAAAACAAAACAAAGTAAAATGGCATTATTAGTATTTTTTGAAGGACTAAGTTTTGGAGACGTTTTCCAGGACCGCCTAGTGACGGATTAGACATGCAACGTTGAAATTTAAGCCTTGACGGGTTTGATTTTTTCCAAAAGCTTTGTAGATGCCGAAAAATAGAGGAGGGTTGTGCAGAACTCATTTACAAATACGAAACACTTGTTGTGATGTGGTTTTGAGAGATCTGGAATGTAGAAATACAGGAGACAGTGCTAACTTTACATCAGTACAGAATTATCACAGAGTTCAATATCAGCTGCTGGCTTGGCATGTAATGACAGAAAAAGATTCATCCATTGAACTTTCATGGTCATTTGAGCTTTAAAAGACACTTGGTGTTAATCATCTCTGGTGATTTCTGAACTGATGTCAAGCTAACGGTCATCTGACAGTGAATTGTCCTCCTTGGCCTCTCTATCTCCTTTATTTATGTTGGGCGGGTACTGGCGGTGTAGACCTTTGCACCAGTCGCCGACTCTTGGTTACGTTTCCCGAGACAGAGGGGTCTTTTCGGGGGATTTCTGGGCCGGTTCTGCCCCAGCCTGTCCCTCCTGCTCTGAGCCTCCAGCCTGAGCTGCTCCTGGGCAAACCAGGTCCAACTCCCTATTTCTGGGAGTGCCGCTCTTCTGGAGCACCAGGGTTTCCACTTCACGGGCCTTTCACAGGTCAGTACGGGCCATGTGGAGGGTGGGAATGGGCTGAGCCAGCGGGATGAGGTTGTTGGTTTTCATCCTTGCTTCGATGAGTATTCAGTTCTTATGAATCAAACACAAATGTTTTTGTCTGTTGTTGCTTCGTTCTTTATTTCCAAATCCCACATCTGGCCTGTGTTGTAAATTTTGCTTGGGAATAGGATTGTTTGAAGGTTAGGGAGTCATACTTTGCTACTGCTATTACTCCTAAAAATAAATCACAAAAATGGAAAAAAACAAAAATTCTAAATTGTCCCCAGTATGCATGATTGTTGTCGTCTTGTATATCTTTCTTAATATAAGGCTTCTTTCTTTCTGCCCCCTCTGTCCCTTCTTACACCCCGATATCACCGTTCCCTCCCCACTCTGTGTTAATTTCAGACGGGCAGGAGAATGCTGGGAAATGCCCTCACCAGGACTCTGATGGTTCAGACGCAGTTTTCGGCGACCTCCCCAACGGAAACGATCTCAAGCCTGAACAAAAACCAGCCGGAGAAGAACTGGAAGTCACGTCGCTCATCTTCAACGGGCAATCCGACGACACGGTGACGACTCCAGGAGGATCCAATCTAAAAACAGACCCCGAAAAGAAGTTTGCCTGCCCCGAGTGCGGACAGACCTTCCGCACAAAGTCTTACCTCAACAAGCACCACCATCGGGTGCATAAGAAACGTGCAGCGGCAGCATCCGGTCTGGGTAATCTCGGCTCTCCATTTTCACCCCAACAGAACATGTCACTTCTTGAATCCTTTGGGTTTCAGATCGTCCAGTCAGCCTTTGCTTCATCGCTGGTGGACACTGAAATGGGCGGCAGTGGAATTGATTTAGGGGATAAATGACGCCCTTAAGAAAGACGTTTGTTGTTACCCTGCTCTTACTGGACAACCAAACATTTTATAACTGTAAGTGTATTTTGTTGTCTTATACTTCTTGACGCCATGTGTAGACTACTTCGTCTGCATTTTTATTACCGTTGTAATGCTTGTTCATCTTTTGACCATAATGGATGCTGTTTTGATTCCATGTTGGTATGAAGCATCTAATCTACCCCATAACTTTTGACAAATCTCATTGGTGTACCCTAAACCTTTTTCAAGGTATAGATTAACCCAAAACAAATATTATGTCATTATTTACCCTCTTGTATTTTAAACCTGTATGACTTTCTTTTGAAGAACACAATAGAAGATATTATGAAGAATGTTGGTAACCAAACAGCTGCAACATTCATTCACTTCTATTTTACAGACACAATACCAACAAGTAAATGAGTGCCATTGCTGTTTGGTTATCAACATTTTTAAAATTGCCTTAGTTTTTGTTTTGTTTTTAGGAAAAAGGTCACACGGGTTTTAGTTGACAACAGAGTTTGAATAATGACACATATTTCATTTTAAAATGTTATTTCATTGGTGATGAAATAAATACCCTTTCAGAATTCATAATACCATTTCACACTCTCGGTTATGGACGTGAATTTTGGACTCATATTTCTAAAAATACTCTTTGTATACCTGGCTTAATATGCAGAGGCAACTATACTCTCAAAAGATTGCTCTGTTTGTTTGAGCATCCCACCAACACAACATGGTCTCAATCAGTAGGAATATTAGCTGTAAGAATCTTAAAACCCATTTAAATCCATAATTAATTCTGAAATTGCATTTTGTGGCTGAAATAATCCACCTCCGATTTGTAAAGCTATTCAAGTCTTGAGTAGAAATATTTTAAAACATCAGTCCTGTAGTGGCTGTTAGATCTGTACATGTTTGTGGTTTGTTTCTTGTTTTGTCGTTATTGATAGTTGTTTTGGGCCACAAAAAGTGTCATTTTATTCATGTTCAACAAGGACCAATTTCAGGTTTCACTGTATGATATAGCAAGAAGCAAAGAATATATTTTATTAACTTATTGATACCGGTGTCCGAGTTTCCTTTACAATAAAAGGTATATATTGTTTTTTTTGTTTGTTTGTTTAGAGCTGCGTCACGCTATTTCCTTCTTAAATCATGCACCTGACTTAAGGACAGTGTAAGAGACGTGAGAGTGTGTGTGTGCGTACGGTCTCTCCAATGTCCTTTTATCTCTAGAATGTAATATAAACAGAGGGCTTTGTAATCTTTTTTTTAATATATTACAGAGTTTTTTAAGAGGTTCAATACATTCCTGCTTAACTTAAAGTGTTGTCACTCATATACACATTCATATATATAAAACAAATTTGTATATGTATGGCCAACTATGTTATGTGATTTGGATCTTTGTGTATATTCTTTTCTTTGGCTTTGGTGAATGAACGGATGAATATGATTTGTTAAGTTGATACAGATAATCCATATTTTGTTGTAATATTATGCAAGTACTTGAGAGTGTCGTTTGTGTTTGGTGTTAACCTGTTCCTCTTACTTTAAATTCTGTGTGAAAGTTTCTTTTTTTTTACCATCGAAGGTGAAAGCCTGGTGTACCATAAATGTATTCACTATGCTACATAACGTCATTCATGACAATAGAAACTGATGATGCAAACAAAACATTTTTTCATTCATATTTTTATGCTAGACTTGCTGTTGCTTACTGTGGGAAAAACCAGCAGCATCCATGGCACAATATTGCTTCATATTGTTTTTCAAATCATGTACGGATAAGAAAATTAAACTCCAAATAGGAAAATCATTGTCTGCTCACCTGAGTAACCTGATCTTACTTTTCGACTCCTTTATTTATTTAATTTTATCACTTGTAAATTAGGTCAATTATGGTTCAACATCACTGGAGATGTTTTTCTTTTTTAACCTGCGTATTTGTATATCTGTATGTTGCAAAGTGCCTTCCCAGTACTGATTGTTGAACAGCGATGGGTTGGAAATTCAGTCATTTAAAGGACCTACCTTATAATAACCGTGTACAAACCCAGCTGCATTGACACTTTTGTATAAATACATGCACATAGAAAGTGTACATTTGTTTGTTTGGTATTCTATTTTATGTTTTCAGACAAAAAAATGTTGATTCTCTGTGATTTGTGTCACCACCTTCATCGATTTTTGAACATTTGGATATAAGCATACTTTTCTATTGATGTTTGTTTTTGTATACTGTTTTGTGACTCTGTATATTTGGTACAGAGGGGGGTATACAATAAAATTGTATTTGAAAATTTTCTCTTTCTGCATTTTGAGAATTTAAAAAAGGTAATTATAAGTTAATTTATACGTTTTTTAAGTTATAATGTAAATATTATTGAAATATGCGTATAACCTCTAAAACGAATGCATTCATAACAATGTTTTCAGATACAAACCATATACGTATTTTGTTCTTGTTTTATTTTGGATTTGACATGTCTATTCAAAACAGATTTTTATTTATGTACTATATAATTATTATGAAAAACATTTATAATGATTAACAATTTCAAGCACAAGATGGAATAATATTTTTTAGAGTTAGACTTGTTCACCTAAACTTAAAATCCTGTCATCATTTACTCAAGACCTAAACACAAAGGAAGATATTTGAAAAAAAAGAATATCAGTAACCAAACAGATGATATCCCAATTTACTTCCATAGTAAGGAAATTAAATACTATAGGTGTCAATGGGGGATGAGGTCTGTTAGGTAATGGACATTTTTGCAAATATTTTCCTTTTTATAAAGAGTTAGAGTTAAAGTGTTAACATTATTTAAAAGAAAGTCTAAATGTAAAAAAAAATACTCACAGGGCTGAGAGAATTTAAAGCTCTTACAATTATAATTACAACTTTGTACTTCAACTCAAGGTTAAGAACAT
This sequence comes from Triplophysa yarkandensis, assembly GCA_033220385.1. Taxonomy (NCBI): domain Eukaryota; kingdom Metazoa; phylum Chordata; class Actinopteri; order Cypriniformes; family Nemacheilidae; genus Triplophysa; species Triplophysa yarkandensis. Next base: position 5,461,211 of record CM065670.1, on the reverse strand, counting down.
GAATATAAAAGATTGCAGTCAGCAAATCCCATTTTGCTGGTATCTCTGGAACTGTATGGTGAATATTTAGCTCATAATATTATACTTTTAAATTTTTTAAAGAATGCAAGACTCTAGGCCTATGTTTATTCTGTAATACTGAAATTCATGCAGAAATAAGCAACAATAGGTACAGCTATCTGAATCTGTTAAAAAAAACAAGGATCACATGCTTTCTGAGAACTAAATCTCTCTGTTACCATAGAAAAGCAACGGGGCACACCAAAAGAGGGTTGCTGAGACACATTGACCTACACGGAAAACATTCTGAAAGATCTAATATCTGCACACCCTTAATAAGGCTTGCCAAAGTCAGCTTGGTTATAGAACTTTTTTTCTTTATCAAATCTACTAACATATTGATAAATTAATATTCAATTAATAACTATGTCATCACATCAAAGAAAGTTGAAGTTGAAAAAGCGAATCTTGTGAAGATCTTATGAAAAAAAGTCTAGCCAATGTATATTAACATAACAATTTTTGCTATCAATATTTAACACGTAGACTTCTTTATAAGGCAGTAGAATGATAGATTTCCGCAAGTTTGTAATTGGCTTTTTTTCTCTCAAACTCCATCTTCTTCTCTCCAGGGTAGTTAAGATAATAAAACTCTCTAGTAATCATTGGTAGGGTCTTTCCTTTGGTCTCTGGTAGAACCATCCAAATGAAAACCACCGAAAGGATGCATACAGCCCCAAAAGGTACAAAGCAATACTGCCCCAAACCATTCTGCAACAACAAATACAGAGACACTTTTCATTCAGTGACTACATCCAAGGCTTATGTAATAATAAACTAGTTATTTGTGTAAATAAATTAGCATTCTAACTGCATGGTATAAATAATGTGGTAATCTAAACACCTCCACCATGCTATGTTCAATAATTTAAAACATAAAAAAATGCATTCATGTGTTTATGTTAAATATTATGCTGCATTATATCTTTATCAATGCAGACAAGGTATATTTCTTGCAATGTTCAATATGTTTATTATAATTTGTGTATGTTATACGCTCTTACCACAAGAAAAGGAAAAATCATGCCAACAATGAAGAGATTCAGCCACATCAGAGAACCAGCGATCGTGTAAGCGGCAGGACGTGCTGTCTGGTTAAACATTTCAGTTGGGAGGATTCCAGTCACTCCAGCTACCAGAAAAATATTTAACAATTATTTTTTATGGTTTTCCACAAATGATCGGTAATATAATGTTATAGTACAATATGACTCACCTGGTCCCATTCCAAAGCTTAGAATATAAGTGAAGATACAAGTCATGCTCAGGTACGGCATCCAGTTAACAATATGCTTTTGGGAAAGAAAGTTTAATTGAAACAACATTTGTAGTCTATATTACCCTTCTAGGACATACTGTAAAAATGTGTAATGCTATGTAATGTGGCACAAAATATCACAAAAATATAGTATATGTTAAGCTAAAGTAACTTAATAAAATCTTTTTAAACATTAAATTGATTTTTAAGTGGCAAATATTAAAAGAATTGATTAACAATCCAACAGTTAATTGTTCTAAAACTTACAAATTTGTTTAACAAATATATATTGTAATAAACACCTATTTTTTTGTTGAATTTTAATGGAAATGTTTCAGTTAAAGAATATTTAATTAAATTCAAAGTATTAAAATGTTAAAACAAAGTAAAAACACATTTTTTAAGTAAAGTTAACCAATGACGACATCAACTCAGCGAAACACTGTAAATGTAGTTAGACATTGTCATGTATTCACTTTGAGATTAGGCATTACGTACAGACACTCAGAGGTCAATTGAACAACTAACAGAGAAAATATTTTTGCAAAGAGAAATGAATAAAACATACCTCTAGTGAAAGAGCCACTGTAAAGACTACCGCACAGCCTGTCATGAGGACATAGCCACCCATCACCATCATCTTTCTACCCAGCTTTTCTATTAACAAGTTCTGAACACACAAAGCATTTAACTTTTTTATTATTTTGTATTGAATACTAATAAATATGGCAACCTAGTCCCTAGGAATTTCTCACACTGCATGTGGGTTTTTCTGGGACAGTTACGTATTTCGGAACATAACAGATAATGGGAACACTCACACACAGAATGCACGTGCTGAATTCGCACATCCCCGTGCCAATGGTAACATACTGGATCAGCTCTGCAGAAATACCTGCTTCTTGAAACACATATGATGCGTAAAAGTAAATCTGAGGAAAGAAAAGAAATCGCTTAATCTTTCTCCTATGCCAAATGTGCAGCACACAGGCTTTGATAAAATCCTTCTGAGCCCTTTTGAGTTATGTAAGAAGTGTTGGGTACAGAAAAGATAATCTAAAGCTGTATGCAGAACATCTCACTTGATTATTCTTCAATTCTTTAGTTAACATGCTTTACTGCTATACAGCACTGATACATGTATTGAAGGCACACTCATCTCACCGAATCATTACCGCACAACTGCATGGCACTGCACAGTACTGCAACAGAGATGAGCTGCCAGCGAACGCTGCGGTCCCTAAACAGCTCCCATGGCCTTTTTGCCCGCTCTCCTTTGGTTTCATTCTGCTCCTCCAGAATCTCCTCCAACTCGGCCTTGCTCACATCGCAACCTCGCAGGTGCCGCAGTGCTAAAAAAGAAGCAGACCATATTGGCACGGTATGATGTACATTTGTAGTATAAAGTTTTCGCACCCTGTAAGCAGGCCTCCCTGTCCCCGCGGTCAATGAGGAGGTAGCGGGGGCTCTCTGGAAACCAGGGCAAGGTGAGAAGTTGGATGATGCCCGGTAAAGCATTACTGGCCAATAGGTACTGCCAACATGACTCACTACCTAACAGCTCCCTACAAGAGACAAGGATTTGGAATAAAAAGGAAATATTCAAAATGCTATTTAAGGTCATCCGGAAGTGCATGTGCATTACCTCAGGCCTATAACTTGTCCCAACACCACGCCAAATGAAGTGAAGACAGCTGAGGACAGCGCCACAGCTCCTCTTAAATGCTTCGGCGCACTCTCACCAAAATACATGGGTTGAACATTCATACTGATGCCTGTAAAACAACATGTCCTGATATGGACATTGACACCAAAAAGAAACAAGCATCATAAAACATGTATTTCTTTGCCAGAATTTTACCTGCATTGATGCCAACCAGAATCCTGGACATAATGATCATCTCAAAAGACTTTGCTGTTCGGCTCAGCAATGCAAGCAGCGAACTTGAAAATAGGAAGACGTTGTTCAGCAACATAGTCTTCTTCCTTGACAGGAGGAATGAAAGCAGGGTATGAGTTTCCTGATCTGAAAATGATTTAAATGTAGCACTTGTTGTACCTCCCAAAACGTATAGACATTGGGCCTGCTACCAGGGCCCCCAAAAAGCCCCCCAATGAGAAGATGGAGACTATAAAGGTCCATATCAGTGTGACCTCATAGACTTCCAGCTGCATTCCCCATCGCTCTTGGAATGTCTCATTGATGAAGCTTTGAATGAACTACATGATGAAAACAAAGCATGACACATTGACACATTGTTGGAAACAAATCAAAACACTGGAGTGAATGCCAACATTTTCTCTTTCATACACACACACAAAGACAAAGCATTTTCTTACAATAGTCGGTGAGTTCATGATGGCAAGGTTGTATCCATATTGTAATGTTCCCCCAATAGCTGCAGAACACACCATTAAAGCCAAAGTGCGTGTGTGTCCCTGTTCACATAAATCAGCCTTGATGTTACAAGCATGTCTTTTTCTATCAAAGCATACAGTTAGAAACTATAGAATTTAAATGATACACTATAAAAAAAAGAAAGTGACTCAAAAGTTGTGATACAACTTTAAAAAAGAGTAATGCACATTTAAAGCACATTTAAGTTATAAAATAATAATAGAGTATCATAAAAGGACTTTTCAATAAAATAAATAAATAAATAATAAGCCTATGAAATATGAATATGAACATGCTTACCTTTTCCTTTGGATGCATGTTTCTCTGGATGTGTGATCAGGATTTACATTGGGAAGTGTCAGCAGCATCCAGTCTCCTTTCTTTGCCAGAGATGAGTGAAGAAGTTTTAAGGAGTCCAAGAAACGTGTCGTGAAATGCTACAGCCAATAATAAGTGACTTAAGAAATCATTTGGATGGGTCCAGCCACATTGAATCAAGCTTGAAGGAGAACACAAGTCTTCGGCGCACCTCGCACCTCTGCTTCTTAAGTATTTATCAGAAAGTTTGTACAGTCGAAAATTGGATCGGACAGAAATGCAAAGCGGAAGAAACACATTTTGCAATACACAAATGTAATTCTTTCTGTGTTATTATTTTAAACAAGGAGAAGAGTCAGGGAGAAGGGAAAGTTATCCAATGAGAATAAGCGGAAAGTGGGACATTAACTCATACTTGTAGACTTTAGACGGACGAGTTCACAAACTTATATAATCTTGTTCACGTTGTTTAACCCTTCATGCTATCTTCTTTATGACATCTTCTGACAAATATCCGGATATATACTCGTTTAATGTACATTTTCTGTACATTTAATGCTTGCCTACTGGTTTGAAATAGCAGTGATATATTCTTCCTCTAGGGGGCGACAATGTATAATCATCCAATTCCTTAATTACCAATTAATCATTCTGTACCCATTCCTAATTGAATTCTAATTCTAAAAATTCCAAAATCTAAAGTAAAGATACTCGAAATATATAATATGTCTCAAAACATTAACAGCTATTTTGTATCTCTGTGCTTCACCAGTTATGAGTTATGATGGTTAATTAAATCAATTACATTCCCTTAAATGCATTTCATAGTTTTGAAGTAACCTGGGACACAGACACGTCACAGTTTATAATGACGAACTTAAAACACAGAGATGAGTGTAAAGTCCTGCAGAAAGTCCATCAAATACAAAAAAATAAAACAAATGAAGTAAAATCACCATTAATGCCTCTAAGGAACGAGTTTTACACATGGAAACATAGTCGAGCACAGAGACGAGCACAGAGATAACGCTGTGCCGGCGCATGCGCAGACACAATGACAAGGTGCGGAGCCACAGACACAGATGAGCTTGAGCAGTTAGTCAAATATGACTGTGCTCATCCGTGTGACTTGCGTTTAAAAGTGTTGCCTGTTCTTGACATTCAAGCAAAGAGAAAAACAAAATTGCAAGACTGTTTTTGGCTCCTCATGACGACTGTGCCAAGATTGTCAAGTTGATCCAGTTTAAAAGACCTGGAGAAACGCATGGCGTCCTGTGAGAGGAGAATCAACATTTTTACAAGAAAAGTCACATTTGTGACCAATGCAACGGACTGGTCCTAATTTAAGTGACCTGGAAATATTCATGTGTGTTGGGAAAGAGAAGTTCCTTTATATAGAGAAGACAGGACATCCTTAGAAAGATGTATCGGGCTTTTTGGGATACAATATTCCTCATTACAGGTAAGCCCACATATTTAAAATACAAATACAAGTAGGGGAAAACTAAACCAATTAGGTTTACTTGTATCAGTTTTGGGACCATGGTATTGACTTTGTAACCTGTGCATTTTCTTGCCTTGTGATGTTAATTGTATTGTGATTTCATTATTTTTTGTTCCTGTATTTTTTGTCTTTTTGTTGGTGTTTGTATAGATTGCTTTTTGGTTAGGCACTACTTTGGCTTAGTCTTCCTCTTCTGTCATTAACAAGTCAGCTGAGACAAAGGATTAATGTATGTCACACATGAGCTAGGCCTTACATTATTTCCCTCTTATTTCATGAATGTATAATTCCCCCCCCCCAACAATTCTGAGTTGTTTCAAATCTGTTTCTTTATGCATATTTTTAGAGACTTGTTATACATAAATATACCATTCATTTATTTTAGAGTTACTGAGTTAGACCATGTCTAAGATTGAGATCATGGTCAAATTAATAGGTATAATTAATCTTTAATGCTTGTTTTCTTAGGTGTTCAGAGGCAGTGTCAAAATTATATAAAAGATGAAATTAAATTTGAGGTTTATTTATTATAGAACATGGTACAGTGACCTGTATTCCTAAAAATAGGACGAAATACGCAATGGTTTTCTATTTGTTAACCCTTACTTCAAAACAGGATGTTTCACACTTAAGCTCTTCTTTGAGCACAGGTATGCCGGTTATTTGCCTTTTTTATTTAAACCGTCCACACTTAAGCTCAAGATCTTCCTGAAGGATTTATATACACACAAAGTCTGGAGATACCTTGAGGTTCTTGACTCAAGCCCTTCCAGTAGAAGAATAATAGTCATTAGACTGAATCTCATATGCTTTCCATCTACCATGTACAATATGTTTTTTATTTTAGGAGTACAGCTATGGTACAAAGTGTGCCAGGATTTTATTATCATGCAAGTCCCTCGTTTTTCAGCACAGATGTGGGATGTACTTGTCAGCTAATCTATAATTACCCCGCTAAATGATAGTTTGTTACTGTACTGTTTCTTGTTTGTAAAATAAAGATCACCCAAAATTGAATTTTGTTTCGTTTACTCAATCCTTATTTAAAACCTGTATGATCTTCTTATACAGAACACAATAGAAGCTACTTTGAAGAATGTTGGGAAACAGCACCCATGTTCTTGCAATGGTTTTGTTTCTATAGAAAAGTGACAATGTGTCCAATTACCTACTTTCTTTAAAATATCTTATTTTATGTTCTGCAGTAGAAAGAAAAGAGTAAAATCAGGTGTAAAATAAAATTTTTGGGGTGATTATGCTGTACGATTTTATAATGTATTTGAACTTATTTCAGGCAGAATGTGAACAATGTGTCCTGGGTTAGTATTTGCAGTGTGTACGGATATGTGGATGTGATCCGTACCACAAATCCACTTTAGTGGATTCATCTTAGTCATGTCATTCTCCGTAGCACTTCTTAGAATAGCCTTAGGGTAATTAACACCCACTCTTGTTCCATGACATTCTAATTGATCTCTAAAGCAAGTGGTCATTTAAATGATCATTTTTCAATTGTTTATACTGTTTGCCAGTCTAACCTGCCTCTTATTTGTAATGCTGGTCCTTCGCTGTTTTCCATTTATTATTATTATGATTTTAGCAATTGTTCACTTTCTTGGATCTTTTTCAAATTTGGGTAAGGGTGAAAATGGATGTATATTATGTTATATTCCTCTGCATTGCTGTCTTTCCGTTTCATGCAAGTTTCATGAATATGTCTGTTTGTGTGTTGTGTTTGTAGGCTCTTTTTTCACATTTGGCCAGGTCCAAGAGAATTCTACCTCAACCACGACTATCGCAACCACGACCACAACCACCACCATCACGACCACAACAACCACCACCAGCACGACGAGTACATCCACCACTACACGTGTCCGAAGTATGATCTGTTAACTTACCAAAATACAAACATACAAAAACAACATCCAATTTCTTTTAACCAACATCTGGCGTTAGGTTGCATATGGGATCAGTGGTAAATGTTAAACATCTGGATTGTGATGAATTATAAAGATCACAGTGGTGCTGTTAAACCATGCTGTGCTTTATCAAAGCTCTTTCCCTAGGGTACTTTAAGATGTTGTCCCTGTAATTATTGGATATTAAATTTATGACAAATATAAATGCAAACACTGCAAACAAAGTTCATAATGAGGAAAGTTTTTCTTTTCCAAGAAGAGGTCCCTCTGATCTTGTTTGTTCTGATAAAGAAAAGACCCGGTGCTCTTTCATGTCCCACATAATCCTGTTTGCTTTTCCATTTTTTTGTAAAAAGAATGCCTTCAAGCAAATGTGGTCCTTGAGAAGAACAAAGTCTGACAATCAGTCACTATAGAACCCAAAGGGATGCAATTTTACATGAATACGGTTTGCAATTTGGAAATTCTTGAAAGTTCTCTTTCATTTATTGTCCTCCTCCATCTATCGTACATTTGGTGTTATTCATTTTAACAGAAAGAAATGCAGTTGAAGTTACATTAGAGTGGATATAAACTTGGTTATAAATGAGGGGCGGATATGCATGGCATAACTGTTCTTTTCCAAAAAACGAAACCCTTACAAACTTGTTTGTTAATATTGATTTTAACACATTTATCTTTCTCTCTTTTCTTTTGCTTGAAGAGTTTATAGCAGCTGCTGTTCACTCTCATTTCGATGACTGTCCCGACTCCCACAGCCAGTTCTGTTTCCACGGCACATGTCGCTTTCTCATCCTAGAGGAGACGCCAGCATGTGTGTAAGTCCGAAATCCCATGACTAGATGTTGAATACAGAATATGAAATTACTTTGTTTTAGACTAATATTCCACACTGGGAAAAAAAGGCTGATTTATTTTATTTAAAATAAAATGATTCAAATCTAAACGTGTCTTCAGGTTTATCTTTTCCTCAGTTCCTAACCTTTAAAGTGTCATCTTGTTTTTTTATTTGCTACTGATCAAACAGGATCCGTGTTAGATGTGTGTAATTATTTTTGGCATAAGTTGTTGCAATAATGACTGTCAGCATGCTGCCAAATGGCATTGTTCTGCAACAACTGAGTGCAACCCGCTGGCACAAGGTCAGAAAACGGTCCTTTGTCTTTCATGGCGAAGGCATCACAGTGGCACTCTATGTCTTAGGTCAAACATTTTGGGTAGATTAGCTTGGGGAAAAAGTGGGTGCTTTGTTAAATATGTTTTTAAATATCTATTAAATATTTGTTTATTTGTATTATAATTTTTTGTTTATATTTATTTATTTATTATATGAAATATGTTTATTTAAGATTTCAACGTGATTTCATTCACCAAAAAGATCCACTCTGATGTTCGGAGGAGGCCAAACAGACACACAATGTAGTGCTGAGTTATTTGAATGAATTCCTGTGTGTAGGTTTTCATTAAGCTGTTCATGTAAAGACAAGCTTGTTTTGTTATTTTCTAAATTGCATTTCCGTGGCTGAATTTGACGTGATGACTAAATTCTGTCTGGGTTAGTGTCTGGCTTGGTATGAGACCATTTTTGCACCTTTACGGATTCTCTTTGTCTGCATTCATATGTATTATCTCATTGTGTATTTGTACATGTGTTTAGGTGTCACCCTGGCTTTGTGGGCATGCGATGTGAGCATGCAGACCTCTTGGCAGTTGTGGCATCCAATCACAGACAGCAGACTGTGGCCACCATGCTGGTGTTGTGTGTGGTGGGCAGCGTACTGCTCATGCTACTTTGCACTTTGCTCAAGTGAGATTCTCCCTTAATCACCTTCTAAAAAAATCTTATATTAAACATACATTTACCCAGAAGTACAAGTTAAACCTTGTTTATTCCCTACATTTGTTTTATTACTATACTCTTAATATAAAGTCAAAAGCAGACATTTGTGAACTTTTCAAACCATTGTTTCTAGTTGTTGGTGGAGACGCGGAGGTTGCAGGCGAGGTAACACCATCACGTGTTGGTCGGAGAAGCCTCGGAACGTTCTGACGGTTAGAACCTCCTGCTGTCACTCAGAAACAGGTATTATTCTGCGTTTCCCTTGTTTTGCTGAGCTTTTGGTTTATGTGGCAAATGTCGTGCAGTGAGTTATAATGAGAATCAGTAGGGGGGATATCACATATTGAGATCAGCATATGTGTCAGCCATTAAACTTTTAATGGCCTACGATTCGTCTTTGCTGAAGGGTATGAGCTGTAAGTGTGGCCCCTATGCTATCTCTTTGAGATTTTGATTGAAAATGAATCTGATAAAAGTACGAAGATGTCACATTTTGTATTCTGCATATAACAAACATTCTCTCAAAGACGTTGCCAGCCTAAAATCTAAATTTAGTCAGGAATAACTCAACCCCATGTTCAAGTTCTAAACCTGTACAAATGTAATTGTTCTGCTAAACACAAAGAAAGATTTTTTTTTTAATGTTTGCAACTGAGACTTTTGGGATGCCAAAAATATTCGTAGCTTTTATAAATATCTTTATTTTTAGATGGAGTATTTTGTTAATTGACTGAATAAAACAAAAATCTGCACTAGGAGACATTTGGAATACAAAGTTCTCCTCTTGTACACTGCCATTCTAATAATCCAGAATGATAGTAAATGCAATAGCACAAATGTAATTATGTAAATGAATAAATAAAAAACATAGATGTCTACATTTATTTATGACAGATATATTTATATGTAAAAGAGACTTTTAATAATTATTCATTGTTTACATCCAACTCAACTGTGTGTATTTTTACATTTAATTGTGAAAGACTCATGGGTACATTGTGTCAACGCAGGATGAGCTGTATATTCCCTGACGTAATTATGTCATTAGAAGTGGAATTGTTGGTATTTTGTTCAGACAAAAAACCTCAGTCATCAGTATCAGCCTGGTCACAACACTTTTGACAGACTTTTGCAAACCTTTAATTCGATTTGCAAGGGGATTCTAGTTAAACATCTGGTCGGGACTATCAGGTATTTCCAATTGTTAAAGTGTGTCCAAATAAAATTTAATACACTTATATAAAAAGTGTCATGTTTGTCTGAACGATGCTTTACTTTTCTTGTCAATTTTCTCATCCCCTTGTCTGTTTCATCAGAATGTGCTCCGTATGCACAAGGTACCATTTTGTGAAATGTTGAATTTAGATTTTAGTTCTTCATTTGTAGATTATTGTTTTGATCCATCCTTCTATATGATTCAATTAATCCATCTGCTTTTTCTTTCTAATGCAGTGGTTTGAAATGACACTATCTGGAGTTCTTGAGAAATCTTTCCTCAATATCTTCCTTCTTACCTCTGGACTAAAGCGTGGCTTTTTTGAGCTACAGACTGGTAAGCACAATATTGAGAACATTTGGATATGGGCAATGTTAGAACGCAAACCAAAAGTGGAACTCCTGAATTCAGACAGACTCCAGCAGGTTTTTGGAAACACATCATTAATAACCTAACAAAGATGAAACTCAGAATCTGAGAACTCAGACTGAAGGACTTGGAATAATATATTGGAACTCAACCACATGCTTGTAAGTTTGCTCCGGATGGAAGAGGTAAAAACTGTTCACCGATGAGGCTATAGTGAGGTTGAGACCAAAAACCTGGCCCATGTCAATGGAACAACTGGTTTTAGAAGAAATAATTTTCTAATTGAGCTTATCCTTATAGATGTTTAATTATCCCCGTTTTTGTCTTTTAAAAACAATTGTATATAAAAACACTTTTTGTAACATGGCGTAAGGGGATGTGAGACACACTAAGAAGATGTCTAAAAGGTGCTTTTAAATATCACATTTTATCACTTTGTTAAACATTGGGAGATTATTTTGTTAACATTATTGTCTTGGAAAAATGAACATTTCATGTATTTTGGTCAGTCGGGCAGCATATATTAGATCTGCTCTAGCCTTTGCCAACTTGATCTCTTTATCACAATGATAAAAATCAAACCAATTACAGAGATAGACAGTAAGTGTAAGAGACAAAAGCTAACATTAATCGACACTTTGACCCCCCCCAAAAGCTGTTTTTATCATTTATAAACGCGATGGAAATGCATGCTATTATCAAAAAAATCACTTTGACATGTAACTTAAAAAGTTACGCATATATTTACAAATCCCTCACAGTATCTTCACAAAATGCATGTTTGTTTGCGTAATATGGAAAGCATTGTTGTAAAGTGTCAGATTTTTTAATAGAGACTCTGTATGTGCACTATATTTAGCACTGGTATGACAAGACGAGATCCACATGTGCATATTCACTTTGGGAAGACTGGGTGCATTTATGATCACATAAATTTACATTTTCACAGTTTTTATTGCACATTTAAACACTGTTTGGACACTAATCTTGAATGGATACTATTTAGGAATTTTTCATCAACTTGATGTTTATAAATGCAATAATCACTATCATCCAAATGACACTATGCATGGATGTTTTCACAGCTATTTTGGCACACATGCACATACAGAGTCTCAAATATCTGGATAACTTAACAAAATTGACACTTTACTATTATCAACACCCATTATTATGCAAGATATATGAAAGCTTTTACACTCCAATATTTTAAAACATTTGTTAGTTTTGTTCTTGTTCTGTCCATTAGCTTTTGTCAGTTATCAAGCAAAATATGTTTGACCCCTCTGCAAGGTGTTTGTTAAGGGGCAGAGATGTTTGTAAAGCTTTATTATTTATAAAGCTATGTTGGCAAATGAATGTTCATTTATGTAAATGTAAGTAATATTTTGGTCTGTTGGGAGTTGGCCATGTTCATGTTATTGTTCAGATGTTATAAGCAAGAGATGAAGTTTAATCACTGTAAAGAATATTGTGAGAATTTGACAGACCCCAAAAGTTCTTGTAGGTTGGAGAGGATAAATCCATGTGACTAATCCTACAATCTCAAGATGACCCTTGATTTATCATCTTTGTGAATGAAACTTCAGCCCTAAAGCTTTGGTGGAAATGTATGTACTATATCAATGTTTATTTATTTATAATTTGGCTGAGCTCAGAGTAACATCTAATATTATAAATCGGATTTATTTCTTAATTAAATTGGATGGTTTGAATGGGAATAATTGAATGCTAAATAATTAAATCAAAATGATATCAAAGCGACTAAGATGACGTGATAAAAAAGTTGCATTAATCAGTGTTTATGTACCGACGATAAAATGTAATTTGTTTACTTTTTTTTTTTAGTTGGCCGATATGAAAAGACTTTGATTTAAGTGATAAAAAGGATTGTGTGTTTTGAGAGTACATTTCTTTTCAAAGAGTCTTTGCATAATTTCCAGACATGGAATTTCAGTCATCCGTAAAGATGATGATGACGTCAAAAGCATAGAATAATAGATGTTTGGGCGGTACACCAAAGATGATGCTCAGTGTATTATCTCTTGTTTTGTTTCGACTGAATCCCATTTATACTCGCCCAAGTTGACTCTTTATTGACTGATGCAAGTCTATATGATTCATTGTTTGTTTAAATGCTGTTGTTTAATTTAACAAGCCTTGTAAATAGTGTGGGAATATTGTTTTGATTGTATATGGAGAATGAACTTTTTCAAGCATTGCGTTTGTGAAGGGTGGGTGACTCTCACATGACTGTATGATGTTGGAATGTTTGAATATTTTCCAAATAACACAAAGTGCTGCAGATTTTGGAGTCTTTTTTTTCAGTTATCAGATTCCTTTGCATTGTGCATTTGAGTAGATGCTTTATATAGAGATTTTAGTGTGTGTTTCCTGGGAATAAAAATCAGGACCCTATATATTATGCCCTTATATTTAACCTTTAGAACATGTAATAATTGAGTCACTTTTTTTCTCATACATTTGCAAAGTTATCCTCCCTCTCTTAGACTCTTGAAACCTTGGGCACTGCTGAACAAAGAGTCCGCTACCAAAGTGCTCTTTTCGCTAGAGGTAAAGCTTGGCTTCTTTTACTTAACAATTTATTTATATGTTTATTTGGTCAAATCTTTTTTAAGATGAGCGGAAGGCATCTAGATATTACAGAAAGGAATCTAGCTCACGTATGAATGAGCACATGATATAAAGTGTATGCATGGTTGACATTGCATGATTATTTCGTGTACGTTTAAGTAGTCATCCATCTTTGCATCTTGCATCATTGGATTGATTTTTATTTCTCCTTCTTTTTAACTTCTCCTAACCCCAACTTCCTCTCCCTTTCTTTTCTCTGCCATGATCCTCTGTTGTTGGCTTTGCCAATCCCATTAAAGGTTTCAATTGGATTGCAGCACAACCCCTTGTAGCCGATGGGCTGAGCCTCTAAAGCCAGCTTTGTTTTAAGCGCACTGCTGAGGAAACTCCCAAAAGAAACACAAAAAGCTTATAGAATTGAAATAGAAACACAAAGGCAAAAAAACATTTTAGTAAGTCGAAAATCTTGTGGGAAAATACCCTGTAAATAGATGGTAGTGTGATCTTATTCTACATGATAATCTACATGTAGAGTCTGAGAATTGTAGAATTTTATTACAATCCCATTTCTTTCATCCCATTTTTGTTGTTCTTGTTCCCGCTAAGCTGATATCTGTGTCAGAGCAGATGGAAAGGAATAAAGAGTATTTGGGTATTAGGGTAAAGTGATTGTGCCCAACAGCCTTCCATCTGTATTGGGATAATGATGGGTATGTTTTTTGTTTATGCTTTTATATTGCAATTTTTTGATTCATTTTGTTAAGCAAGTTAAGTTAAAGGAGAAAAACTATATTTGTCGACAACGTTGTGAGACATTACAAGATCTGGCAAAATTTGCAGTCACAACACAATTTAATGTGATCCTTGCTGTCCCTGCAAAAAGTTGTATCTCCATATGTTTAATTTTCAATTTTTTTGTTTGTCATTAATCCTAACTATTTGTCTCCCATAATGTTTGTCAATGGAAATAATAAACCGGCTTGTCAATGTCAACTATACAAATTTGGAAATATAAGGTTTTGGAAGGACAGTGACGACATGAGTGTACAACATGAGTTAAAAAAAATATTTGCTTGTTCTATTATATCACTTAATGTAGATATATTCATTGATTTATTTCCTCCAATATTTAAATCTATCTAGGACAATAAAATCACCATCACGGTCACCAGATCTGTGGTTTTACACAAAACCAAACCTTTTTAACTGTTGTTATCGGTTGTTTTAAATTCCGCCGGTTATTAAATAGATTTGGTTTATCAGCTGTTTGTTTTTAGGCTGCTTTTGTCACATAGATCTGGCAGAAGATGAACCAGTTTCTCCCACACATAATTACAAACAAAGTTGTTGCATAGGTTTAATATTACACTTGAATTTACATTAAAATACAAAAGAGACTAATTTCTCCGGCAATGGTTTACATCTTTAAATCAGTCATGTTATCTTCAATTTGAGTACTCTCAGATCATTTCCTATTGCAGTCGAGATGGTAATTCCTCTAGGCTCCGTAGTCTATGCTGAGGGGGGATATCAAGGTGTCCAAGAGTATTTTGTCTGTCAAGCAGAAATCCTTGAATACCTAGCGAGCGTGAGGTCAGGTAGTCATTCACATAATGGTCCCCAACATGAGCTACACTGGAGGCTGACACGCCGCACCGTACCAAAGCCTGGGTGAAAATATCAGGGTCAGGTTTAGCCACTCCGGCTTCCTCTGATGTCAACAGAAATGAGAAGTGATTTAGGAGACCACATTCTGTCAGGATGCCTTCCAAACGCTTGTCAAAATTAGAGACAACTCCTTGTTTAAATCCCAAAGAGCTGCAGATCTTCAGGGTGCCAATAGAATCTGCAAAAACCTGATGTTGGAAATTTGAGACAGGATTATTAGAATATATAATTAGTGATTGATTGCAGAATACTGGTGTATTAAAAATGCACAGTAAACATCCATATATTAATAAAATTAAAAATCTTTATTAATAAAAAAAGTAAGAAAAAAATTGTATTTGTAAATTTATTTATTACTTTATTTATTATGTATCATTTATTAATTTACATTAACACTAGTTTATATATATATACTTTATTTATTATGTATCATTTATTAATTTACAATGTTACAACTAATGTTAATGTAAATTAATAAATGATTCATAATAAATAAAGTAATAAATACATTTACAAATAATATAAATATATATAAATATATATATATATATATATATATATATATATAATTTACTCATTTTTATTAACTAATCATTGGTTAATCTAACTTACTGTCCATAATCTATAATATAAATAACAGATAAATAAAACATTATATATAACAATACTGTAAGTTTAAATGTAGGAAAAAGTGACCAGATGCAGAACAAAAAATTAATTATTGAAACAAAATTCAATGAAATGAACTCCCATGCGTTACGTCACTGTACAAGTGTAACCCACGAGCGCCCTCTACAGGTGTAACGAGGAACATAGATAATACAAAAAGTCATTTCACACTAAAAAAAGGACAGAATAAAGAAAACTGAATTATACCTCCCAGTTTTCTGCTCCACAGAAGTTATAATAGAGATTAAAGGCCAGTTTATCCAGCACATGTGAGTCATTGACCCCACACTGGATAAAAGTGTCCTTCACAAGTCCAATCCACCACTTCTGACTGCTCATCCCCTGGGATCTGCCGAAGTTTGGGAAGAGTTCCGATCTGTGTGTGTACATCTGTCTGAACGCACTTTCTATCTGAGCTGCTGGGGTTTGCAGTCCGGCTTTCTGTGCCTCGACACGGTACTGCTCTCCAACCGAGCGACGGACCTTCAGCAGGGTGTCCTTCACATCCCATAATACCCAACGAACCGATCCTCTCATATCTTTGCAGAACAGGAATAAATGTGCGTATTGATTATGACACAAACACTGAGAGCTGTGTCACTTTACAATAATCACTGAAATCAGATAGAGAGGCTAGATCTGGTTTCCGGTAGAGGGCGACAGATGGCCCAAAAAGTAAAATTCCACACTAGATTATAAATTAAAGTACTAGTTATTTACCTGCTATTTAAAATGCATAGTATTAGATCCATATATTAATAAAATTAAAAATCTTTATTGAAATAAAAATAATATATTTATTATTTGTAAATGTATTTATTACTTTATTATTTATCCTTTATTAATTTACATGTTTATATATATATATATATATAAATGGTTATGATTAAGGGTTATGCATAATTAGATTACTGCCAATATTATGCCAAATCTGAACCGACGATTTTTAACTTCTCCCATCGTGAAACTCCGTCCGTTCACTTCCGGTCATAAATGCTAAGCGCCTTTCCGCCCAATTACATTTCTAAAGCAGAGCCCGTGTTCGACGGAATAAACGTCCGTGCAAGACTTACCAGACGAAGAAAGGTTCCGCGACAAAGAGTTCCGCATATATTTTAAACAATAAAAATAGTCCGAGCTGTAGACAAGTTATGTATTTTACTGAATCTAACTAAAACTGTATTTCACTACATTATAAAGCATAATATCAATACATGCATTCATACTTTTATAAAAATATTCCTGTACATTAATACTCCAGTAGTTAAACATTACACCAGTTAAAGAAATAAATTGCTGGAATTTTAACGTACTTGAGTTTTAAGAGTATTAAGTAAAATGCATGCATTAACCTGCACTATAGAGTGTAGTGCATTGGTTAAAACACACTTATAATTTACAAATAATATAGAGTAAAAACGTTGGTATTAAATGGATGGATTTTTTTTTTAAAGGAATTTTTTAATGATGTAAAAAATCGGTTTTAATATAAATATTACACTGAACAAGTAATCTTAACATTATTACATAAACAATGAAAGTTATTTCATTTAGGGCAATATTTCGGTAGCTTTACACACTTCTCTCTTTTTCCCGTGTGTCCGGTGACTCTCTGTCCACAAGGCTTTCATCATCCTGACGCTCCTGAATCTCTGGGATTGAGTTTGATTGGGCAGAAATCTGTCTATACATTCCAGACTTTCTAATTTTGCGAGTAGTTCTTCGAAACTGACCGACAGCTTGAATAATATCATCCGTCCTCCAGTTTTGGCGGGTCAGTGCATTCTCTACTTTAAAAGGGCCATCTCTTGTACGACGTACTCTCGAACACACAGCAGTGGTCCTCAGCTCTAATCCCACCTCATGAATCAATCTGCGCAGATACTTCTGTGTCTCATTCACACACTGGACCTCTGATGTGAGAAAACATGTATGAAAGAGGATTAAACGAAAACTGATTATTGGGTTTGTCTGTTATTTAAACATGACAAATCTTACTTACCCAAAGTAAAATGTGGTGGATTGAAATGTATGCATCGCAGGCCGGTCACAATGGGAGGACTTTTACCATGAGGATACAATAAACCTCTCTGTGCCAGCTCATAAGCCTCTTGAGTCTGTAGGTCCACCTGAGAATACCTGGACGGAGGACATGAATACACATGGTACATTAGCCTGGTATCATAAAGACAACATTTAAAAAAAATTAAATTTTACTACTTAAAATAACTCACGTTATCAAAGCTTTCTGATTAGCGCCCTGTATCATAGCAAGGATTCTTTCTAACTTATCCTGGGTAACATGGTCTAAAGGACAGCAATAAACAAATACATACATTTTTGGTTTTAGGTTTAATTTTTTTCAAGCAATAATAAAATTAAAGGGATAGTTCATCCAAAAAGGAAATTTGTGTGATTGCTGACACTACGTATCTATTTCAAACCTGTATGACTTTCTTCAGCAGAATAAAAATGAAGATATTTTGAAGAAAGTTGGAAGCCAAAATTGATCCATCTATTCACTTTCACAAAACCAAAGTTAATGGGTGTCAATTACCAACATTCTTCAAGATATCTGCTTTTGGAAGAAAGGAGGTCCCCAAGCTTTCATACAAACACAATATTTAGGTTTGGATTAACTCATAGCAATCATTACCATATGTGGATTTCTCGATCACACGACCTGTATGACAGAAGTTATCTGTGGCTTTTCCAAACTCGCCCTCTAGTGTGTAATCCTTCATAAAAACACAGAGAGGGAGAGAGAACAAGAGAGGGAGCGAAAAAGAGATAGAGTAAGATTATGATCAATACAGAACTGTACACAATCGTGTAAAAGGCTGTGTTTAATGATCCAGTTATACAGTTAATATCAAATTGAACTGTAAGAGTACATCATACATATAATTGTAGGAATCATCACATTTAAAAACCTTTACCCTGGTTACATGCGATCTGCATAGATGCTCCAATAACCCATTTGCTCTCCCCAGACCTAAAACTGAAGAAAAAGACTTAGATTTTGGCAGATCACATAATGTCCTATCATGACATGTCTTCACCTAATACTCCAGAGGAGAAAGCATCCAGGCGATGACCAATACCAACATGAACTTTGTGGAACTGTGGACCGGTCACTAAAACAGAAAACAAATCAATAGTGGATCACTTTAGATGTTTGGATCAAGCTTATGAGAATGCACAAACCTTGAGGATGGTCTGCAAGTGAGGGGACCATAGATGGTGATAGTATAAGATCTGTGGAGCTTCTGTTCTCTCCACTGGACAAAAGCTGAAACTGTAGAGTTGACCGAGGAGGTGATGGAGGGCAGGAGTTCACTTCTCCATAGGGGATAGGAAGGAAAGAAATATTCATCACATGGGTAACACTTAATAAAGAATGTCATTATGTATATATGTCATTATGAGTATATATATATATATCATCATCACATGGGTAACACTATATAAAGATTGTCATTATGTATATAAATATATATATATATATATATATATATATATATATATATAAATATATATCATCATCACATGGGTAACACTTAATAAAGAATGTCATTATGTATATATATATATATATATATATATATATATAAGAACATGCAATAATAGTCAGTATTATTATATTATAAAGCATAAAGTTACAGTCAAGGTAACACAAAACTACCTTTCAATAAATTTGTCTCTATGATGTCACGCACAAGTTTCCAATGAACTCCCTGCGGTTTGTACACAGCAAACAATCCGTCAAGTTTACGGAAAAGCCGCACAGCTTGGGTGCTCATGTTTGTTTAGTAACAGCTGTTAAATCATCAGATAGAGATGCAGTGAACTGTAGAATTAATATGAGATTTGCTCTCAGACCACATGACTCTTACGTGCGTCACTTGCTCGACTGCTGGCGCTCTCATATTACAGACACATCACTGCCCCCTGCTGGACCACAGGCCGCACAACAGAGTCAAGTCCAGTGGGTGTTTCAAAGCAGCTGTAAATGAAATATGTTGCACTATTTTTGAATAAAATGGTATTAAGGTTGAATACACAGCACAGTTGACAGACACAAGAAAACAGAGGATGATCACAAGCAATGTATTATGCAAACAGGCATACATGGGGTAGTGTTGAATAGAGAAAAAGTCAAGGGATGTAGTCCAGACCGGACATTTTTTGGAGGCGATTTCTGTTAAATAAAATGTCTCGCATTGCATTTGAGCTTTATGATTATACAGATATAACTGATACCTTAACAACAACATTATGCACTTATTTAAGTTTGAATCATGAAGGCACTTTTAAAATATTATTAACAAGGGCCGTAAAAGCTGACGACAGCTGACGCCTCCTGACGGGCAAAAAATGGGCAGACCCAGCAAGGAGAACCAGTTCTCCTTTGGCAAAACTTCTGCATCTTGCAAGTGCTTGGACGACTAGGCTAAGTGAGCTAAAGAACTAGTTAAAAACAAGCATTTAACAATATCCATCATTTTATTGTTGTTATTGTAAGAGCGTTGTGTGTTGTGTGACAGGGACGTGTCTGATGTTCTTCTTCTTTTTACATTAATGGGAGGTTTGAAATCTGTTGGTAGTTTCCTAATTTACTGGGATCTACAAACCCAATTCCAAAGGGACTGTACAAATTTTGAATAAAAACAGTTCAAGTTTCAAATTTCAATATTCTATTCAGGAAACAACATACATGACATATCAAATGTTTAAACTGAGAAAATGTGTAATTTTAAGGCAAAAGTTAATTGATTTTAAATTGTATGGCATTAACAAATCTCAAAAAAGTTGGGACAAGGCCATTTTTACCGCTGTGTGGCATCCCCTCTTCTTTTTATAAATCTGGGGACTGAGGAGACTAGTTGCTCAAGCATAGTAATAGGGATGTTGTACAATTCTTGTATAATACAGGCTTCTAGTTGCTCAAGTGTCTTAGGTGTTCTTTGGAACATCTTCCTCTTTATAATGAGCCAATTGTTTTGGGTGAAAGATCTGGAATGCAGGCTTGCAATTTCAGTACCTGGATCCTTCTTCTATGCAGCCATGATGTTGTAATTGATGCAGTTTGTGGTCTTGCATTGTCATATTGGCAAATGCAAGGTCTTCCCTGAAAGAGATGACTTCTGGATGGGAGCATATGTTGTTCTAGAGCTTGGATATAACTTTCAGCATTGATGGTACCTTTCCAGATGTGTAAGCTGCCCATGCCACAAGCACTCATGCAACTCTATACCATCAGAGATGCTGGCTTCGGAACTGAACGCTGATAACCTCTTGGGTTGTCTTTGTCCTCTTTAGTCCCAATGACATGGACTCCCAGTTTTCCAAAGAGAACCTAAAATTTTGATTTCTCTGACCACATAAAAGTTATCCACTTTGCCACAGTCCATTTTAAATGAGTCTTGACCCAGAGAAAACACCTGCGTTTCTGGATTATGTTTAGATATGGCTTCTTTTTTAACCTATAGAGTTTTAACTGGCAACGGCGAATGGCATGATGAATAGTATTCAACGACAATGTTTTCTGGAAGTATTCCTGAGCCCAAGTTGTGATTTCCATTGCAGTAACATTCCTGTAGGCTATGTGATGTAGTGCCGTCTAAGGGACCGAAGACTTTGGGCATCCAGTATGGTTCTCCGGCCCTGACACTTACTAAGTGCCCCAATTTTTGGGGAATCAGGCTTGTAGACAAAAAGATTCAGGACCCTGTTTCTTTAAAGCTTCATGTAATTGTTTCATTTAATGTGCACTCTTTCAAGAAAGAAAATGCTATTGTTTTCATAACTGGAAACTTTAACATTTCTACATACTATAGTTGTAACCTTACACTAGAAGCCTTAATATAAAAGCAAGCAACAGTTTAGTAAGCAGCTAGTTAATTCTAAAGGAAATTGTGTGTCAATTATGAGGCAATAATTAGAGTATACTTCAACTCAATATAGTTTACTGTAGTATACAAAAGTTTACAACCGTACACTATTCATGTGTGTTATCAGAAAATGTGCTAATCATATTCTATTGAAGATAAGATAAGATATAGTAAATAAATAGTGTATGTGCATACCATGTCCTTATATCATCAAAATGTGTTAGAATATTCGTCAATTCAGATTAAATTAAAATGCTAGTAAATATTGTATAGAACTACAATTATACAGGCTATTACAAAATTTTCTAATCATAATCTAATCATGTCCTGGTTAATATGTGTATTCTTAACATTAACACTGCATTCTATTTATAAAAAAAAATGCTTCACAGCATAACACATATTTCGTATTAAATATTCTTTTAATTTCTTGTATTTGCTTATGGCCTGAGGAGAAGTTAAGAAGTTTATGAAGTCTACAAGCTTAATGATTATAACGTGTGTAAGATAACATGTAAGATACAGTAGAACTACTGTAAGGAGTTTTTGATGAACAAGCCTAAATTTAAATGAAGCACATTATATATCATTTTATTCGATTTAATCCTTATGTTATTTACATTTACGGCTCTTCGAACTTACAGTTATATAATGTCAGCCATTCAGTAACATTACTATTTACTTAGAAGTACTTAGTTGTATTTGTCATGTTAGGGTGTAGTGCGATCTTTTAATGTAAATCAATAACATTGTTGACTATGAAAGCAAGTAAAACATTCAGTCTCAGTAATGTGACACCTTGCATAAAAATATGTAAAACCAGCAGACCATGAGTATATCTGCTTTACTTTCACATTCAACAGATGATATTGTTTTCCAGAAATGAACATTATGCGACTTAAGGTACTGATTTTTGTTGTTACAGGATTGTGTGTGCATTTGTGTGTGTGCATGGATTTGTATGCATAAGCTTGCATGGAAAAATAGTGAGCAACAGGTGTTGCGTGATTAAGAACAACAGCTTTGTATAATAGAAAGTAGAAGGTATTCATACAAGATTTAAATTGTGATGTACAATACGTCCAGACTAAACCGTGTCTTTATTTCTTGCTAATTTATAATTGAGCGTGACCGGGAGCAATTTGAGGTGTCATTGTGTTCAGTAAATGGTTAGCTGCAAATCCTTTGTAATACCTTAATCAGGATGCTGGTATGTGCTAGCTAAAGGGACACATGAGAGTGTTATGTATATGTATCCCAAAACTAACTAGACATTACCATAGAAATACTAAGATACTTGAAGTATATGCTGATAGAACTGTTCTGGGCTTATGTCATTTAGGTTAACGAGATAAAGTAGATAACTTCATGAAATTAAAAAAAGTTTTAAATAAATAAAAAAAAATTATTGAAAGATTGAATCTATCGTAAAGTATTATTATATGTGCTTGGTTTTGTTTTTTGTTTTATTTTATAAATAAAACAAAAAAAAAATTTAAATAATTTTTGTATTATTTGTTGTGGCCCCCCTTGAAAACAAGATTTTTCATCTCAAGGCATTTATCACAATTATTAAATAAATAAAAACTGTTTAAGGTAAATAATGGTAACAACAACAACACCAACATCAACAGCAACAAGCACAATAATAATAATAATAATAATTATTATTATTATTACTATTATAATTAGCATCATTGTGATAATTAACATCATAATCACATCCGTGAAATAATAATAATGTGAAAATTAATAGCTAAACTAAACCTTTGAGCAACAGGTTATAATATTTAGTCAAATATGTAATCACTGAAGGGAAATTACTGGAAAAAATTTAAACACCTTAACTTAACAGGATAGTTCATCCAAAAACAAATTTTGGTCAGAAATGACTCATCCTCAAGTTGTTCCAAAAACGTGCATAAATGTATCTGTTCTGTTGTACACAAACAAGCATATTCAGAAGAATGTTATTGAGAGATTTCTGGTTCACCAGAAAAAATGTACAGTTCCTCGGAACTGTTGCTTTCATTATTTCTTCAGAACATCTTATTTCAACAGAACCAAAAATATCCTCAGAATATATTTTTTTAATTAAACCAAAAAATTAATACAGGTTTGGAACATTTCATGAAATAATGTTCATTTTTGAGTGAACTATCCCTTTAATAGTTGGTGTCCACATCTTTTTTTATTGAACTTAAACTTATATAACAGTTGTATTGTAAAGTAGATTTTATTAGAGAGTTATGACTGTTGACTTACTCAGTCTTTTTGTCCATGGAGGGTAAGCCATGATCTTTCAAACTATTTAGTTTATTCGCCTTTTACTACACAAGATGCTCTTATACTGTGCTTTTAAGCACACTAACAGACCTTTCTTTCAACCAGAGTATTCCAACTTCAACGTCAAATGGCGAGAGAAGTAAGTTTCACTCAATTCCATCTGTGTAAATATGTGATAAGCACTAAACCCACTGTTAGGTCAAGGATTTTGACACCAGAGAGTTACAGAGGGGTTAGTTATTAAATAACAAGCCTTACAGTTTAAAGAGGTTCTATTTAGAAAGAGTCTGTCTTTCAACCTCCACATACTGGAGGACATCCTCTTCACTTAAACAATAAAACTTTGTCATGGTAATCTAGTGTGTGTGTGTGCATAACCTATCTGTGTGTGTGGAAGGGGAAAATGAGTTAGTGCTGTGTGTGTGTGTACTGGGATGAAAATATAATGTAGAAGTGGGAGGAAAGCTTCAGTTCCCAGACACACTTGACTGGAGTAAAGGTGTGTGGGTATCTACACAACGTTTGGTCTCACCTGTTTTCTTATGAACATTTATTAAGAAAGCATTAAGGAAGGGCACAGTGGGTAAGGCTTTACTGTCTCTTTGATCAATAACTGTTGTTTTTCTTCCCACCATCAGCATTAAAATGCCAAAGATCACATGCATATCTGAGTTAAACATTTACTCTCTTAAACCTCTTTGACAGACATGCTTAGTATGAATAAAGCATTGAAAAATGAATGTGCCTGAACTGGATTTTAATTTATTGACTGTCAAGGAATCTCACTGGAATTGGGGTGTGGACTCTTTCGTTTATGTGGTCTTTGTTTCATTTTTTGGACAGATTTTACAAACATGAGACTGCAGACGAAGCCAATTTTGCTGGGAACGGCCTTCGTGGCTGTAGCTTGTACGACCATCATTGCTTTGATTCTGTCTCTTGCTAACCGGCAGACTTTGTATCAACCTTACTCAACACAGGTGATAAGATGCTTAACTACCATTCGAAATGATTATTTAACATTAATTATCTATATTAAATAATAATTAACCTTCTTGAAGTTTGTTTTATTAAATTCAAGTTAACTTCCTTTTATCATTCAGTGATATTTATAAATATTTTTGTAATATTCCTAGTATTTTTATTCCACGTCTTGTTTAATTTCTACCAGGACAAGTTCTATAAACAATAGGAGATCTACTGAAATGTATTAATGAGCAAAATATTATTAAATGCTATTAACAAACATGAATACACATTGTAAACATCATTAATAGTTGATATTAGTTAATGGGTTAATTATTTTGATATGTAGAGCCTTATTCTTAATTGTTACAGTGTCATGTGGAGTAAGTTGGTATAAGTGGCCATTGTTGAACATTTGCATTGAATTGTTTCAGAATATTATGCCAACATCATCTTCATATCTGCAGAAACTGCTGGTTGTGTACTCGTACCTATGGATCTCCTGAACTAGATTAGATTAGATTGATTAACTAGTTTATCAGATTGTTCTTCCAAATAAAGTTCTTAGTAATCTTTAACATTGTTATGTTTGTGACACAGGCTGTGACACCAGGGTTCAATATTCCAGCAACTCATATAGTAAATTTCTACAGATGTTTACATAAAACTAAAAAATGTAAAAGAGGTACAAAATAATATTTTGAATCGTATCAATTTACAATGAATTACATTATGTTTGTCATAAAATATGTAAATGGGATATTATGTTTTGATATTTTGATATGTTTGGATCAAAATAAAATGTTTTAAGTGATAATTACAGTTTACAATTTGTGTGACATGTTATGATATATTATTTGCATGTGAAGAGTTATTCTTAAAAAGATTTTATAAAATGATCTTATATGTTTTTTCTAATATATCTTTGCAAATTTTTAGATAGCATCTTTACAATCAAAATTTGTTTCATCAGCATACATTTTTCTTCCTATTGTATATCCAGAATGATTTTACAAAGTGAAGTACTTAGTAGTGTTAAAAACTTGTTTCTCAGGATGTGTGTGTTGCGTGTATACCGCTAGGAAAGTTCTCAAATCCAATAAGTCTTACTTCTTCCACATTTTTAAAAGTCTTTGTCTGAATTCCTCAGTATGGGATTGTGTTTGATGCCGGCTCGACTCACACTGCCCTCTTCCTGTACCAATGGTCGGGAAACAAAGACAACAACACAGGAATAGTTTCACAAAAACTGAGCTGCGATGTGGATGGTGAGGGTTTGTCACTTTCCCACAATTTGTAGAAAGTACAAAACTGTTAACATGCAAACGACACAATTAATATGTACAATTTGTCTCAAATAATTTTCTACTTATATCATTTTAATATCTTAAGGGGATGGCATATCCAGTTACATCAAGAATCCTCCTGCAGCCGGAGAAAGTCTTAAGAAATGCTTAGATGTTGCCCAAGGAGCTGTTCCGAAAGAGCAGCAGAAGGCTACACCGGTATATCTTGGTGCCACCGCAGGCATGCGTCTTCTAAGGTCAATGTTTAGTCAATGCTTTATAGGAAAAAAATCTGGAAATATTTCCAGAACATGATTCAGAGTGCTAGATTTTATAGGATCATTGGTATCATTTCAGTTTACAGAACCAAAGTCAAGCAGACACCATCCTTGCTGAGGTCACCAAAACAATCCAAAGTTATTCTTTTGATTTCCGAGGGGCGCGAATACTCACTGGCATGGAGGAGGGAACCTATGGCTGGATAACCATCAACTACCTCTTGGAGAGATTTATCAAGGTAAATGTTATACACTGTTAACACATCTTGTAAATCAGAGAGAAACCTCATATGATTCAACCTTCCAAATGTGTTTCATGCAGCACACATTTGAGGGAAAATGGGTCCACCCTAACTCGGCGCAAATCCTTGGAGCTCTAGATCTTGGTGGCTCCTCAACGCAGATCTCATTCACCCCGAAAGAGCCAGTGAAACTCTCTGAATCGGCTTATAATCTCCAGCTATATGGGTACAAGTATGAGGTGTACACACACAGCTATCTGTGCTTTGGTAAAGACCAGGCTTTGAAGAAACTTCAGGTGCAGCTTCACCGGGTTGGTTTTAAAGTTTTGTAGTTTTGCGATGAAAGTTCCAATCCACATTTACATTGAATGTCTGATATGATGTTTTGACTTTATTTAGACTGCTGGAACATCATCTGTTATCAATCATCCATGCAATCATATAGGATATAACTTTAATGTTACACTGGCTGACCTCTACAACTCCCCATGTGTGACCAAACCAAGCAATTTTGTTCCTACGACTACAATCACTTTCACAGGGACAAGTAACTCTTCCCTGTGTCTTGCTATACTGGAAGATATTGTTAACGTGACTAACTGCAACTTTCATCCAGAATGTGGTTTCAACGGAGTATATCAGCCTCCAGTCAATGGGGAATTCTTTGTGAGTATTTATTGTTTTATCAACTTTATGAACTGTTGGAAGTATTGTATTTATGTAGAGGGTTTAAAGGAATGTAAGGAATTATAAAATATCTTTGTAGGGAACTATGTTCATTAGACTTGATGTGAAGAAAACAGTTTTTACCATGTGTTTTATAGTTTGAAAATGTCACATACTTGGAATTTGTGCTCTTCATTTAACCCATCCAAGTGCTGGTACACAGTGAGTGAACACACACACAATGCGAGCAGTGGTTAGTAGTTGGGGGGAACGGTGCCTTAATCAAAGTACTCTACTCAGTCGTGGACTGAAGGTCCCCACCTACAATCCTTGCTGGTACCGAGTATCAATACCAACGAAATTGGGACCACAAGTCCTACACTCGAGCTACCGACCACCGGCCACAACTGCCCCCTTTAAAAAATTTGCAATATCATTTATATGACCTCATAGACATTAAAATGTATACAGTGTACAGTAAAGGGTTATGTCACCCAAAAATTAAATTCCCTTTATCATTATTTTTTTCACCCTCTTGTTATTTCAAAGCTGTTTAGTTTGCTGCACATATCAAAGGAAGAATTTTGAAAAATGTCGATAACCAAAAACCGTTGATCCCATTTGTGCTAACATTTTCTTAAAATGTTGTGAACTATCCCTTTAACTCAAATCAATACATCAAGTCAATTTATTCAAAATTGCCTTGTCTTGATTTTATGACTTAAGTGCCTAACTAATAACCATATTTTATTTGTGTTCATCTCAGGCGTTTTCAGCGTACTATTACACCTTTGAATTTTTTGGTCTTATCCCAAAAGCACCACTGGACAAGGTTCTTGCGACCATAGACACTCACTGCAAAAAACCCTGGAGTGCTGTGAGTCACACGCACATTCAGAATTCACATATTGTAAATTTGTAACGATAATTTGGAAAAAAGACTGGATATAAATATCAATAAAAAGAAGAAAATATCACTACATCTTTTTATATTATTTATTTGTATGAAATGTAATTATATTTACTTAACATTGATAACGGTGTTGTATATGTGTTGTCATTATTATTTGCTGATTAACTTTCTTTCCATAGCTTGTTGCGGAATATCCTAAAGTTAAGGAAAAATATCTGAAAGATTATTGTGCATCTGCTCATTATATAATGACTATTCTCCTGAAAGGATACAAGTTCAATAACATGTGGGATAAGATCTCTTTTGAAAAACAGGTGAGCACCACTCCACATTTTAAACTACTAAAACTGTGAAACCTCAGACTTTTTGTATAGTAATATTATATCATATAAAAAATTGAATGCAATTATCTTGGTTTTATTTATTTACTCAATACATAAAGACTAGTGATTAGAACAATTTGCCTTGTTATTTGATCCTTATTGACTCTGTGTATCATCAGATAAAAAATGAATTATATAATGTAACCTGACGTTCAATGCCTTGCTCAAGTGTACTTCACCATAATACAATGTTCTCATCTGAAAACATCTTTTATAAATGTCATTGTCATTCCTCTAAATACTGTGTCATGTAATTCCATTCAATAATATTGATTTTCCGCTCACACGTGGTTTTATGACGTTAACAGGTGGCAGACACAGACGTTGGATGGACATTGGGCTACATGTTAAACCTGACCAACCTGATTCCTTCTGAACCATCCAGAGCAATAACAGGGGTGCCAAACAGTCAATGGCCTGCTCAGATTTTCTTTATTGTTTTTGCCCTTTTCCTCAGTCTTCTTGTTATCATCTTTATGGTTATTATTAATCCAAAGCCCTAAGTCTTGTGTCTTGGGTGCATGGGTGCGGGTGTATACATTAATATCTATCACGTGTCACTAAAGACTTGATCTCCTCTACGACAGCCAAGGCTTTTACTGCTGCATGGCCCTTTTTTCTGTCTTGCATAATGTATGAGTTTTTTTATTTAAGTTAACTTGGGTTGAGTTGGTATTTTATGTATTGTCTTTGTTTGGTCGTATTATACCTCAATGATTTACTCTGTACTTATTTTTCATGTATCATATATAAACTTTAACAAGAGGTTAAACTTTATTTGAATTTATTTATTGATTCCCCTTTATTCAGCATTTGTCTATGCATTTGAAAAGCATTGAAAATAAATGTATGGTTATATTATCAGCTCTGATATTTTAAGGCTTAAAAACAATACAGTGCTTTTTACATATTTATATATTACAACTATCATTGTTTATTAGCTACATAGTTTTGGCTTAATATATATTTTGTGAAGTTTGCACAAGCATTTCTGCTATGTGTGTGTTTAACAGCAACCAGATTTCTTCCGTGGTTGCTCTTTCTTCAATGCCACGTTCCCCTCCATCTTCTGACTCTTCTGCTGCACCAATATCCTAAAGATTATGAGAAGCAGGTCATAATATAAGAAAAAATAAACATATTGGGATATACAATTGCAATTCTATGTTATTTGCTACTCAGTCTTACTCAGCCAAACTCTTCATGCATTCTGATACATTATCTCCAGTTGCGGCACTGCACTCCATGAAATGCATTTTATACTCCTAATAAAAGAAAACAAACCAATTGCATAAAATATTTTAAAGTTAATGAAACTGTTGTGCTTTGCATAAAATAAACTTTTAAATATAGTCCATTTCAAAATGTTCTTGTAGAGAATGGGGTCACAATGGTTTCTTACTCTGGCGAACGCCTGCCCTTCCTGAACCTGGACTTCTCGCCCTGCACAATCATTCTTGTTTCCAAGCAACATCATGATGACATCATCAGGAGCCTTCTCCTGTATGATAATGAATAAATTAATCATTATTAAAAAAAAATCTGAGATATTGGTATCCATGCTTTTAATAATGGAGCAATCTGGAAATACTTAAAGTGATAGTTCAGCCTATTCGTCTTTCTTCTGCAGAACTCAAAAGAATTATTAAGATTAAAGTATGTTGGAAACTAAACAAAGGCAGTGCAAGACAATACGTAACGCTGTTGTTTGGTTATGGCTGTTCTTAAAAATATATTCTTTTGTGCTCCGCAGAAGTAAATGATGAAAGATCATTTAGAGTGAACTATCCCTTTAAAAAAGTAATGTAAAATAAAAGATGATTTTAAAACAATAGGTACCCGAACTTTTGTAACCCAGTCTCGTAAAGAAATAAAACTCTTAGATGATGTAATTTCATACATGAGCAGAAGGCCATGTGCTCTATGAAACACTTGTGTGGTGATGCTGTGAAACCTGTGAAAACATTTGTGGTTTAAATATATGCATCCAGAACCCTATGTTGTCCCAATCTATATATTATGTGCATTCATTAACTCTTTTACTATCATGACATACCTCTCTTGACCGGCTGTGTCCCATATCTGCAGTTTAGCAACCCTATCATCCAGCACAACATTCTGTACACATGTGTCGATGCCTGCGAGTGAAACATTCGGTTTTAAACACATAGTTTGCATCATAGTAGAGGAGAACATTCATGTTTGTATGCATGACTTACCAATAGTAGAGCAGTAATCCGGACTGAACTGTCCCCCATGGATGCGTTTTATGAAAGATGTCTTTCCCACACAGCTGTTTCCAACCATCACCACATTAAACTGAATAACTTCCATGTCTGACGCTATTCAACAAAGATTGTGCTCGTGTTAGAAATCTTTAAAGCTCTATTCAAATTCGTGATGATGTATTTAACCTTACTGTTCTTTAAATCTACTGTTTGTTTGTTGCCAGGTCTTTTATCATGCTGTGATGCTTTTATCATCTGGTCCAATGACACCAGTTGAGCACTGGTGTCTTCCTGTTTGAATGGAGCACATTTTGCGGGTTTTTATTTGTGGAGCACACTTAAAAATCTAAGCAGGTTAACATAAGAATGAAATACATACCATGATGTCATCTTTACTTTCAGGAGGGACAGACCCATCAAGATCTCTCTTGCCTATATTAATACGCCTGGATCCAAATTTTCTCCTAGCCGATGGTGAAGTCCCTTCTCGGCTGGTTGAGTTAGCACTTTCCTGACAGCTGACAGGTACATCAATATATTCATTATTGCCTTCTTGATCTCTAGAGTCATGTACTTTTGATTCCTCAACTGCTTCGAGGACCATCTTGAGACTTTTTGGTTCTTGTTTGTTCTCATCCTCTTCATCATCTTTACTTTCATCATCTCTTTTTGCTTGTTGTCTGGGATTCCTCCTTGTTGATCCCATTTTTCTTCTTCGTCCAGGTGAGCTGATTTCAGATTGATTTTGTGATTGTGACACTTGTAGAGATACTAATTCCGCTTTGTCTGAGCTTTTATCAAATTCCGAGTTTTCTGGGGTATTAAAATGACATGTTTCGAGGGTAGTGTTCGCTAGGTTTGGTTCATTGATCTTCAACTGATAGTGAATGTTTTGTGAACTTTGAGAAGTATTATTTAACGCTCTCTCTATCTCTCTGAGAAGTGAGCCTTCTGACTCCTCAAGACTATCACGTTCTGCATTTCGTACTATGCTAGTTTCACCGTCACGGTCTTCTCCTGGTGAAAACTGTTTGCTTTCTTCTCTCAACTTCTGTCCTCCTTTCCTTCTAATGTTTTTGCGTGTCGAGCCTATCTTTCTCCTCTTTTCGATGGCTACGGTTTCTGATTGTAGATGTTTTTCTGAATGTATCGACTCATGTGATTGATCCAACACTGTTAACTGCACCTGATGTTCACTTTTAACTTCTAGATTTCTTGATATGTACACTTTGCCAGTTTCCGATGGACTAGGGTCATCGTTATCACCTATGTTTAAATCTCCTTCACCAGCTAAAGCTTCTGAATTTAATGCTTCTGAAGGAACTTCACTGGATTTATTTTTTGTAAGGTTTTCGTCACTTACAAAAGACTGATTAATTGAAACATTAGTCATTCCATCCTTTGCTTCAGACATTTCTTTTGAGGTATCTGTTGGATCATTTAACTGTTTATTGTCATCAAATTGTGCCTTAAATTCTTTAAATTCTATCAGGTGCTCTTGTGATATTCTTTCACCTCCATCCATTTCTTTTGGTTCTACATCTTGTCTTCTCTGGCCGTTGTTCCCTCTCAGTGTCTTACGGGTTGATCCCATTTTTCTTTTTTGAACAGTTGGATTTGTTTGTCTGTTCTCAGTTTGAGACACTCCAGAATTTATGATTTCACTTTCATTTTGACTTTGGGCTTGGTTTGTTTTAGAATTTGAATCATTTTGCTCTTTTTGTAAAATTTTAGTTTGTTCTGAGTATCCTGTTTGTTTGTCCAATTTGCTTTTCGTATTTTCATTGTCATGGCTTTCTAAAGCTACACTAGTTTGTTGCTTAGGACCTTGAGTTCCTGTAATTGTTAATGAAATCAATTCTTCAAGACTGAAGTTCTCTGATGTTGGTTCCTTTTTAGTTTCTCCATCATGATCTTCTCCAAGTTCTATTTCCTTTCCCATGCTCTGCTCTCTTTGTGTTTTACGGGTTGACCCTATCTTCCTCTTATTCACAGATCTGCAGAACCCTAAATTGGTTTCTTTATCCTCTGTTTGAGGACTGCCAACCGTGACAGCTACTTCAGAAGATCCATGAATTTGTGTTTCTTTCAGTAACAAGACATCAGTCAGAACAAGGGGACTGTCTTTAAATTCTAGTGCTTTTTCTTGGGCCTCTGATAAATTTTCATAAGCATCATCTTGTGATTGCTTGGCTTGTGTTTGAGATGTATTTGATGAAGATTGTTGCTCTTGTATTACTATATTCTCTCTATACCAATCCTTATCACAAATCGGAAATATTCTCATTGTCTCCGGGGTTTCATCTACATTTTGTCTAACATTCATGATTTGTTGTATCATGTTGTGATCCATCACATCATTTTGCTCTTCTATGTGTGGTTCCATGTCTTCATTTACCTTTCTCAAATCATCTTTATCTTTGTTTCCTCTGAGTAGTCTACGGGTAGATCCCATTTTTCGTTTATGAACAACTGGACTCAAATTCGGAAGTGAAACTGTTCCCTCAAAATCATTTGGACTCATACTCATTTCGGTTTCCTTAGGAACTATTTTTGACTCGCTTGGACTATTAATTGAAGCATTTTGCAGGTCAACCCCAGAATCAATCACAGTTGAAACGGTCTCAGCATCTTCCGATGATTTCAACCCATCCTGGTTTGGATCTGATGATGGAATATTTTGAAGAAAATCTGACTCAATAGTCACATCACTCTCCCCTGTAACTTTATTCTCAACAAACTTAACTTTTCTCAAGAGAACATGTTCATCATGTATGTCTGTTCTTTTTTCAATAACAGTTAAGCCTTCGGTGTCTTCCTCTGCCGATAAACTTTCAGCATCTCCAGTGTTTTCATGTGATTCCCTGTCCTTTTCAGTATCATCATCTTTATCTATATGCTTTCTTTGCCCTTTGTTGCCTCTTAGAAGCCTACGGGTTGAGCCCATTTTCCGTTTGTGAACGACTGGATTCAAATTTGGGTTTGATTCTGGTCCCTGAATATCTTCTGGAATGATGTTGTTCTGAATTTTCTCAGGCACTGTGTTTGACTCTATTGATAAATCAATGGGAGCATTTTGCAAGTCGAGACCACAATCAATCACACATGAAACAATCTCAGGATTTTCAGATGGTCTCAACACATCCTGGTTTGCATCAGTTGATGGATTATTTTGAAGAAAATCTGATTTAGTAGTAACAATAATCTTCCCTTTATCCTCATCTCCAACAAACTCAACTTGTCTCATGAGAACATTTTCATCAAAGATGTTTTCATTTGATCTTTCTTCACTAACTGTTGAGTCAAACATTTTATTCTCAGTTTGAATTTCTAAAAATGCTTCTGTGTCTCCATTTACTGGTACACGTTCAACATCTTCAGAGTTTTTATGAGACATTGAATTAAAATATGTTTTAGTTTGTGATTTTGTAATATCACACAAACTCTCTTCAGTGGATGTCTCTGCATTATATGATGATGTCATGAGTGTTGAATCCAACTCTTCAACAGGACCAGCATTTTTCCCCTCACTTAATTCTTTTTTCTGTTCTTTGTCCTCAGTGATCAAACCATCAATCTTAAGTATCTCACTTTCATCATTTTGTTCTCTTTGCTTGCTTTGTTCTTTGTGTCCTTTCAAAGATCTACGGGTAGAGCCCATTTTTCGCTTATGAACAGATGGATTTAATTTAAATTGTTTCTCCTCTTTTTGAGAATCATCTTGGATTTCACTGGTGTTTACAGGCTTCGTGTTTGACACTCCTGAATCTCCAACTGAGATACCAGAATCAATCACTGCTGAGACATTCCCGGCATGTTCTGTTTCTTGAGGTCCTTGCAGGTTTATATGATGACTTATAGTATCTTTCCGTTCTATTAACATTTTATTTTGCTCTGGGTTTTCTATTTGTAACTTTGCTTGACTATCAATATCCTGAATGTTCATGTATGTTAGTTCGTCTGCTCTTTTTGTATCACAGAGGTCTTCAATCACTTTGCTTTCATTACATGTCTCATTCTTGCTATCAAAAGCTGCATGTTCAGTGTTTGCTTTGATGAACTCATCCACTTCTCTTTCCTCATTTACAATTTTTACTTTTTGAATATAGTCATGAAATTCCACATCAATAGATTGGATCAGAAGCTGTTGGTGTGTCTGAGATGTTCCTTTGTATTCTGTGTCAATATCTTCAAGAGAACATGTCTCCTCAATGTTAGCTATTGTATTTTCATTTTCATATTTTTCTTTTATAGCATCCATCTCAATTTTAATCATGTTCTCAGAATCATCTTGTTGTGGACAATTTTGTGTCTGAGATATACTCGATGAAGATCTTTGCTGTTGTTCTGACACAATCTCTGCATGTCCCTCTGCTTCATCAGTTGTCTCATCACACAGGTCCTGTGTTGATCTTCTCACTGTTTCATGCTCTTCATTTTCCCTTTCATCTATAATCTGTATCATGTTATCTTTCACCTTATTCCGATCTTGAGATACTGAATGTAGATCTACAATTTCTTCTTCTACTCCTTCACTACCTCCATCCTCTTTTCCTTCAGCACTATTTATTTTCTCTTTCTTTGCTTGGTGTGGTCTGCAATATGAGTCCAATTTCTGCTTATGAACAAGAGGACTACATTTTTGTCCAGTTTTTTCCTCTGACCGAACTAAAACAACATCTGTCAGAAGACCACAAGTGTCCGTCACATCCGAAACACTTTCAACATTTTCAGATAATTTTAACCCATCCTCGATTGAATCAGACGATGGATGATTTTGTAGAAAACCTGAATTGGTTGTCATTTTGTTCCCATCTGCCAGTTTTTCTCCAACAAACATAACTTGTCCCAATTCGACATTATCATCACAGATATTTTCTGCTGGTCCTTCTTTAATTATGTTCTCTGTTTGAACTTCTGTGTCTCCCTCTACTGGTACGCGTTCAACATCTTCAGCGATGACATGGGACTCCGTTTCAGTATCATCACCTTGATCTCTAAGCTTTCTTTGCTCTTGGTTTCCTCTCAGGGTTCTACGGGTTGAGCCCATTTTTCGCTTGTGAGCAACTGGACTAAAGTTTGTGTTTGACTTTAATGAAATTTCACTGTTAGGATCTTGTAAATCACCACCAGTATAAGTCATAGCAGAAACACATTCAGCATTTTTAGAAGAGCTCAACATTTCCTGGTTTGCATCATTAGAGTGTGATGTTACTCCTGGAAAATCTTCTGGAATGATGCTGTTTTCCGTTTTTTCAGGAACTGTGTTTGACTCTAGTGAAATATCAATGGGAGCGTCTTGCAAGTCAAGACCACAATCAATCACAAGTGAAACACTTTCAGGGTTTTCAGATGCTTTCAATGCCACCTGGTTGGCATCAGTTGGATTATTTTGAAGAAAATCTGATTTAATAATCACGATACTCTTCCCTGTATCTTCATCTCCAACAAACTCAACTGGTCTTATAAGAACATTGACATCACAGATGTCTGTTCTTTCTTCAATAACTGTTGAGTCAAACATTTTATTCTCAGTTTGGATTTCTAAATGTGCTTTCCGTGCTACTTGAACACTTTCAACATCTCCATCGTTTTCATGAGACTTTGAATTAATGTTTGTGGTAGTTTGTGACTCTGTCATATCACACCATCTCTCTTCAGTGAGTTTCCCTTCAGAGAAAAAAGCTTCACTTTCATCATCTTGTTCTCTGTGCTTTCTTTGCCCTTTGTATCCTCTACGGGTTGAGCCCATCTTTCGCTTGTGAACAAGTGGATTTAATTTGGACTGAATCTTTTCCTTCTTAGGAACTTCTGATATTTTACTGTGGTTTTCAGATATTGTGTGTGACTCTTCTGAATCATTGATAACATCTCCAAATAAGAGGCTAGAAGCAGCAGAAATATTCTCATCATGTTCTACATAATGGATGTCAGTAGATGTATAATTTTGCTTTTCTGTTAATACTTTCTTGTTCTCGTGGTTTTCTGTTTGTAAATCTGGTTTACTTTCATTGTCCTGAATGCTTACATTGGGTATGTCGTCTGCTACTTCTCTTTTTCTGAAGCCTTCCATCTCTTTGCTTTCATCATTTGTATCCTTCATTACATCAAAAGTATGTTCTATGTTTGCACTGAGAAATAACTCTTCAGCTTCACTTTTCAGCATGTATTCAGGTAGACCATCTTGTGTCTGAGATACATTTAAAGTTCTTTGCCAACGTTCTAATGAAATCTCTTCATGACACACAGCTTTATCATTTGCATCATACAGTTTCTGTGTTGACATTTTCATTGTCTCTGTCATCTTATGTTCTTCATTATCACTTAAAATCATATGTTTCATGTTGTGATCTATCATATCGTTCTGCTCTTTCAATTTCTCTACCACTCCAATATCTCCGTCCTTTTTCTGTTCTCTGTAAAACTCTTCAGGAAGGATGCTGTTTTTAGATTTCTCAGGAACTGTGTTTGACTCTAGTGGACTTTCATTCACAGCGTCTTGCAAAACAAGACCAGAATCAATTTCACTCAAAATCTTTCCAGCATCAGATGCATGCAAGGCTTCAAGGTTAATATCTGAAAAGTTATTATCAATCTCTTGATTTGATCTGATATCATTACCCTGAATTATAAGAGGGTTGGTTACGTGATGTATTGAGACAGAAGATGCACCCATCCTTTCATGTCCTTCTGATTCCTTAAGATCCTTTATCTCTTTGTATTTTTCACAGGTCTCCTCTTCTTCGTCAAAAGCCAGACATACTGATTTTGAATTTAAGAAAATCTCTTCTGAATTTTCCTTAGATGCACCTAGAATCAAGTCATAGCTTTCTTCATCTGCATCATAAGGTGATGGGCTGCTTTGTATTTGAGGTGTAAAATCTTCCTTCTTTTTTCCATTCTCTTCTTCATCCTTAAAAATCGGCTTCATATAGTCATTATCCTTGAAATTTTTCCTGTCTTTTATTTCAAATGGGTCTGTTTCAAGTCCTGTTTTAGTGCCCAAACTCTCATTTTCCCTTAAACCCAAAAATTGCAGATCTATGCTTTGTTCTATAAAATTCTCGACATCCATGTATATTTCATTGACAGTAACATCACATGTTACTGGTGTTTCGATAACATCATTTTCCCTGTTCACTTCCACATAAATGTCTGGATTTTCTGTAACAACTTCTGCCTCAGGAAGACTAACAACTGGCTCTTCCTTATTCATTGATATAACATCACAGGACAATTGGGATAACCCTGGCAACAGACTATTTAGGTTCACATTATGTAAATGCTCTTCTAAAAGTGATGGATTTGCCAGATTATGATTTTCAAAAGAAAGTGATGAGCCACTTACATTGCAAGGTTTCTCATCTAAATCCATCCTTGTTTTCCCATACTGCACCACTGAGTTTATTTCTTGTTCAAAGATGTCATCTGTTGTTTGTGTTTTTACATTTTCCACTTTGTTCTCCAATCTTTTGTTTTTGGAGGAGTCCTTTTTCATCTCTTGTCCTGAAGAGCTTGATTCCAAAAGTGTCTTATTTTTGTCATCCATTAATCTGTGGCTGTCCGGCTCAGAATTGCCCATGTCAGATGTTGAATCCATCTCAGGTGTTGAATTAGATTCAAGTGTATCAGAAATACTACCTGATTCTGCTGTAGGTACATCAGTGGGTATCTCATGGTTATCTTCTTTAAGAGCCCCATCCAGAAGGCAGAGAGAAGAGAGAGGTTCCTCGACCTTAACCATAGGTTTATCAGTTTCTATGTCTTGTTTCATTGAAGAAATAATCTTCGGCTCATTTCTACACAGTTCCTCTGTGGTTTCTCCTAATGTTACATATCTGCAGTCCTCTGATGTGTATACATCATGTTTTGAGTTCGGCTCATTTTGGTAGGCATCTCTAAAACCATCCTCTTCTACACAATCAGTCTTAAGTGCCTGGTTCTCTGACTGATTAGGGGACGAGGGGATCACATCTTGACACATGTCAAAATCCTCATTGTGACTGTTTGTTTCCAAACCGAATTTATAAACTGTTTTATGGTTGCTTAATGTTTCATGTGGTGGTTTTGTTGAAGCAACAGCCAAACAAGCAACCGGTTGGCTGGTTTCAGTTCCAACGGAAACATTAAGTTCTTCAGTTCTTTCCGATGAAGATGGCTGGTTTGAAATTAAATCTGATTGTGTGTGGGACATGTTTGTAGGACTCTCCGTCCTTTTTACATCTTCCCACGTTTGCATCATTTCCTCCAAGATGCTGAACTCTGCTTCATTACTGCTTTTGACTTCTGCTTTCCATACACCCTCAGTCCTGTTTCTTAAAAGTTCTTGTACCTCTAGATTTTCTCTGTTTCCTCCTTCTCTATGTCCTCCAAGAAGCCTACGAGTTGACCCCAACTTTCTTTTTTGTGAGGTGCTGCACAATAGGGATTCTTTGGTGGCTATAGATTGCTCTTTTGCCAAATTGTTTAGCATATCGCTTCTTACATCATATGAGGCCGGGCTTGTAGTCTGACTATTTGAGGATATTTCTGGATGATGGAAGGCAACCATGACTTGTGACACCCCAATTTCCCCTTCCAACCCAGGATCCTGAGATTGTTGTGATGGATTGGAAAGAGCATTTGTAGGACCTGTAGGATAAGAGTGTTCTTCTTCCATGGTTGATTTGGTCAGTTGGGTGTTCTGTTCCTCACCAAACTCTTCACTTGACCTCAGCTCATTACATTGTTCAAGTTTACTCTTACTTTTGAAAACGCTGACATTCTTCCGTGTTGATCCCATTTTTCGCTTTCTTTCTGGAAGTTCGGCCTCCATGTCTGAATTTTTGTGAATTGGTGACACTTGATGTGGAGAACATTCTAAAACTGAGGTTTGATGATCAGTGCTCAAGCTCTGGGCTTGTAAAACAGGGTCATCTGACTGGTTAGTGGTATGACCTTCATCCTGTATATCAAACTCATTGTCTTTTTCATCATTAACTTGGAGACCTCTGGTACCTCGTCGAGATGAACCAAGTTTTGTGTTTCTCTTTGATCTTCTGCTTGACATGGTTGTTCATAAGTGGCTAGTGACAAACAATGGTGAAACTCATTATATAAAGCTCAAATTATTATGAGAAATGATTAAAATGGAAACCAAGATGGCATTATAGATGCGTCACATATGCATGACTCATTGCAACTGTCACAGAAAAGTTTCACAATTCTTTTGGCTGTGATCATGTATAATAAAACCGTTTAAAACACAATATAACGTCGTGTTATGTTTCTTGTTTACTTCATTGTATATTATTAACCTTCAGAGTAAGTGTGTTACATATGCCTTATTGATAGACATTGTTCATGCCTCACTGTTTCACAGTTGACTTTGGTCACACCTTAATAAATGCTTAAAATTATTCTCAATAAATATAGAAAAAAATTATGATAAATAATGAAACACTCCAGTCATAAAAAATAAGTTCCAAGAATTAATAAAATATTTAATGTTCTAAGATTCTTTTATGATATCAGAAAAAACACTAAATTTAATATTTCTATTTTAATATATAAATTGAGTATATTTCTCAACAAGAGAGCACTACTTGCCAAGAATAATTTCTGAGGTTTAACCCAACCACACATTTTGTTTCTAAATGTAAAGGTAATGAAGCGTAAATGTGGCACCTGTACCCTGACAAACTGATATGTTACCTTCAGCTGACCCTTTAAAGATCCATCATCTTTGCAGTCTTGGGGGCTTTGCTAAGCATAGACAGCAGTAAAGCTTTTTGTTATTTCTCTTTCGTGGACTGAGCTTGTGTAGCTTCCTTTTCACTGCTACCCTCAACTGCTACCCTCAACTTCCTGCACTGTTGACACACAATGCATCATAGGCTGAGTGTGAACTGTATATTCACAAACAGAACAGCAGACCAATTTTCCTGTTTAAACCATTGAAGAGTGATAAGTGTATTCTTTCAACTTTATTGCGTGTATGTGCAAGCACTCTTGCATTGCTGTTCTGAGATTATAATTTCACGTACAGTTCAACATTCTAAATTTTACAATCACTTTGCAAGAATCTTTAAAACAGCACAGCCCTCTAGTGGCCCTGTGTATATTTAAAATTTACACATAAACCACCCTTAAAAAAGATGTAATTCACTCATTGCTGGCTGTCTTTACCATAACATCTTATAAAAGGTAAATGTAAAAAATTACGGGAGTACTTAAACACTTGAAATTAATTCAAAGGATAATTGTAATGAAAGGAAACCCAAACCACTATGTGTGATTGAGGAAATAAATAAGTCATACAGGGGAAAGAGTGAAGAACTTTTGTTTAATCAGAGTACAAACAAAAAGCATACAAAACTGGGTTTAACATCTAAGTCAGACAAGAGTTATTCCATTCAGAGCCTTCACTGCCTCAAAAGCTTAAAATTACAGTCCAGACATTTAGGCAAAATGAAGCCCTTGCTACCCGCTTAAGTACATGTATCTTAAGAGGAAAAATGATACTCGCAATACTAATGGAAAAAGACACTTTAAAAGACTTCATGGGCAAAAGAAAAAGAAAAAAAAGCATCCATCATTCTTTCCATCCTATTATGTTGAGAGGGCAGGTATACATACATGCTTCCCCCAACAGGGCTGATGTGACCCACCTCACTTCCGCCCATTAGATCGTGAACGACTAGAAAAGAAAGAGACAATTTAATTAAAAACTACTGTAAACACAATATCCATTCGATTACATAACTATTCACAAGTCTAAACA
The DNA here is from genome assembly GCA_033220385.1 of Triplophysa yarkandensis. Lineage (NCBI taxonomy): Eukaryota > Metazoa > Chordata > Actinopteri > Cypriniformes > Nemacheilidae > Triplophysa > Triplophysa yarkandensis. Next base: position 5,419,490 of record CM065670.1, on the reverse strand, counting down.
TACCTGCGTGATCTTGAGAAAGACCTAGAGGGTTTATAGTTTCTTTCTTGGGATAAAGACCTCTCTCTTCTCCTCTCTCTGGAAAGGGACCTATACGTCAGAGAAAGGAATAATTTATACACTTTCTTATGCTACTTGCATTCATATGGACAGGTTGACTAGTTAGGAAAGGTTAAACACAAACAATGCATGTCAAGTTATTTGCATAAGTTAAATATGTAGAATTTAAACACAAAAGCCTCAGTAAAAATTATAATAATGACAATAGTTACTTCTGCCCTAGCACGTACAACTAATAACATGCTATGTGTCCAGAACCCTCCAACTAGAAACTCACCTGCTCCGACTACGACTGAAGCTCCGCCTCCTAGGGGACCTGGGTACAGTGAAAAGAAAGGACGACAATTCATAAGTCAGTTATCATGCTTTTTTGTTGATGCTAAAAGCATTCATGTGCTCACGAACGGCCACGTAATGACAGTAAAAGCTGAGTAAAGATACTATTTGACCACCTTTAACCTACCAAGCCTTTCATTACTATTTATCTAAGAAAATTCACTTAGCTACCTACAAGCCGATCTAGAACTTTAATTTAGCATATCTTTATGATACTGAAAAAGGATTTCAGTAGAAGGATGTAAATGTATAACTGGTATAGAAAGAAACTCACTGTTAAGATACTGTTACCATCATGGACAAGGTCACACCTCAAAACCACCAAAAATAAAAAATTCAAATGTCATTAAAAAGCTTAACTTACTATTTTCATTGGTTTTCAACAAGCTAGTTATGATGCAGTGAAGCTGAGTGCTGGTCAGGAGGGCGTAATTTGCGGGGAGATTTTGCCAGATGGTTGCTAGATGTTAACAGTGTTGACAGCTATACAGTAGGTGGCTGAAGATGTCAGTTAGATGAGGACTGCTGAGGATATGTTGTCATGTAGACATTTGGGAGGGCATAAGACCCGTTGATTGGTTGTAAGTGTGGCTTGGTTGGGTTTGCCGATCAGGTTAACGTTGGAGGAGGTGAAGGAGCCTGAGAGAGGCATGCTCAGGAACCAATGGGCTGGTGGCCATGCTCGGATCATGTGAGCCGATTGGTGCACGCTGTTCACATGATGCTGAAAGAGGGCTAGTTGATTGACTCAGAGGTAGATGAGAAGAGGCTTGGTGATGTCTCTGAAAGGGGGGGTTGGGTGGTCAGCTTCATTAATAGAGATAGAAATGACACAAAACCCAAACAATGAGAAGACTACCAAATTTTTCACCATGAACATCTGTGACTAAAGGTAATGAATAACCCTGTTCAAAACGCACCAATTTAGAGTAGACGACATCAAGCTTTGCTGAGGGAATCAAGCACATGTCTAATCTACGCTGAGACACAAAACCTGTGAACAAATCAGGGCAAGCAAAGTGCCAGGAGGGTTTTGTGGTCAAAAAGATCAGCCAAATTTATGACGAGATGCTGTTTGCTTCACACTCCACACCTGTGCATTTTAATCCACCCGCCTCAGGTTTTGCAGAGATTGGGTTCAGACACAGCCCAGTTTATTTTGATCAACACATCTGGCTCACTAAATGTTCAGAGCGGAAAGAAAAGCTGTACCGGCGTCTTGCGGTTGGACTGCGGCGTCTAAGATCATCACGCGGCCGACGATTCCAAGACGGAGGTGGTCCTCTATATCTAGAGCGTTTTTCACCGCTGGACATTTCAACTCTCACCCGACAACCACAAATTGTCCTAAAGGAGCAGACAAAAATCTTTAATTAAGGATTTATTAATAAATACATTACTTAAACATTGCAGAAAAGATCCTTTCTTCCCAGGCGATTGCATTCATAGTCAAGCCTTTTGAAAATGTACATGTTAATGTGACACAACCAACTTCATTACAACGAGTTTAGCACATGGATTCAATTCTGACTGTAATTTTTTTCAAGACAACAGATTTAAAGGATTCCTTTACCTTCCGTCAAGCTCTCTCACAGCGTCGCTTGCATCTCGTGGATCTTCAAACTCCACGAAAGCAAAGCCGGGAGGATTTCTGGCCACCCAGACGCTCCTTAGAGGACCATAATACCCAAATGCTCTCTCCAGCTCATTTTTGTTACCACTGTTGCCCAGGTTCCCAACATAGACCTTACAGTCCAGTGGACAGTCCCTTTGTATTGAAGGATCTATGGAAACAAGAGAGAAAATGGGCTTAGATCTACACAATATAGATATGTATATAGCTCAGGACCACTGTGAAAGATGTTTCACCACAAATAATACACTTAACACAATTAAATGCAAGGTTTTGCAGAAGGACTTACCTCCCATGTCAACACCAGTCCAAACCTCACAGTAGAAAGCCTACAAAGAATGAAAAATATTAATTCAGTATTAAGAGCAAGCTGTCAAAAACTTTACATTGCAAATTAAAGTTAAAGATTTATGTACATTTACAGTTAGAAACTTATTCTGCACAGACTCTAATGTGGACAAATAATCAAACAATGAAACCAAGCATTGGATTTTTCATAGGCGTTAGTTAACGTTAAAACAAGCTAAATAGTCTTAACAAAGTTTATAATTGTATCAAAAACATCATTAGTTGACATCACAAATTAACAAGACGCTCTTTTTGCAGTTTAATAACCCAAAAACTAGTAATGGTTGTGCTAAACATACAAGGCTAGCATGCTAACAGGCTAACGATTACAGGCCTGCACACGAGAGCTACATTTGAAAATCAAACACATTAACGAGAAATACATTTGGTTTTTTAGTAAAGTTTGTAATTTAATACAAAAACAAATCATACCTGTAATATAACGTGCGTGTAACTCAATGCTATAAAGCGTCTTGCCGGCGATTTCAAACACACGCGACTGCTGCCTACTGCTGCGTTGCTAGCACGCTAATAGCAACAGGGCGCCACTCGAAGGCAAATTGAAAAAGTACACGGACTTCCGGTTTCCGCCAACAACACACTGCGTCATCAAAGATTGTGGCCCGTAGTAATGGCGGACTGCATTATAATTCTGAATCAATTAAAAGCAACGCTTGTTTTTTATAAACTTATTTTTTCACCTGGACATTTTCTATATATAAATGTCTATTTAAAAACAACAAACCACACTTACTTGTTCGAAAGAATTTAGAATTTATTTAAATACTATTTCGTCTTCACAGAATAAGAGATGGGACATACAGTCAAGTATGGTGACCCACACTCAGGATTTGTGCTCTGTATTTAACCCATCAAAAGTGCACACGCACGCACACACACACACACACACACACACACACACACACACACACACACACACACACACACACTATCAAACAGGCATAGGGGCACACACACACACTCTCAAACAGGCACAGGGGCACACACACAAACTCTCACTCAAACACACACGTACACAGACTCTCTCACACACACTCTCTCTCTAATGCAAAACACACAAACGTACACACACATACTCTCTAACACGCAGGCACACACACACACACACAGTAGACACACACCCTGAGCAATGGGCAGACCTTTATACTGTGGCGTCCGGGAGTTGCGGGTTCGGTGCCTTGCTCAAGGGCACCTAAATCATGATATTGCCCGAGACTTGAACCCACAACCCCAGGATTCAAACTCTCCAACCACTAGGCCATGACTTCCCCCTAAAAGTCTCTGCATTTAACCCTTCCAGACACATCTGGAGCAGTGGGCAGCCATGTTAGAGCAGTTTGTGGTTCGGGGCCTTCCTCAAGGTTCTCACCACCGTCTTAGCACTGAATGTGGAAGAGCCTTATAATTCACTCTCTCACCTACAATCCCTGCTAGTTCCGGGAATCAACCCAGCGACCTTTCGATCAGGAATCGGACACTCTTACGACCAGGCCATGACTGGCTAGGAGTAGCTAGAACTATGTCGTTTTGTGATTTACTAAATGTTTAGGTGTCTTACCCTCAAGTTTTTATGCTTTTGACATTTGTTTTTATTTGTTTTCTTTTTCTCTCCATGCTTTCCCTTTTATTCTCGATACTGTGTCGATAAGTTGAATGAATATTTCTGTTTCTGTATATATTATGTGAAAACAATCTGTCAAATCCATATTGTATTTTTTCCGGCATTTAAGAAATGGCAGAGTATGACTGTTCATCAGCCATTATTAGACAGGTTTCTAAGCAAAGTTGCGAATTCCACTTATTTGCAAACTGAAATGTTGTATTTTACATTAGCTGATAAAGCATTTTTACCGTTCAGTGAGCGGAAGAGATTAAAATCATCACTTGCTGATAAACACAGATCATTATAAATTTTAACATTATTGCACATGTCTGCATTAACATTCATTTTGCTCCATACCAATATGCGCAAGGGAATGATGGATAGAAACTAAGCTTTCTTATTTTATTGTTTTAGATATTCTAATAATTCACTCAGTTGAAAATGTTAACCTATGACTTTTTTTTAAAGCTAATGACTTGAACAATTTTAAGGAGCCTTCACAGCAGTAACTCTATACTTTACATTTCGTGATACTGATGAACCAGTTAATTCCACTGTCGTACATTTTGATTCTGCTAAGCTTTATTATGTTTGATACTATTGTCCATGTATCTGTTTTTTAAGTTTTGAAATTAATCAAATATCTGCATTTAAATTGTGAATACAAATACCCCATGAAAATGTCTATTTGTGCTTTGATGTTTTAAAGTAGGTACTTTGAAAGTAAAAGCAATAATCTGTAAGACATTTTAACAAACTCAATAGCTCATGTAAATCATTGTGAATCACTGTGCCAAAAGTTCACCCTTTGTGGATTTTGCAACTGCCACAAGAGTTATGCAATGCAAATGTGTCCTATTGAAAGAAAGAGCATTACGCTTTCTTTATTTTGGTCTCACTTGGCAGGACAGATATGTGTGCCTGTGTTTACATCCGTCTTTCTCTTATGACACTCCCAGTTTACCAGTGACATTTATTTATTTATTTTTTATAATGCTGATAAATAAACATATTGACTTCCTACATGCAATATTTACGATATTTACTACCTACATGCTAATGTTATGTGTGTGTTTCTATGCGAGTGTGAATTTGTGTTACCACACACAGCACAGAATGTTTTTTTTTGCTGCCCAGATTAGTACTGCACATTCTGTTCTGTTTCACTTCCTGATGACTGGTTAGCCTCCCATGAATCCGCCCTCACACACTTCAATAAACCAAGATATACATACATACGGAAATACATATGTAATATGTATCTAAGATATGACATAGATACCGTGTATTAAACAGAAAGTACATGTTGTATGAATATAGTGTCAATTATAAACTTCTTTCATGATTAAGACATTTTAATAATAGAGGGGAAAACATGTTTTATTTTCATTGTTGTAAAATGTTACAATGCATAATAAATCAGATTATCCCAAAAACGAATTTATAATGTAAACATTTATATTACTATTTATATTTATGATGTCATTCATAGATTTAATTTTAAGTTGCAGAGCTGTTTTTTATTATTCCTTTGAAATTTTTGTTAGGAATACTTCTCAAAGTAAAATTTTAAGAAGAAAACTGGTAAAATGTTTTAAATTTAACTGACACCAATGACACCCTTGTAAAATTAGCACTTTTGTTTTGTTTTGTTTTACTAATTTGCATAATGAATTGTGATTGGTTTGTAAATGCCTATTGTCTTGGGTGGCAAAAGGTTGCATGCTTTTTTGTGATGCAAACTTGCTCAGACGAAAAGATGTGTAACGTGATTCATCAGTTTGTTTACTTTTTATGTGTAGTTTAGGGGCAGAACTAGGGCAAATACTTAGAACCAAGTATATAATGCAATGTAAGTTACTGGGATAAAAGTTTTTTCCAACTGTCAATAACCCTTTTTTTAACAAAAGATATATTAATATAACATTTTTAGCAACAGAATTTTTTTCTAGTTAAAGATGTTGATGATTGTTGTTTAGGTCTTGTTATAGACGTGACATTTTGCGATATGGACCAGATATATTAACACTCTTAGAATATAATTGTAACCAGTAATCTGAACCAAACACCAAAAAATGTTAAAATGAGAATCAAAAATATCCAACAAATGGACAAGGGTTATGTCTTAATAAAATAATTACTATATTTCTATTTAATGTGTCTGTTTATCAGCAAAATGTACTGTTATAGATGTGACAATCCTGAAATAGCCCTAACTTGACAATGAAAAATATTACTCAAAAAATAAAATAATGATATAAAAACTTAAAGTGAGACATAACATGGGTATTTGAACCATCAAATGTTGACAGCTATGCTGTAAGTACACTTAAAACCCTCAGTAAAACCTGTATATTTTCATGGAAAGGTTGACATTTCACAGATTTCTCCAATATTGCATCTACACAGTGCTCTAAGAAGATAGTGTTTCAAAATTGTATTCTTATTTGTAACAGAAGTTTTCATAATAGTCGGTTCTAATGTACAACCGGAAATATTAAAATATACATTGTTAGATTATTGAAATTAATTGCATTAATTTTAAAGTCTTTAACTTGTTTATGAATAAAAGAGTTCAAGTATACACATTGCTGTTGTTAGCACATTCAATAAATCCAGTTACTGGAAGGCAATGTAGGCTACTGTATAATGGACGTTGTGTGTCCTAGCTGTGGGTTAGTGGGCTGAAGTCAGTGACAATCCGCAGCCTAGTTTTTTATGTGATGTAATAAATGTACCTTATAAGTCATGTAAGTGTTTATATGAAATGTGCTGAAGATTCAGACACGTGTACAAAAGACTGCATTTTTTCAAGACTTCTTACCCTTTTTATGCTGACAGTTTAAAGATGCGGCACATCTCTGCAGCGTCTATGCAGCACATGACAAGAACATTTAGTTCCCTATGCCAGGGCCCTTTTTATCCGAAGACATGTTAACTCATTCACCATATGCAATAAAAAAACTCCACTTTAAACAAAGTGTATCAAAACACCCTGCAAAAACATCCACTTTTGCAAACTACATAAAACAACAAACATAAAAACAATTAAATCAACACCCATTGTATAATATCTTAAATGTCCTAATTTGTGTGCACATGATATCCCAGTATATACTCAGCTTCAATATAAACTATTTTATATTAATCTATTTGTAGACTAAATGAAAAGAAACACCAGTCTACATTTTGCATCATCCTTTACATGTTTTGTGAATCATAAAAGTAATGTTCATATTGATGCAGATTATTTATATAATACATAATTCTGCTTACATGTAAAGTCTATTCACCTTTTATGTGTCCGACTACACAATTGCTTATAGGAACTTATATATGAGTGTTAGGTGCTTAATGCATTTAACTTTATGACTCAATATGTTCTGTTATGATTCATACTGCGTACAACATCCACTTTAATGGGCATCGCTGTATGCTAACAGGAAAGCAAAATGTCATCATGTTATGATTGTCATCACCAGGAATAATTCAATCAAGAGTGATGTCATTTCTCTGGGTTCCAGGTGATGTTCTGAATCTCTTGCTCTGATGTCATTTATGTGTAATTGGGTTAAATGACTAGATGTATAAAAAATTCTATATTTAATTCATTATACAATGATAAAAGTACATGAGGTCATGCCAAATTACACAGAGTGTCCTCGCTTGCACCTTGCTGGCAGTGTCATGTTGGTCTGAATCCTTATCCTCAACTGCCCCCAACTTGTTTGCTTATGCCATCCATACTGAGCAGTTTCACATTCTACGGATCCTCGCTGCTAAGATACCAATCTGATTCTTTCAGTTCCCCATGCCTCAATAATGTACTGCCTATAAATGAACATGAAACCATTGTTTAAGATTTGAACTTCCAACACACTTGAGACTTCTGCATTAAAGTTGGTTTTCGTAAAAGTGAAGTATTTCTAAAATTACGCAGACAATCAGATAACACATCTGTTCCTGGATAAACTCAAATTATTTTTGTAAAGGGCTTGAAAAGGGAAACACATATATGCGAACAATCACCAATTGTGTTCACGCTGACACCTCTTGTTCCTCTGGTGAGTGGGTAGGGAACATCATGTTACCATTCCCATCTAAGAAAGCATTTTGAGGCAGGTAAACACATTATTTAATACCATTGGGCAATTGTGCCATGCTGACTTGTGCATTGCATAACAATTGTCATTCTGTACCGCGTGCAAATTGCACAAAAAGGGTTTGTTGGCATTACTTAATTGTATGAAGTACGCCACACACGAGTCAATTAAGTATTTTTACATAACGTTTAAATTCCAACTTTAATGAAAGACTTAAAATAAAGTAATACCCTCTTCATAAGTGTCACATCCAAATGTATTTCAGCAGCACATTTTTTGTTCTTCAACATTCTCATTTGAAAACCTGGATGCTGCATGATGATGTCAAAAACAAAATAAAGATATTAAATAATTCCAATCACTCAGCGATGTTCCCAAAGTCAGGCAATGTTGCAAAAGCAAACAAGAACCGTAAAGCACAGGATAAATTCGGGTTGTTTTTTCAGCGCATCGCTGTTCTCTGTGCGGTTGTACACGCTGTTCCCAACGTGAGCTGTTCAGTCAGCACACAACGGGTTACGGGTCAGGGTGTCTACTAGGACACTGTGTTCTCATCAGCGCGAGCTACAGTACAGCCGGAACATTGTGTTACTTTGTGGACTGTTTCCAAGGCCTGCCCTTAATTTTTACACTACACCCCCCCCCCCCCGTGCTCACTCCTCCTTCTTTCATCATTTCATTTTCCCGGCCAAATGTCTCGTAGAGGCGTAGCGTGTAGATCGTGCACGAGTGCAGAACAGAGCCGGTGGAACATCTAGTACTCTCGCGCGGAGAGGGCGGGCTCGTGTCCCTTTAAGCCGCTGGGCACAGGTTGTGTTCGCCGGCAAGACAAACTGAAGTTACACACTGACGGATTTATGGTGAAACACATGAGAGGAACGAGCAACAAACGGGACATCTTGTAAGTCGGCGTTTTTTTTTTGTTTTTTTTTTAATTGTCCCAATGGCTTTCTGATGATAAAAGTGTTGATGCTCAAGCGTGCTTGTCTTTGCTTTATCTTAGGATGCCGTCATGTGCTTTTTCTTTTCTTGTAACATGATTTTAGGAAGTGGACAGTTCTTTTAATCGTCTTTTAAAATGATATATATATATATATATATATATATATATATATATATATATATATATACACACACATATACATAAACATATACATATACATAAACATATATATATATATATATATATATATATATATATATACACATAAATACATACATACATACATACATACATACATATATATATATATATTTATACACACACACATTTATACATACATTCATATATATACATAGCGTCAAAGCTGTATTTGTAACTTTAATCTTTTTTTTTTTTTAAATAAAAATATTTTTTTCATGTTTGGTTAAAACATATGCAAAACACAGTTGGGTTTCCGTTAATCTCTCTCTCTCTCTCTCTCTCTCCCTCTGTATATATATATAAATGTATATGTTGTTCTCTAAAATGCTGCTGTTCATTAAAGTCTTTATGGATCATGGATTGTACAGATTGTACTCAACTCAAAAGACGTGAAATCCATCCTTTTCTGGAGTTTTAAAGAATGAATTCAGTATTGTTTGTTTCTATTTTATGTTAAATTAATAAGATGAAGTGTCCTTTAAATCACATTTAACATTTTCTCATTAAAGCCACAGGGACTGTTGCTTTAAGTCTCATGGTGTAAAACGAGAAGGCTGTTTAATTGATTGATAATGTGTTGTGTTCCTGCTTCAATTTTTATTTTTAATTTGCAATGCCCCGAGGAGCTGGTCCGGAGGATTTTCTTAGAATAGTTAAGGATGCTGTATCACGTTCCCGTTACATCACTGGCCAGAAATGGCCTGAAACCTGTTTACATGTGCCTTTGTCCTGAAGAATTGATGTAGAACTTACTTAGTTCACGATGTAAAATTAATGTCAATTTGAAGTGGATTTGTCTTTTTTCTCTGCCTTACACAAGTCTCTTTGAGACATGGACGTTGCCACGTAGAATTGGGATGCACCAGATGTATAAATTAAACAATCAGATACTGAAAAACATTTATTTGGATAAATAAATTGATTATAAGGAAGGATGTGTATGGCTTTTAGTGTAAAAAGCTGCTTTTGAGGAATGATAGAAGCATAATAATATTCATTATTATGATTATTTTAAAAATGTAATTGTTATGTTTAAAAGAGAAGACTGGTATCTGACAGGATGATTAACAAGGTATCATTGTGAGTACACAGTGTATTGAACACAATGTTCAAGGATGGAATGAGTCAACTGTCGCTGAGGGTTCATCTTTGCGGGGCATGCCTGTTGCAATCAAACCACACTGCGGACATCTGAGATGGAACTCCAATAAGAGCTCAGAAAAGTCACACTGCCTTTAAACAAGTCCATCAAAAATGACCCAAAGACCCAGGGACAGCTGGCTGGAAAGTTATAAAGAAAACCAGGAAGAGGCCTGAAACAGACAGGTCATCTGCGGCTGTGGAACAGACCAGTAAGCAGACAGATCTATTGCAGAGGAACTGGAAAATGAAAAAGCCTTTGAGATATTGTGAGACATATTTTTAAACTAGTGGATGTGTCAATTTTATATATCTTAATAAATGTTCGAGAAACTTAACATCTGAGAGCAAGAAGGTTTGTAGGAGCCTTTCTCTTCGTCGGAAATGTTCTGGATTGATGACATTGACTAAGATCAGAATTTAGGTAAATTTGTTTAACTACAATTTAAATGAAAACATTGAAATTTAGTGTTAGGGAAAGAATAAAAGCCAAACACAGTAAATATACTTTTAAAGTCCCTCTTGGAATGTAAACCTTATTTTAAATTTCCCTTGCGTGTGCATTTCTACATGTAAACGATCTGTGAAGTAACCAATCCCAACTTTCACGATAAAGCGAGTTAAACTCTCAGATGTCTTGTACTCCAGGATTGTACTCCTCCAGTTACTTCTGTGACGTGTCGTCAGAGACCCGTTACGGAAATAATGGGATTTGACCAATCAGAGTACACTGGGAGGCGGGGCTTAAAGAGTCAGGAATTAAATGCGTGTATTTTTCAGACACAAAAAAGACGCAAAGCAACAAGGTAAATAAAATAACTAAAAATGTGTTCTTTGAAGATTTAATGGCGTTTGGGTATGATTGAGGAGAATACAATTTTTAATATGTTTATCACTCTCTGAGACGCAATTTAAAGTCAAAGCTGTATTTGTGATTTAACTCTATAAAAATCCTTTTTTCATATTTAGTTAAAATACAAACAAACCCAAATGTTGGGTTAAAGTAAATCTATGCTGGGTTATTTTTCCAATAATCCTGCATCAAATCTAAGTTCATTTAAACCAATAGTTTCTTTGGCTATATTATACATAGCAATGCAGCATTTGTTAGTGTTGTTTTTTTTTGTTTTACCGTCTTTCATGTTGACCAGTTTCACCTGATTCGTTTCCTGTAACCTTTATTGCGTGTGTGTGAAAATTAAGGACTTTTGTTCAAAGCCTTGAGTCATCATAGTATAACGGTGACTGAAGCATAGCGGACCGCACTGAATGTTCCCTGCTTGGTCGTCTTTTGTTCCTGTGTCTTTTTACTCCGTTTACCGACATAAATCGCACAAGACATCTTTCTTTAAAATATGAACTTGTGCAAGGAACTCTGAATGAAAGGAACATGGTGTTCTTCTGCATACGATCACAAGCATCATGTGCACTGTAATACACATACACCGCACACTCTACACACTCTACACACACACACACACACACACACACACACACACACACACACACACTCTCCACACACACACACACACACACTCTCCACACACACTCTCCACACACACACACACACACACACACACACACACACACACACACACACACACACACACACACACACACACACACACACACACACACACACACACACACACACACACACACACAAATTACATACACACACATGGGCAGGTACCAATTGTCCATTTTTCAAAGAAAAACATGCTTTGTTTACTCTTCCAAAATGCGCAATGGAATTTGATGTGAACTTACTTAGTTTCATTCCTGAATACAGTATGTAGTTTTCATGGTTTAGAGATGATATAGGGGTCACAAAATATTTGTGTATGTGATTAGTACTTGAACTGCGTTTGCCCCGAGCATAAGGAAACATCTGAATTTAGGCAATGGCTCTTGATATTTCCCTAATGAGTTACCGAGATTCTTGGTTAAACAGTGCCTGTTTGTTTTTCAGGGGAACACGGGTGTGTACGAGTGATGAAATGTCATCTTTAGAGGATATTTTGTCCAGTAACCAGTGCCCAACTGCTGTTTTTTCCTCCAAAGGCACTGACGTTACTCCACGCAAGGACGGCGGAGTATGTAAGGTAATCCCACAACTATTACCTACTCATAGCTTTTAATCGCATGTTTACGAATTATATTGTGAAGTTCTAAAAGTTGATGTAAAGATGTAAAATTTTGTGCATTAGTTTATATATTTTGAAGGACACACAATTTTATAAGACACTTTCAGCAGAATGGCATAATTTACATACATTTCAGTATATACAGAATGCCATCCTATTACAACAGTAATTTTTATTGGTATTTTTTTATTGGTAACGGATAATATAAAAGCAAGTTAAAGAAATGAAAAGTCGAAATGACAGACGTTGTGCTAAAAGTTGATCACAAGATCTTATATAATTATATATTATTATATAAATTCAGTTCACACCAGCTTTCCTTTATTAGCAAAACTCTTAATTTGTTTATTGTTCATTTAAAAACATAGATTCTCAATTTGATCTTTTTGTATAATATATGTTACCTGTTTTATATATAAATATATAATTTAAAACACAAGAGCTTTATATAAATAATTAAAGTTGAATTTAGTGGTACATTGACTTGTTTACATGGAGAATTATTAAATCAAATAAATATGAAATCGTCCAAGGATAGTCTTGTAACTTTTTTCTCTTTTTAAAGATTGTAAAACAGCACGGTGTGGAGGGAGAAAGGCCGATGATAGGGGACAAGGTGTGTGTCCACTACACAGGCCGGCTACTCAATGGAAAGAAGTTTGATTCCAGTCACGACCGCAAAGAACCTTTTGTTTTCAACGTGGGCAAAGGTAAAAGATTCCATAGATTTTTCCATAGAAATGGAATGAAGTCATTCTTAGGGAACAATGTCGCAATTCTACTATAAAACAATACGTATTACCTTTTATTAATACTGTACCAGTAGTGTCTATTTATTCCCTAATTTATCATTTAAGCATTGCCAACATTCCACATTTTCTTTGAGCAAACACTTTTTAAGAAAACGACTCTGAACAAAATGCTTTATTGAATTTGTTATTTAATAACAGGTTTCGTTGCTAAATAACACCCTATTTGCTTTTGCTTGGACAGTAGGTGCCACTCCTGTTTTGTGCTGTACTTTCTAAAGAGATGTTTAGTTTTTGTTGTGAAAGATTGTTCATTAATGTAATTTTATTATAAAGCACGCCATAATGCATTGTGATGCCAAAATGTTATAATGGTATGACATTTACTGATTTTTATTAAGTTATGTGCGATTCGTTCATAAAGGTCAGGTTATCAAAGCGTGGGACGTTGGCGTGTGTTCCATGCAGAGAGGAGAGGTGTGTCTGCTGCTCTGTAAACCCGAATATGCCTATGGATCTTCTGGTAGCCCCCCAAAGGTTCCTCCTAATGCAACTCTTGTGTTTGAGGTAGGTACAACAGCCATGAGAATTAACAGTTCTTATACATTTGCATAGAGAAACTGTATCTAATTTTAAACTATTAAATACGTCTTTTATTTGAGCAAAACAAACCTTTTTTTCACGGAGGGCCACATCTCACAGAGTCTAGTTCCAACCCAAGCATTTAAGAAAGACATTTATTACATTAAAATTACAGGGATGCAGGATGGTCACCCTCTAGGAAAGGAAATGAACTTAAAGTATAAATGCTTCCCCTTTTACACAATTAGATTGAGCTGCTGAGATTCAGGGGCGAGAAGCTAACAGAAGACGAAGGAATTGTTAGGAGAATAAAGGTCAAAGGTGAAGGCTATAACAATCCAAACGATGGGGCCACAGTACATGGTAATTCAGTTTTTATTGTTATACACAATGTCTTTGGGCTTAATCTTTATGTGGACTATAACGCAGTTTCATCTCTATTTTCAGTACATCTAAAGGGCTGGTGCGGAAGCTCTTTGTTTGAGTCTCGAGATGTCACATTTGTGGTGGGTGAATCAGTGGATGCAGGTGTACCACTCGGAGTGGACAGGGCCATGGAAAAAATGCAAAAGGGGGAATGCTGCCTGTTATATTTAAAATCCAAGTAGGTAAAGTTGTAAGCAAGTTTAATGGAATAGAAAAACTTTTAATTCACACATTTGTACTTCTCAAGGGAATTATTTTATTGTGAAGAAGAGTGAACAGACAGTATGTGGACCTTTATAGCCAATAATATGTGACCCGGTCTGTGAAAACCAGGCTAATGTTGGAAACCACATTCCTAGAAAATGAGAATCAAAAACTGATTTTAGCTATTAATTTCACAATAATTTCATCTTTAATTTCATTTATCAATTTTAAATATATTTACATTATATTTTCACAGCATGTTCTTTATGTTATGTGGAATGATTTAATGTTGAAAACAGGTTAGGATCACATATCAACAATTTCTGCACAAATATCTAGATATAGATTAGACGACATATCCTGCCATTAGCTATTATATTGCATTTTTATTTTATTTTATGCACATGCTCGGTTAATATATACAATAATGTTTAACCATTTTAAAACACATATTAAAGAAATAATATCAGGTATTTGGATACCCGATATCTCCATATACGTAATTGGAAAAATCAACGACTATAACTGTGCTCATGATAATCTGATGAGGTCTTCTTGTCTTACATGGTTTATTTTATGATTTGCAGATACGGTTACGGCAAAGAGGGCAAACCAGAATATAACATTGGATCAAATGCAGACCTGCTATATGAGGTCACACTTAAAGACTTTCAAAAGGTAAGTTAATACATAATTTAAGGCAAAAAGGTGCATTATAATATTTATATTAGATTGATAGATAGATCTGCATTATCCATGACTCAGGTGTGCCTTTGAGCATGGCACTGAACCCCCAACTGCTCCCGGGCACCGCGGCTTAAATGTCTGCCCAAGTGTGTGTTCATGGTTGGTGTGTGTGTTCACTGCTGTGTGTGTACACTTTGGATGGGTTAAATGCAGAGCACAAATTCTGAGTATTGGTCACCATACTTGGCTGTAGGTCACGTATCTTTTTTAGATAGACATAGAACCACAAGGAAAGCAATACAGATCAAGTGCGTCCTCTAATGGTGATGTCATGGAAGTTACCTAAAAAAGATTTACTTAAAACAAGTTTACCTTCTTTCTCTTAATATTTCCCCAGGCCAAAGAATCCTGGGAAATGGACATTAAAGAGAAACTTGAACGTGCCAATTCGGTCAAACAAAAAGGGACACAGTATTTCAAGGTTTGTACTGACAATTTTGGATGTCAAGTGTATTACATCTTTGTATGCTTCATCCAGATGTTTTATTAATGAGATGGCTGTGGTCCGGTGATTGACAGAGATTTTTATACTCTTTACTCAGGCTGGACGGTACAACCATGCTGTAGTTCAATACCAACAGGTTGTAAACTGGTTGGAGATGGAGTGCGGGTCAGGAATGGAGCAGCTACACTCCATCCAATCGCTGCTGATAGTGGCCCATCTGAATCTCGCCCTGTGCTACCTGCGTTTGCGCGAGTATGCTCAGACCGTGGAAAACTGCAACAAGGTAATTTCAAAGGCTTTTTTTGGCCTGTTTCTAAAAAAACTGAAATATCTGAATAGATATTAATAAAAATTTTTTTTATTATATATTAATAAAAAAAATCTATATTTCATAATGTCTTAAAATGTAAAAACTTGGAAATGAATTCAAAATACTGCTTAAATATTCTGTTTAGTAAAAAAAGTACACCTCATTAACTCAAATATTTCTGTAAAGGGTTTTCAAAAATATTAGGTCTATATTAGAAATATATATTTGTAAAATTAAATAAAAACGTAGAAATATGTGTAAATTTTAGAGAATTTAAGTCTTGGATTTTTAATCAATTCTTTTAATTTTTTCCACTGATAAAATCTTTTTCGTGTTTTTAAAAGATTTTATTAAGTTACTATAACTGTTTATTTTTGTGTTATTCACCAAGCCACATAATAATTTTTTACAGTGAAGATTTCAAAATAGATTTTTATAAAAATGTAGCTATCTTTCTAGATAGCACAAGTATGTCTGTAAGATATCTGCTAAATATCTGGACAATTTCTGCTTTGTAAAATCATCTGCTAAACATCCTAAAAAGAGCTGTTGTACATTCGTTCTTAATCATTGACAATATCGGACATCTTCTAGAGGTCTATCTGAAAGCAGACGTGTCAGAGATGTATTGCAGATGAGCTAAAAATGTCTGCCAGATGTCTTGTAGATGAAAATGCAGACATCAAAAAAGATGTTGCTGTATGTGGCATCAAGGTTGTCACCATCTCCAATACTGTGTCCTCGTAAAGGGTTGACATACCTTTTGGGAAATAATGTCTGATGCACACCATTGTACACTGTATGTTATTAAAGCGTATCAATTTTGACACAGCTTCTGTCCCTTGTTTTTTAAGGTGATTGAGCAAGACCCAGACAATGAGAAAGCTCTTTATCGACGCGGTGAAGCACGTCTTTTGCGGAACGAGTTCAGCATGGCCCTCGTGGACTTTAAGCTAGTCTTGCAGGTCAACTCGTGCAACCGGGCAGCACGCAGTCAGATCGCCATCTGCCAGCGCAAGATCCGTGAGCACCACGAGCAGGATAAGAAGATCTATGCAAACATGTTTCAGAGGTTTGCCGAACACGACGCCAAGGTATGCATACTGTCACAGTGGCCAGATGGAAAAGGTTTATTTTTGAAAATGTCCTTCTGTTAATAAGAGACAAAGAATTTCAGAAATGCAGCATTGGGGATCGCATATCCAGCCACATTCTTTACGGGAACAAACAGGGATCTTTGTTGTTAGTCTAACCCACAGTCGAGGGGCTCAGAAGTTAATCTTGCATAAAACTTGATGACGTTTTGAAGTATTTAAGCCTTGTGATTTTTATTTGCATTGAGTGCTTGAATTATGTAAATGTCTGTAATTCACACACTTTGATTTGTGTAGGTTCAATGGCATCTTTAATTGCCTCTTTCTGTATTTTGTGACGAATAGTAACTGACCAAAAATTGGTTCCATTTAATAACATTTAATATCAATTTTATATTGTGCTCTTCACAACAAAATGCATTGTATCAAAGTGTGCACGACCAGTACAAAGTTTTGGGACACTTTATTTATATCTAGGAAGTATTTTTATCTTCAAAATTATGAAATGGAACATTGAACTATAACAGTTTTAACTAAAAAATAATGTTCTGTCACGTATAAATATAATATGTTTTAATAATATAACATTATTGGTAATATTTCATTATCTTCAGTGTAGTCACTTTCTTACCATTTCTTCAGGCCGCTTCTGGTCTCACCATGAGATGCCTTTGAAAGAGTTTTAAATAGTTTCCATCTATTCTGCCATATTATTGGATGTTCTTTTTTCACTATTCAGTCAAAATCACGTATACCAAATCATGTTTTATTAAAATAAATGAAAGTTTTATTTAATGTTTGCTTGCTAAATTATATTTTTGTATAATTAACTAATTTAAGACATTTAGGCATACACCTTTGGTCCGAAAGTTGTTTTTAAATAATGAGAAAAATTTCATACAAGTGTCCCAAAACTTTTATAGTTAGTAGTGCAGTTGACATATTAATTATTGTCCTGAGGTGTGATGGCAGAAAAATAAAAATAATAATGGAGATCTCTCTTCTGCTATTTTGAGTCATAACATTAATATTAATAAATTATAATTATGTTATATAAATAGCAGCTTACAGTAAGTGCAAGGAAGCAAAGCACACACAGAAAATTAAAATGGTATATGATATGAAGTACAAAAAAAAACTAAAAAAGATGTATCAAACACATTTTGTTGTAATTAAATATTCAAAATGTGTAATACCAAAACGTGTGATGGATGACATGTCTCAGGCAATTAATTGACTCAGAAAGTTTTTACATTTTACTCAAAAGTAAAAAAAGGAATTCCTTTGACTTTCCACGTCTTTAAACCTGCCAAGCAGGAATTATCATTCAATCATCTGGTCAGGGGCATATCGCTCTATTTTTATTAAATAACTTAAATAAAATCACATTCACCTGTTTTAATGTTTGTCTCCGCTTGCAGGTGGTCAAATTGAAAAGGAGAAAAGACGATGGATATTTAGATCAAAATAAGCATGGTTTAAAGAGACCGTGTTTGAGTCAGGATGACCCCTAAGGCTTCAGATGCTGCCAGAGAGACCCCAGGCCGGGTATCGCTGGTCCTTCCTCGCTTTGGTCACGAGAGGCCACGAGCAGGGGCGAGGAAGAGCCCCTACGCACTTTGACCTACGACCTCAGTATCCTTGGACTGTAACAAGTAACGTTGGGGAAGAGATTCTAATAAAGGTTTATAAGCACTGAGGTGCTGAAAACCTAAATGACATTCCTACAAAAAAACAACCAAAGCGCACAATTCTGTAAAACTCGAAGGTGCACGCCTCAGCTCTAAAAAGGCATTCATCAGCCTTGTGATATACGGTTTGATAAACTTCATCATAGACTTGAAAACAACTTAGTACCTTACCTTGAACTGTATAGTATTAAATATAACGGCATTGATATTGTGCAAAATCCGATTAGGGGGTTAAACTCGTAGTGGTGAGGTGTCTCCTGGAGAATTAATGTTTGTTATTTTTTGTACTTTATTTGTAAGTGTGTATGATATTTAGATGCAAGTAACCGTAGTGGATAGCTGGACTTAGAAGTGCAATCTTTCCCACGGGGAAAACCTACTTTGCAGCTCTCCAAGCAGAACGCTTGAGTTGCAGCTATCTATATCCTCGCATACACTTTTGATACTTTTGAGAGCATGCTTCTCTTCTGCATTCTGGGAACATCCTAGATTTGGGAATCTCTTTCAATAGGTTCATTTTAACCTGGAATCTTTGACTGAAGTTCAATGCCTTTATTTTTTAACTGAGTCCCCCTAACGCTTTGAAGCTTGGACGCTTTTTAGAGAAATCTTTTGAAAAGATAGAATATTTCAAATATTTGTCCTCTCGAGACCCACTTTTTCATTTGTTGAATACTAACTAGTGTGGTTTGCATGTTTTTTCACAATGTTCCCCATGTTTCAGGCATTTTAAATAATTCAAATAATAAATGGTTTGTTAGCGATTTTTGTGTTTAAAGTTTGATGCATTACAGCTGGCCTGTCAATAAATACTTGAAAAAAGAAATTGTAAAATTTGTAATATTTTCGACTCAGTATCTATAACAACTGCTTAAATCTTCAGTTTGCAGGTTATACAGATATACATTATAAAAACACAGATGAAAATACATGTAACCTCTACATGTAAATGCAAATCAATTTATATACTAATGCTCCGCTATTATTTGCAGTAAAGTACACAAACAATCCTGTCACTAATAATTACATTAAGGCCATATAATATCTTAAACAGAACCAAGGAATTTGTATGGGTTTGGAAGAACTTAAGAGCAAATACATGTAGACAGAATTTTTAAGTAGACTATCCATTTATAAATAATATTTTAAGTTAATGAAAGCAAATGGTGTTCAAGATAATGGAAATGTTACTCATTCACGTGCCAACAGCACCAGTTCCAGTCATTTGTTTGTTAATTTCAAAATAGCATTTATTGAAGACTCATGGCACATTTAACAGTCATTTGCAGTATATTAGTTAGTGTACATGTACATTTTATGCCCTAAAGTATTCCCTGAACTTTTGTATTTTACTAAAAAAATAAACAGGCTGCAGATTTAAGAATGAAAATATCACTATTTTACACATATATTAAGTTCTGTAAAAACAACTGTGTAAGAAATGTTATAATATTTGAATTCTGATAAGCCACAACATGATCTACTTTTCTAAAACATACATGGAGCATATGAACAATCAATACATGATTTTTTTTTCTTTGATAATAATATTTATGTATAACTATGAAGTATAGAAAAATACTGTTATATCTTGGTTGGATTGGACTTAAAAAGTTCTCTATTGAAACTGCAATACAGTATTGGTTTCTGTTAAGCTTACATTGTAAGACTAAAATGCTATAAAAATAAATGTTACTTTATTTAATGAACAGTTTGTACCCTGAATGTATGACTAGTTTAACTATTAAAAGTCTTTCTAACTGAAAGTAACATTATCAAAAGATTTCTTATTGTATACCAATCGCAATGAACATTGGTCCTTTCAAAATGTCACTGGTCCATATTACTGTGATGTTTCCTCATATCAGCTGTGTCTTCATATCTTTTTCAGAATGTCTGATATCTTGCCACTGTTTACAGTACAGTAAGGTCACGAAGACGTCATAGCTAAGTATGACATTGAAGATGTTCTTGTGCATGTGCTACTGATGGGAATTCATTTACAGATAAGCAAGAACATTCAGGGTTGAGAGCACAAAAACATATCAATTCGCTAACTACAGTTTAAAAATCAAGTCATTGTTAGTTGCAATTGTACTTTCTCCTATGTAAAGTAGACTCTTTAAAGTTTGTCTCAGAAATCTCACAAAAATGACAGTGCTTCATTGGTTCACTTTTAAACAAGATGCTCTACTGATCACAGCAGACGATGGAGAACAAGGCATTTCATCAGATTTTCATTATTATGTGCAAAAGGGATGCCATAGGTTCCCTGTGACTATACCAGACTGTGGTTCGTCCCATCACTTAAACAACAGGGACTGTCCAGTCAAACAAGAAAAGTTCAATGGAGTGTATGCCATGATCCTTATGTTGGGCCGTGTCAGCCATAGACATCTACTGTGTAAACAGGGAGAGAAGGAAAGACCACATCTTGTTTTAATCCTCCTAGAGGGTTTGTGACTACATTTTTAGTCCCTTTCATTTACTTTGTTCAAATTCTATTTTAAATATCTTTTAAATAATTTATGTAGGTTTATAATAAGGCACTTGAGGAGACTACACAGCTATGCGGTCCTATGGTGTCCTGACTTATTTGGGGGACCCACACCATCCTTCAAACAGGAAAACTTTGCTGAGCAAACTGCATTCGGCGCAGATTTTTTCGGCAAACGTAAAAATACTGTGGATTGTCATGTTCGGTTAGAGTTTTGTCTTTTTAGGAGCTCACAGGAACATGTACTTTTAAAGGCATTGACGCTATCTAGAGCCCAAGGATGTTTTTATATCATGAAGAACATGCTGTACTTCCAGTTGTGGATCACAGGGTTTCTTTCGGTCTTTCTGATGTCAAAGGCAGGTCGCTGGATGGAGTGCAGAGGGTGATCATTCTCTGAAAAAGTTGTAAGTAAAAAGTTTCAACCTCGCAAAAGATTAACTAGGGGCCATGACAGTGGCATACTTAGATTTTGGCCGACAAACGATTTTATACATTTGTGTAACATACACTCAAATATTCATCAAGCTCTTAGTTTCATTTAATAGTTAACTTAGTCTTTGCTGTTTGTCCTAAATTTGTTCATGAATAATTCTGTCTTCAGTGGAACACAAAATAAGATTATTCCACAGCATGGACCCAATAAGTCAAAGGAGTCTCAAGTAAGGGTTTTATTTGCCCTTCACTAAAAGTGATTTTTCATTTTAAAATGAAAATAGTTTCAACATTAACTAATTTACTGTTATTTGCTACGACTTTCTTCCTTCCTAGAGGCAAAAAAGCAAATATTTAAAAAATGATGCTAACAGAAAAACCATTGGTCCCCAATGAAGTGGTTTTGTTTTTTGTTCACCAACACTTCTCAAAATATCTTCTTTTAAGAAATCATACAGGTTTAAAGAGGAGAAGGTGATAACAAAAACAGAGATGTCATAAAGATCTCTTCTGTGATTCTTATCTTACCTGTTTCAGTGTTCCAGGAGTTATGAGAATAACATAGATCATCCACATGGGAACCAGCAATGTTGAGGAGAGTGTGAACCACCAGCCGACAGCGTAGCCCCACCATGGATATTCAAATGTGTTGTTAAACTTTAGTGGAGTAAATTTAACCAGAGAGAAAACAAATGTGGCCTAAAAAAGGAAATGCAATCTTTGAACTTTCAGACAAGATAAAGAAGTTAAATAGCTTTGATGTTTTCCAACTAAAATACTACTTATGGGAAAAAATAGATTAAAAGTAATTGATTTTTTCATGGAATGGCATGCGGAAAATGCTTTTAATACCTTACAGATACCAAACCTGTTTGGTGCCAGACAGAGAAAAAAAACATGACAGCGGGTAAGCGGTCAAATACTTTTAGTCGATAAGAACACTTTTGACATGACTCGCATTGTTTTTCTGTATTTATAAAGCACATAATACGGGAAGCGGGATGTTGAGAGTGCATTTTTTCCGTTTGTCATGTGAATAAATAAGGAAAATTTATATTATATATAAATATGCTTATGTTATTCACGTTTCTTCATCTGCATGAGAGATTTAGAAAAAGAGGTGTTTCTTTTTAAATTTTTAGGCATTGTCATTCTAAAGTACCTAACATTGTACCACAATACAACAAGACTCCAACAATTTTGTACCATGAATTTACTGTGATGTCCGTGGGTCTAAAATAAGTAAAGCTTAACTTACTAGACACACAACAGGAGTGATGTACTTCCAACAGTATTTCATTAGTGTCAAAGGTCGATAACCGATCATGTCTGCAATGTTTTCATATAGACGATTAGCACCTGTAAACAAATTGGGAATAATATTACAATTTTGTTCTTTTGAGGAATTCACTTAGATTAGATTAGATTCAACTTTATTGTCATTGCACATGTAAGATACAAGGCAAGGAAATGCAGTTAGCATCTAACCAGAAGTGCAATAAACAGAAAGTACAGAATATATATATGTAATATGTACAATAATTACACAGAATAGATAGTATAGATAGTATTATGGACAGATTTACATCTCTAAAATACGAAGCAGCACTCCTCACCTACTCATCCTCTTGTCATTTAAAACAATGGTTTATTTCCTTTGCAGATTATTTGAATTGGCTTTTGATTGGCCACTTATTTGATTTGTGTCCATATAAAAGAAGTAAATGGGGGCCAACAAATTTTGGTTACCAGCATTCTTCAAAATATCTTCTATTGTATTTTGTAGAAAAAAAGGTTAACGGGTTTAAATTGAGTAAAGGGTGACAAAATGATGACATCATTTTCATTTGGGGGCAGAACCCTTTAAGCCCATGGCTGGTGTTTTGTACCCAGTTCATCCAGTATTCATTATTCATAACATGACTGAACACAATGATGGTGGCAGCGTTCTGCAGAACATGACCACCAGTTCAATCCCAAGTATGGGCGATGCTTTTAACACTGTACCCTAGTGTATCAGACATTTAAAACACAAGATGCTTATAGTAAATCTACAACTGTATTATTCTAAATATCTGGCATTGAAAAAAAAAGTAACTACATGTGTGGAATATCCTGCAAACCTATAAATCATCAATGGTGTTACCTGTGTTACTTACCATAAAACCAGCCAATACACATTGACTGTGCAATAGCAAACAGCAGGAGTGTCATTCCACTGCAGGAATAATAATCAAATAACTGGAAGATATACAGACCGCCCTATTGAACAGATTAAAAAAGGTCACCACATTGAATCTAAAAGGCTCATGTGAATTAAAACTAATTAATCCTATAGGTATGAGTAATAGTTTACAAAATGTGTTATTCACAAAGTATTTTAATCATGTCAATATTATTTGTATGTGGCTTTACAAAACCCGAGGAACTTATAAGCACAATAAAAAAATAAAATTAAAAAAAGTCTCTCTCTTAAAAAAGTTAAATACGTTCTTAGTAGTATTTTCAGTAATGCCCTATAAGTTTATTCACCCAAAAATGTAAAATACTTTTTCATTTTAAACCTGTATGGCTCTATTATTGTGCAGTACACAAAAGAAGAAATTTCAAAGGACACTGGAAACTAAACAACACTGGTGTCCATTGACTTTTTATAATAATAACTGTATACAACCGAGACATTCTTCTAAATATCTTCATTTGTGTTCCACAGGACAAAGAGTTACATACAAACACACAAGTAAATAAACAGGTAAATTTATAAATCTAAAAAATATTACAACATGAGACTTTCAGAATATGAGTCCTACCAAAAAACCCAAAATCTAGTTACTTTAATATAATTAAAGAAGAAAGTTTAATGGAAACAATCACCTCTGTTACCATCAGAAGGCCAATGAGGAAGCAGACCACACAGACGGCAAGGAGAAACAGTTTCCGGCGATGTCCTTGAAGGAAAAAGTTGGGATTCATGTCCGTTATGGATGTCATAAGAGCCTCTAGACATACAAACTAAAAAAAGCGAAATGAATATCCTGATAGAAACAGCTATCTCAATCCAAATATATTGCCAATTTTCCGTCTCTCACCTCGCTGTCAAGACCCAGCAGAATGATCATGATGAAAAAACATATGGACCACAGCTGAGGTATGGGCATCATTGCCACCGCTCTTGGGTATGCTATGAAGGCCAAACCAGGACCTGTCATTTTGAAATTGGGTAAGGGGAATTTGCAGAGACTTAAGTGTAGGGAAATCACAGACAAATGAATGTCAGATCATCCGATTTAACTTGAACTTACCTGACTCTGCCACCATTGAAATATCAACTCCCTGCTCGTACGCCATGAAGCCCAAAACTGAAAATATGGCAAAGCCGGCCACAAAACTGGTTCCGCTGTTTAACAGGCACAGATAAAAACAATCCCTGCAAGAAGGATAGAATAATTGTTTTTGATTACTTAAATCAAATTAATCAAAATAATTTATTAAAAAAAACATTGAAATGTGTATGCATTTAAGAAAAGGAAAGAACTCAACGCTATCTAACAAATTTAAATGTGAAAATTATGTTCAGACTACAAAAAAATGAAGAAAGAAATGAGTTCTCACTTGTAGCAGTTGTTGTTGTACTTATTGTAGCTTCCTAAAGCAGTGAGACACCCAACGCAAAGCGCGTAAGAGTAGAAGATCTGTGTCCCAGCATCCATCCACACCTACAGGGCAGGAGAGGACAAGTTAACAGAAAGTTCTATAGAAACAAAACTTCGTCCCAGTTTTTGTAATATGTGGGAATGTGAAAAAGACAACAAATAAAGACCACAAAGGAATTTAGATTGCTTTCTCTGAACAGATGTTATTCATTCAGTAAGTGACCCATATGATAGTTTGTCATTCCCTTTCAGCATCTCTCTAGATTTGTTTACCTGTGGGTCAGCGAGGCGTGTTGGATTTGGGTAGAGGTAGAAGATGATGCCATCTATGGCTCCGGGCAACGTAAGACCTCGAATCAAAAGCACCAGCAGCATGGCATACGGAAAGGTGGCCGTAAAATACACAACCTGAAAGACAAAAGAAAGTGTCCCATTTTAAAACCAGATATCACTCAATATCCATCTACGTAAATAATAAAAAAACACCCTTGCAAGAACATGTAATGTGTTAATGGCAAACTTTGTGTCCGCCACACCTATGAGCTCCAGGGCAGACAAGTTCCACTGCCCTGGGAAAACACCCAAATTCTGTTTGCTTCAATTAATGACAACAGCTAATGTGATACGTCACTCCAAAATAACATTTCAACAGTGCATGTAGGTCAACTGTTTTTGGTTAACATTCTTAAAATTGTCTTCTTTCATGTTGCCAAGAAGGAAGAAATCTGGTTAAAAAAATTAACCAGTTTATCCAACTTTGGTTGTTGGAATTACGTTATTCTATTGTGTAAATCAGTTCCACATGATTAAATAAACATAATTTCTATTGAAATTTGAAAAAATTGTTAAAACAACTTAATTTAATCATGTGGAACCAACATAAATGATTAAGTGAATCCCAAAACCCATTTTTCTTCAGTGTACAACACAGAGATGCAAAAGGAAAAATATACAGGCCGATGTCATCTGTTTCAGTGTCAGTTAACCTCATAGAAAAAATAAAATGAAAATATCTGTACCATACAATTTTCCAGTAAGGAATTTACTTTAAATTTGTGCACACCTTGCCTGTGGACTTCACCCCCTTCCACACGCAGAAGTAACAGATGATCCAGGCCAAAAGAAGACAGAGCGCAAGTTCCCACCTCAAATTGCCCAGCTCATCAACACTTCCTGTTATATTCAATACCCGCCTCCTTTAAAAAAAACAATCTTTCTGTTAGGGCAGCACAATATATCACAAATGTGCATATAGTAATATTCATCTTTCAGGGGTTTGCAATTACTAAATATTTCTTTAAGTTATGCATGGTAAAAGTTTTAGGTTAATGTATGAAAGTATATATGTGGCACTGCTAAGGTTTGTCAAAAATGATATTACAAACTTAACTTTCAGTGTGTGTCATATGTTTTAGCAAATGTCTGTCAAATGTTTCTTAAAGCGATAGTTCATCTAAAAATGCTTATTCTGTCATGAATTACTTACACTTTAGTCCTTGCAAACCTGTATGGTTTCTTTCTATTTTGTTTATTGAAACGAACAGCACAAGCACCCATTCACTTCAATTGCATGGACACAAAATCAATGCAAGTAAAGGGTTGCCAGGTAGCAACATTCTTCAAAATATCTTCTGTGTTCAACAGAAGAAAAGAAACACGAGGGGGTAAATGATGATTGAATTTTAATTTTGGGGTGAACTATCCCTTTAAATACTTTCTGCCATTATAATTTAAAGAGTTTGTATGCCAGTTACGATTTTTAAAAAATGCCTTGAAACACTAACACTCACTCCCAGAATTCTTTAACAGGTGATGTTGCATTCTCAGCAAAGCTTAAATTTCCCATGCCTTCCGTCCGGTCAAACTCTACACAGGTGTCTGCAAGCGAGACACAAATGTAAAAAGATAGTCTCAACAACAATGAGAACAATGTTTTAGGACAGAAAGTAGTTTTGCAGCATACCTGAATTCCACCAGTTCCTGCAGCTGGCCCACGGTAGTTGACTACTAAAAGAAGAGAAAAGATAGAAGAGAGCCCAAGCTAGAATGATGATGTAGTAGATACTGGAATATAAGACCACCACCTGACTTCCATAACCCAGACCTAATAAAAAGCAAATCAAAAAGCAAATTATTATCTTTGTCTGCACATTTTTAATCTAAGCAGAAGAACATAAGAACAGAGGAGTTGTTAAATACTACAAGTAAAAAAAAATTGTATCTGTTTATCTATAAGTATCTTCAGTTTTAAGATCCTCCCAGAGTAACTTTATATAGTTTGTAGTAATATATATATATATATTTTTAAGTTCATTTCTTAATTAATTTAATGTCATGGTTTTGTTATTTTAATATTTATTTTTGAATTTTTATGTTGCAATAGTAAAAATAAACTATAGTAAAAATAAACATAAACAGTAAAATTTATATTATTCAAAGAAAGCTTGGATCTATCAAAAAAATTTTTTGAGAACATTACAAGCACTCATAGTTCATTCTAGTTCATCAAAGCCTCTCTGTCTACACCCACAAGAAACATCTTACATGTCAAACGACTATTGTTCGTTGCTTCATCGTAAGGATGTTTACTGTATAACTGCAGCAAACCAATTTACCCCCCAAAAAAATGCATGACTGAAAATGCTCTATCTCTCAAGTTGCTTACATTTTAGAATACTATCTCACCTTCAAATAGTGGGCAAATCTTCCTCCAACAGGTGATAGACCCTTGACTGGTATACTGACCCAGAGCAAGCTCCAAGAGAAACAGAGGAATGCCACAGGTGAACAGAAAGACCACATATGGAATGAAAAACACCCCTAAAAACGGAACATTCAGCTGTTATTTAAAAAATTGGTGGGTATGACAGTGACATAATATGGGATTGTTTTAAGAGCTCACAAACCTCCTCCATTCTTGTAACACAGATATGGGAACCTCCACACATTGCCCAAACCGATGATCTGTCCGGCAACGGCTAAGATAAATTCCACTTTATTGGACCACTGGCCCCTTTCTCTGATTTTGAGCTCTGGGTTGATTCTTTCTGTATCTGGGTAAGCCAGTTTAAACTGCACATCTGGATCATGCTGCATCTCCATGTCACTACAACACAAGCACAACATTGCGGACATCTGTCAAAACAGTGAAGCCATTGAAATCCAACAACGTTTGGAACAGAAAGGTCAAAAACAGTGTTGTCCTTCCAGAGACGTCTGGTTGATCCAACTCGACCCAATATTTGCAATGAAGCATTCAGATGACAGTCTGATACTGTCTATATGTGCTTTCTGTACTATTGCCACCTGTGCATTTATAACTCATTTTTAAATGAATAATCTATACATTTAAATAAAATAATATATTTATTTATAACATTTCTGTAAAGTCGGCCTACATGCTGCTTTTGCAATTCCTCACAGCTGGAATAATCTTCTGTCCCATAAACAGGAGGCACTGCAGGGGACATATTTCCCTATCCTGCCTTCAGATCTCTGATCCTTATAATTAATAAAAATCAAAACAAACCACAAGAATCCATCTAAAGGTTTCAAGTTATTAAATTATGCGAATTACAGTCTTTTTCAAACACAGAAAAAGATCAACAGTTGGAAGAAAAACTGCAATGAAATATTAAGTATTCCTTAAGTATACTTTTTGGATGTATTATTTATTTGACAAAATGGTTCGAAAAATGGCAAACTGAAGCTTATCAGGGAATATTGGAATATAAAACGAAATCTGGTGTGCAATGTGCTATTTAATTTTTTTTCATATTTTGTTGATTTTTTGTATCAATTAAATCTTATATGACCTACTTTCCTCCACAGGACACAAAATAAGGTCTAAATATCTTCTTTTGTTTTTGCAGTAGAAAGTCATAGGTTTCAAAAAGTCGTCTTCAACCAAGTCTATGCAGCTTTACATGTTTGCATAAAGTGTGAGGACATTAATTCTCCAAAGCATTCACAGTGCATGACATACTATACATTTGGTCTGTATACGTGGTGCATGGACTATTGACCCTTGCACTACTGCCAGTTCACTTATATGATCTTTATTAGGGGTTAAGTAAATTTTATATATGTTGTCACATATTATTTGGTAAATAGTTTTCAGTTATGTTTAATGGTTAATAATGAAAATATGTAGTGTCAGTGTGTAATATACTCTGCTGTTCACCATTCCTAACTGTATAGTAAATACATGCACTATATTGCCAAAAGTATATGTTCACCTGCATTGACTCGCATATGAACTTAAGTGACACCTATTCATAATCCACTGGGTTCAATATGATGTCGGTAACTCTTAATAACAGCTTCAACTCTAAAGGGAAGGCTCTCCACAAGGTTTAGGAGTGTGTTTATGGGATGCAGAAGTGCATTAATGAGCTCACACACTGGACCAGAAGCATTTGTGAGGTCACACACTGATGTTGAATGAGAAGGCCTGGCTCTCAGTCTCCGCTCTAATCCATCCCAAACCTTTGGATCTATCGGGTCGAGGTCAGGCCAGTCAAGTTCATCCACACCAGACTCTCTCATTCATGTCTTTATGGACCTTGCTTTGGTGTATAGTCATCTTGAAAGAGTAAGGGGTGCAGGTCCAAACTGTTCCCACCAAATTGCGGGCATGGAATTTTCCTAAATGTCTTAGCATGCTGAAGCATTCAGAGAGTTCACCTGCTTTTGATTATTTGGATGGGTGAGAGAATACTTTTGCAAATATAGTGTATATATGAGAGAGAGAGAGAGAGAGAGAGAGAGAGAGAGAGAGAGAGAGAGAGAGAGAGAGAGAGACAGAGAGAGAGAGAGAGAGAGAGAGAGAGAGAGAGACAGAGAGAGAGACAGAGAGAGAGAGTCACAGAGAGAGAGACAGAAAGAGAGAGACAGTCACAGAGAGAGAGACAGAAAGAGAGAGACAGACACAGAGAGAGACAGAGAGAGAGAGATACAGATAGAGTGAGAGAGGCAGAGAGAGAGAGAGAGAGAGAGAGAGAGAGAGAGAGAGAGAGAGAGAGAGAGAGAGAGAGTTATAATGAACCAAATGAACTGACACAAATACCCTTATTTGGACTTCCGTCTCTTTACAATATCTCTATTCTACTGTAACAAATAGAATATGAAGGAAATAGAGGAAGAAATGTATAATTATTGACCATACATTTAAACGAAAATGAAACCACCATTGTTAAATATATCACCCTTGAACACAGAAAGTCGTGTAATAGTAGAAATAAAGAAGGAAACTCACTCTGTGATGGCGCTTTTGTTCATGACCTTTATCCCACATTCACGAGCGGAACACTTGGGCTTAAAATGCGCTCGAGCCCACGCAGATGAGACGCCGGGACCGCGCGTGATTCTCCTGAAATCACAAAAGCTGTGACCCAAAGCTTTTCACTTAAAAGAAAAGCGGAACGAAAGCAAACCGAAAATGAATGTTGGCTCTGTCGGGTCTGTACCTGACGAAGAGCACCGCTCGGGAACTTCAAGCGCATTTAATCTGGCCGTAATGTAAAGTGTCACTGCTGTTGTGTGGTTGACCCCCCCTCTCCTTCTCTCTGGAGGTGTGTGGCAGTTCATACAGAAGTGAGAGAGTGTGTGTTCACATGTGCGTGCGTGCGTGTGTGCGCGCGTGTGTGTATAGTGCCGAGGCGGGGCTGCGCATAAAGCAACACGTGGGTAAACAAAATCATCTTATAAGTTTGGAAATTATATTTATATTACATTTACATCATAACTCAATACAAACCTGTAAACTTTAAATGTTAAAGAATAGAAAATAATCTGCAATGAAAGACACAATCTTGGTTTTTTGCATTAGGTCTGCTGTTCTAAGATGTCTGTAAGATGTTCAGGTTATTTTTCAGATCTTATACTGACATAAGTGTTTAATGGCACAATAGTTCAAACAAGATGAAAATTAGTTAATAACATAATATAAGAAGGGAAGAGTACCCTAAATCTGTACTAAAGTACTCATATTTACTCAAGTAAGAATAAAAGTAACAATCTTAAGTGTTACTCGAGTAAGAGTATATAAGGATCCGATTGAAAAACTACTCAAGTATTTTGTAGTTACTTCTGAACTGATTGATATGCAATTACTATACAGTATAAATTAAATCATCAATAAATTGGTAATTCTGTGTCTACAGGCACTATAGGTAGTTTATACTGAACATATTTACAGTATATACATGAGATCAAGTCACATAAACAAATGATTCTTTTTCATACATATAATACATATTACTATTTTGTCAGTAAGGGAGGAAGACCCTCTAATGTAGCTAAGTAAGTATTTTTTTCTCAAAAAATTGACTTTAGTAAGAGTTAAAGTACCTATCTCTAAATATAGGCCTATTCTAAAAGTACTAGTTACCCCAAAAATGTAATAAAATACAAGAAATATAAACATATAATATAAATAGATATAAATGTAATAAAAGTATAATATAATACAAGTAAATGTATCGGCATAAATGTAATTAGTTTCCACCCACCTCTGATAATTACAACACATTATTGATATGATTTGATTAAGGGCATCTGAGAAGTATTTTATATCTTTTCTAAATACATCAAAAAAAGAACATTTTTGTTTATCTTTATAAAGTGTTTCGCAAATTCTATAATTACAAAAATAAAATTGAAGGGACCTATTCTGAAAAGCATGCTCATGCGTTTGGAAGTGTCAGAGATTTTGATTCTACCTTTGTAATGAAATTGCTTATTTAGGTTTTATATTTCATTTACATTATGTCCATCATGTCAAAATCTTTGGGGCATAGGTTTCTTTTTTTGAACCGAACAAGTCATGGGGATTCTGTATCAATATTTCTTTGCTTTTTATGATGAATCAAATAAATATGACATGGCACAAATCTTTGATTTATTTTCTGTAACAAACAAAGAATCTGAATAATATTAAATTAATCATATGTTTTGTTTGATATATTGTTTCCTGGGGGCCATATTGTGCTTTTTTCACAATAAGTCTGTGTATTATTTGCATATTGTGTAATGCATAGCTTACAGCATACACTGAACAAAAATATGAATGCAACACGTTTGTTTTTACTCCCCTTTTTATGAGATAAACTAACCATTTCACTTAAATATTGTTCACAAACTCTTGTAGTGAGCTCTTCTTCTTTGCCAAAATAATCCATTCAAACCTTACAGGTGTGCCATGTCAAGATGCTTCTTGGACAGCATGATTATGGCTGGATGTGGAGATCCTGGGTTGGTGTGGTTACACATAGTCTGCGGGTTGTAAGGCTGGTTGGATGTCCTGCCATATTCCCGGAAACGCCTTTGGGGACGGCTTATGGAAGAGAAATGAACGTTCAATTCATGAGCAACAGCTCTGGTGGACATTCCTGCTGTCAGCATGACAACTGCACGCTCCCTCAAAACTAGCGACATCTGTGGCATTGTGCTGTGTGTTTCAACTGAATATTTGGCCTTTTACACCTGTTTCCAGCATCTTAACATGTCACACCTGTGAAGTGGGGTGGATTATTCTTGCAATGGGGAAGTATTAACTTTCACAGATAACATTGGAGAGAAATGGTTATTTTATATATGTGGAAAATGTTTCAGATGTTTCATCTCATAAAATATGAGAGCAAAAACAAACATTTTGCATTTATATTTTTTTCATTGTAGTAGGAGCTATGGTGTAATAATAATAAAGTCTTACACTAATACCAATACAGATTTTCTTATAATATAGGGTGTAAATTATTTCAAATTTTTAAAGGGTTCCTGTTTGTGTTTATTAAATATGTTTTATTCCATCCACAACAGCATCAGAGTTCAAAAACTCTGAATGCAATTTTCCCAAATGAATGTCCCTCTGGAATCCTGTACTTTCCACTCAAAATCACAAGGGAAGAGTTTGAATCAACATACTTAAGAATTGTTCATAATAGGTTTGTGATATAATTAAACTTGTGTCCTGCAAATTTATGGTGATACACAAATTTATTGGTGAACACATTTGATTTGATTTGTATATGGAGAAAGAATTTCCCTATTTCCAAGCCACAAGTCGTTCATGTGTTTCCAAAGTAAATGTTAAAAGATTGTCTGTCAATTGTATTTTGTGTCTTCTTTTATGTAGGTTTGTATTAGTGCTACATCTGTTACTTTGGACATTCTGGGATGGTTTGGTGGGAGGGGACTTTAACAAACCAGTAGAGGTCACTCTTGATTATGCAAATACCAGCCGGCCTTTTTCTGTCTGCAGTATCGGCTACAACTGTGTGCATGTCAAATAATGTATTTACTTATCAATTAATCAATTAATTTAGCTGCTTACATTAATATTCATTAATGTTATTCATTTTCAGCATATACATCATTATCTAGTTTTCTTAGTATTTTAAAGTAGGCCTAACAGTCTGACTGCTTTTGAACAGTTGTTTTGGTGTTGGCTCTCATTGTCAGTACACCTTAAAAGTGCACACTAACCTTTCATTACAATATACAATTTCAACCAACAAAACACATTTCACACTGGTATTACAGCATTCCTTCTTTCCTAAAGGCTTGATGCCAGGTGTCTGGTTACAAATTCAACAGGTATAAGAAATCTAGGATGTTGGATTCAAGAAAGTTACGGACATATTAATGTAAGAAAGGTCTTAATAAACACAGTTGGATCAGAGTAAAATTCCTCAACAAATTTGGCATATGCTTGAAGTTAGAGAAATAGACAGAAATAGCGTTAAAGAAAGACAGCTTTGCTTTACTGATAAGACATTTTGGTTTTATCTCTCCAAAAACATGTTATTAAACAGGGGGGATGCACAAAGTCCAAACAAACAGTTTTGATCCCTGCATGGTCCTGTTTACAACTCAGTGCTGTAGCTGGCTTGTACCATTAGACCTGAGACTGGAAACAAAGGAGGTTTGAAGCGGGTTTGGCCACTCCTTTGGTATTCTCAATGAGGACATTATTTTGAACGTCCAACCTACATTCAGACTGGATAAAGGTGTTGGGCAAGACGAGCTCCTCGCATATCCCAGGTAAATTTCCACTGCATCTTTGCCACATTATTGTATTGTGTTCTTAAAAATAAGCCATGTAAGGACATTTTCATGAATTGTCAGATATGCATGAAGAATGATCTGGTTTGGTGGTGTAACCTTAAATATGTGTTACTTTTACAAATTGTGGGAAAAAGGAACAGGTCCTAGGTTAACAAAACATTGAACTCTACACAATAGGTCCTAAGGGTACAATTGGGTACCCAAAAAAGGGTATCAACCCATTCATGATTTGTACATGTAAAGGTTCACAAACGAACCTTTAAACATGCCGTCCCAGTAAAAGATTTTCAGTTTGAAATGTTTTTCTGAGTGTGTCAAAACCAATACTTCTGATATCTGGTTTAGAGCGTAGAGTAGTAAATCGGGAAACTCTGTTTTTAAAGTTTTTAGAAAAATGCACGTGACATATTTCTTGTGTTTTGAGGTTTTAAAGTAAAATAACATTGTGTGAGAAATTGAAATGTGTGTAGTGATGGTAGTAGTATATGAAAGATATAAACTTATATATATATATATATATATATATATATATATATATATATATATATGAAAGAAAATGACTAAATGTAAATATACACACCATAATATATGTCATGACCATGAAATCTAAAGCAACAACAAAAAACAAATACAAGCATGAAATATGTGATATCATCAGGTAGCTGATGTGATCATTTTCGTGCCCGAAACACTGTAAACACATACAGGCTTAAATTGATAACATGGTGTAAAAAGAGTTCACAACAAATACTTGTGTAATTATTTTTATTAGGATAAGGTTTTCTACACATAATTGAGTATATCTTCATGCAATGCATTGCAATTATATCTGGGGCAGTCGTGGCCTGGTGGTTCGAGTCTTGGGATCCTAAGGTTGCTGGTTGTAGACTCGGAACCAGCGGGAATACCACGACTGAGGTGAGTGAGCAAGGCACACCATACCCCCCCCCCCCCCCCCCCCCACCGCTGCATGGCTGCTCACTGCACCGGGTGTGTGTTCACAGTGTGTGTGTTCACTTACTGTGTGTGTACACTGGGATGGGTTAAATGCAGAGCACAAATTCCAAGTATGGATCATTTGGCCATACGTCACGTTACTTCACTTCACTACAGTGCGTGCCATGACCTTCACCTTGTGCCATGAAAATGACCGGTTAAAATTTAACATGAACACCATGTTTTTTCCTCTGGGCTTTGTCTATCGGCTTCATGGCTCCTTATTGACAGGAATTTAAAAAATCAGATTCGAACGCTTAACAAAGCTGAAAAAGAGAAGGGGATAGATTAGTGACATAAAAGTAGATATTTTTAAGAATGTTGGTAATCTAACAATGAACCCATCCATTAATTTGCATTGGTTTTGTTTTCAAACAATAGAAGTGAATGGGTACTGGCATTGTTAAGTTTCCAACATTCTTCAAAATATTTTTTTTTTAATGAAAAATAAAGGGAAAGGTAAAGTAGTTCAAATAGTTCTGACATGATTTACTCAGGGTCTTGATAATTCAAATCTGTATGACTTTCTTTCTCCTCAAAAAGACCTCAAAAGTAGATAGTTCGAAGAATATTGGTAACCTAACGATGAAAGGAGATTCACCCCTATTGTATAGGCACAAAACCAATGCAAGTCAGTTGGAACTGCAGTCAACCTTTAAATATATATTTTGGGTTCTGTAGAAGAAAGTTATTTCAGTTTAAATTGACAGTTTAAATTGACAAGAGAGTGATTAAATGATGTTACAATTTTGTCTTTTTTGGTAACCTAACCTTGTAAGAGGAAATATAGCAGTCATATAACTGTATTACTTATTGTGCCACAGGAAGAGAGACCAGGAAGATAGTTTGAAGAATATTTGTAACATATAATAATTTGTCGAACAATGGTGGTACATTCACCTCTTTTGTATAGACGTAAAACATATATTTTTGTGCTCCGCGAAAGAAATAAAAGCTATCCAAGTTTGAATTGACAAAAGAGTGGGTAAATGATGACATAGTTTTTATATTTGGGTAACCTAACTTTTTAGAAGGAATTAGAGCAATCATAGAAATCACAATGTGTGTGACAACTTAGTGTCAAGGACTTTGATCATTTTAACCTGTCCATGCAATAACCCTTTGCTTGCTCTCCGGCCTAAAACGTCAAGAAAAAGATTAGATTTTGATGGGTTTCGGCATGTCCCCAGGAGCTTGTTAGAAAAGGAATATCCTAGGATGATCATGATCCAATGTATACTGCCAGAATCAAGCAAAGTTGAAAAAAGTTGAAGCATCACCTGTCACCGTCAAGTGTGTTGCCTGACATGAATCTAATACCCCTGGGCTATTTTAAAGATAACAGTAGAGCAGTAGAGAAGCTGCTTTAGCAAAAAGAAGATGAAAAAACTATGAAGAACACTGGTATCCTTTATGAATTACACTGTACTACACTACTGGACAAAAATGTTGGGACTCTTACTTACTTATGCATTCATTATTATTTTCATATCTTAGAACAATAAAATGTTTATTAAATGTTTTAAATACAGCAAAAAAAAAATCATGTTTTTTGAATGTGGATAATTTTTTTTATCATTTTATAAAACTTTTTAAATAATTGTAAAGCAGTCCCCATCTATTCTGTGCTACTTTCAACTATTGTCTTTTCAATATTCATTCAAAATCATCCATTTTAAAACATCCGATTAAAAAGTTTTTCATGATAAGACATGATTGTCTGCAATAACTCTTTTAGTCTGCCCTACTTTTTAACTCATTCGCACATTTGGATGCATAAAGATTGACTGATGAGATAATTCAACAGATAACAATGTAACAGAACAGCTATGCCATCAAAAGAAAATATGTGTAAAATCTGGAATTATCATCATAATCACATCATCTTGAAGAAAATAAAATCCGTGTCATTTCCACTGTTTATCCACACAGCACAATGGAGTCAGAGGGGAGGATGAACTTGATGAATGGGGTTGGTGTGTCAGAGCAGCC
Source organism: Triplophysa yarkandensis (assembly GCA_033220385.1). NCBI lineage: Eukaryota > Metazoa > Chordata > Actinopteri > Cypriniformes > Nemacheilidae > Triplophysa > Triplophysa yarkandensis. The sequence goes on along the minus strand of CM065670.1, from coordinate 5,382,065 downwards.
CAGTCCTAAACCTCAGGAAAGAGAGCAATGGGCCAGTAAGCTAGAGTTTTTTCTGGCCGTGGCGGGTCACATCATTGGCCTGGGAAATGTGTGGAGGTTTCCATACCTGTGCTACAAGAATGGAGGAGGCGAGTTCGAATAACTTTTTCTTAGCAGTGGTTGAAGGGATGGTTCACCAAAAAATGAAAATTCTGTCATGAATGTTCACTCTCTTCCTGTTCATTAAACCTGTATACATTTCTTTGTTCTCATGAACACAGAGAAATATATTTGGACAAATGCTTCAAACCAAAGAGTTCTTGGACCACTTTGACTACCATAGTAAGAAAAGGAAAATGGTAGTGAAAATTAGCCAAGAACGTTTCCCTACATTCTTTAAAACATCTGTTCAACATTTTCTGTTCAACAGAATAAAAGAAAAGTTTCCTGGTGTCAAGAACTATTTGGTTATAAGAATTCTTCCAAGTATCTTTCTCTGTTCATCAGAACAATGTAATGTAAATAGATTTGGAACAACATAGAGGAAGCGACGACAGTCTTTATTTTTGGGTAAACCATCCTTCTAAGTTCCAACATTCTTATATATTTATGTATGAATTGTTTTAATATGAATTAATAAAACATTTTGTAGAAATAAGATATTGCTTTTTTTTCTAACTGGTGTGGGACTGTCATTGAAGAATAAAATTTGTATTAGTTTTAAATGTGACAAGTGTCACGCCCCAGCGTCTTCGATGTGTGTTGATACACAACCCTTACAGTATTTCTATTTTTAATATAGGAGCATTCTTTGTGCCGTATGTACTGTTTCTCATCACCTGTGGTATTCCACTGTTCTTTTTGGAAACATCATTGGGTCAGTACACCAGTCAGGGAGGAATCACATGCTGGCGAAAGATCTGCCCACTTTTTGAAGGTAAGCAACTGATGGCTCAAACAGTATTATAATTGTTATGAAGTGTAAAATTAAAATTTTAGTTACATTTTTTTAAACACTTTGCTGCCAGGGACCCCATAGTAAAAATAAAAAAATCTGTCATGATTTACTCACCCTATTGTAATTTCGAACATCTTTGCCTTCTTTTTAATAAAGTAAAATACATTTTGAAGAATGTTTGTGATAAGACAATGGCGGTACTGGCTTACTTGCATTTGGTTTGATTCCAAAAAAGTCATAAAATTACAGTTGTTATTAATTTACCAACATTCTTCAAAATATCTTTTTTGGTCTGAAATAGAAAGCAAGTCTTACAGATTATAAATGATCAAATTTGATGAAGAATTTAAATGATGAATTTTGAGTTGACCTATCACTTTATCATTATAACTGTATAATGAAGGAAGTAATTCGTACTTCAGTTCTTTCTTTATCTTGATCATTTGTATTTTTCTATTTTAACACTGTAGGTATTGGTTATGGCAGTCAAGTTGTTGTTCTCTATACTGGTATGTATTACATCATCATTCTTGCTTGGGCCTTCCTCTACCTCTTCCACTCCTTTACTTCAGAGCTGCCATGGGCCAGCTGTAAAAACTACTGGAACACAGGTACTGCAAACAGTTGCATTTCAACACAATAGTGCATGTATGATTCATGTGTTATATGTCCTAAAAATATATTTTTTTTTTACATAAAAGAGCACTGCAAAGAGCTCACAAACAGCAGCATTACTGAATATTCTCCAGAGAAAACAACATCTCCTGTTATCGAATTTTGGGAGTAAGTTGATGGAAACAACTGCACTGATTCAACCAATTATAATGACTTACCTAAAGGTGTTTGAATGAATTGCCAAATTTATTTTTATTTTGCTCGCAGGAGAAGAATTCTGGGTTTATCCGAGGGAATAGAACATATTGGTAATGTCCGTTGGGACCTGGCTCTCTGTCTTCTGTTGGCTTGGATCATTTGTTACTTCTGCGTGTGGAAGGGAGTAAAGTCCACAGGCAAGGTGAGAACTTTTGGCTTTGAAACTGTATAAATTAAAATTTGAAGAAAAATAATTTGTAAAGAATTTTGAAGAATGGTGGTAAGTGGCACCCATTCACTTACATTGGTTTTGTATCGAGACAATAGAAGTGAACGGATGCAAGTTCTCAACATTTTTCAAAATATCTTCTTTTTTCTGCGGAAAAAAGAAAGTCATACAGGTACAGAAATGAACGGAAATGATCTTTCTTTGTCTATTCTTAGGTGGTCTACTTCACTGCAACCTTTCCTTACTTAATGTTAGTAGTGCTGCTGGTGCGAGGAATCACTCTGCCAGGTGCTAAGAATGGGATCGCATTCTACCTCTACCCAGATCCAACACGGCTCACAGACCCTCAGGCACTGAGCTGCTCTCTTTTGACTGTTTCTCTATACTACTTGTGTTTTCCTTTAAGAGTTTTGAGTAAACATGTTCGTGTATTTTGTATATTTTGCCATCACAGTTGCTCATCCTATTTGTTATGTGACATTTTCATAATATTTTGTTTAAGGTGTGGATGGACGCAGGCAGCCAGATATTTTACTCTTATGGAGTTTGTACCGGGGTACTGACAGCTTTGGGCAGCTACAATAAATATGAAAACAATTGCTACAGGTACTTTAGATGAACTAATGACAGCAAGAAATGTGATTACACAATTACATTTAATATATTAAAAAAAGATAATAAATGAGTGTTACTGTTCTTTTTGGCTGTAATATTCTTTCTTCTTTTCTTGCAGAGACTGTTTTTATTTATGTCTGTTAAACAGCTTAACTAGCTTTGTGGCTGGTTTCGCTATATTTTCTGTGCTGGGCTTCATGGCCGATGAACAGGGGATGGATATCTCAATGGTGGCTGAGTCAGGTAAAAGCCAAACTGAAAGCTTGATGTCTAATAAAGCCTGATAAAATGCTAAAATAAAGGACTCGACAATTTTCACTAGCTACTACTGAAACCAAAATAGCAACAATTTTACAATACTTGCAAGTAGTAATTGCATTGTTGCATAAAAAAGAAATGCATTTAATGCCTTGTGTTTGGGGCAGGGCCTGGTTTGGCGTTCATTGCTTACCCCCGTGCTGTGGCTCTGATGCCCCTTCCTCAATTATGGGCTGTCTTCTTCTTCATTATGATAGTTTTCTTGGGTTTGGATAGCGAGGTAAAACAATTCTCACAACACATTTTAACATGCTATTTTTCAAATTCCACAGTTAACTTTCTTTAATAGATTTTGAAGTCACTATACTTAATGTAAAGTGTCTTCTAAATAATGAAATGTAAGGAATGTTAAAACAAAGATTTGTTTGTGTTTGCATTATGTCTGTGGTTTGTGCACTTTTTTGTATTTATAAATGCATACAAATGCATGCATATATTTACAAAATCTGTTTATAAATTAAAAAATTAATTATTTGAATATAAAATATGTCTAAATACTTTTTAAATATACGTTTTTGTGTGTGTTTTTGTTAATAAATAAAGTTAATGCATAGTAGACAGACATATATTACGTAAACACAAACTTTTATTCTGGATGAGATATATTGTTTCGACAGACATATTTAATGTACATATGAAAATGTATATAAAAATAGCAGCTCTTTTGCAGCCATAGTCACTCTATACAGCTTTAAGTGAACCTGGAGAAAAATGTTTAGTTAATGTTAGTTCTCTTTTTTGTTTTTGCAAAGCATGTGAATTTAGCCCAATTAACAAAATGAGTCTTGAACTTCCTGGATGATTCTTGAGGTTTGCCATTTGTCATTGTTTCTTTTCCTGTTTTCTATACCAAAAAAAATTAAGATACATGAACCTTCCAAGAAAAGTGACGTAAGATACTTCATAAAAAATTCAGTTTGTTTACATGATTTTGCACTCTTTATTATCTTCCCATCCCATTTGCAGATTGTTTTGCTTGTTTAAACTTAAACCTATGTAATTCTTATATTATCTTTTATGATATAAAACATTTTCCCTGCCAAGAAGAAGCATCTTTATGTTAGATTTTTCAGATATTTATTCTTGAAAACAAAATAAAATATTTCAATATTAGGACGTATAAGTGAAGAGTGCAGCTGTGTTTGCTATTCTGAATTACACTGACATTCATTAACTTATGTCTCCTAAATCAATTTTTGTTAAAAGCAATTTCACTTGTTTCATTGGGTTCAGAAACATTTATGTTAAAGCATCTCTTTTTCTATTATTTTGTCAGTTTGTGTATCATGAAGCTCTGGTAACGTCTATCACAGATATGTATCCTTCCTTCTTCCAAACTGGACATCGGCGTAAATTTCTTCTCCTGTTTATATGCATCGCCAGCTTTCTTGTTGGCCTGCTTATGGTAACAGAGGTGAGAGTTACACACGATTCTGTATAAACGGAGCACAATTGACCTGTAGTTGTACTGCAAGTAACTGTGTGTACCTGTTGTTCTCAGGGTGGTCTGTACATCTTCCAGTTGTTTGATTACTATGCCTGCAGTGGGATGACACTTCTTACTTTTGGCATCCTACAGTCCATCTGTGTTGGATGGGTGTTTGGTAAGAACTCAGTTCAAAATTAAGATTGGGTTTTGGCACCCTCTATTGAAATATTTGGGCACTGTAGTTTAAAGTAATCAAAAATATTCTTGAGATTTTGTCTTTTGATTTCTGTTCTTCTTTCTTTTTGAAAGTAAATGGTCATATACATGACAGTTATATAAAGCATTTCTGTTATACTGCTGTTGTGTGTTTAAGGTGCAGACCATCTTTATGATGCCATCGAGGATATGATTGGGTACCGGCCTTGGCCTGTCATGAAGTGCTGCTGGAAATATCTAACACCGACTGTATGCACAGTGAGTATCATTGAGATGTTTTATAAATTCATTCTATGTGGATGAGCATTCTGCCATCAATGCCCCAAAATGGCAAAGAATTAAAGTTGCACATACAGCATGTTTATTTATTCCTTTATTGCAAACACATAATGCCAAACTACCATCATGACAGCGTTAAGCCTTGGAGGTAAGTCACTACTGTATTTTTACCTGTGGATCTGGCCCTTACACCTGTCACTTGTGTCGGACAGCGCTTGAAAATATGAGAGAACCATTTTCTATTATGAGACTTCTATTATGTGAACTTTTACTGGCAGGTCCCTGTTGTGAATCATTTCCCCCTGTTTATATATAGGGCACATTTATCTTTTCCCTGGTTAAATACACCCCTCTGAAGTTCAACAATGTGTACGAGTACCCCTGGTGGGGTTACGCCATTGGGGCTTTCTTCACACTTTCCTCCACTCTGATGGTTCCACTGTGGATGATATATTTGGTTTGCACAACGCCGGGGTCCATGCGAGAGGTACAGATTTTAAAATAAGACATTATTGTTGACTTAAAGAAGCACCCAGGCCTGTTTAAAACATTAAATAAAACAATATAAATCTAATTAATAAAGGGATAGTTCATTGCAACAAATCTGTCATTATTTACTTACAGTTGAGATGTTCCAAATCTGTATATTCTTTATTTTGATAAACACAGAAAAAGAAATTTGGAAGAATGCATATAAACAAGCAGCTTTTTGACCCCTATTATCTACAATAGTGAACAATAGTAATAGTACAATAGTAAATGAATACAATAGAGATTTAGAAAAATGTAGGACAGCAAAAAGTACCATTTGAGTACCATTTACATTTTTCCTACTATTGTAGTCAATGTGTTCAAAGAACAGTTTTCTTTTTTGCATTCTTCCAAATATCTTTCGGTATATTCAACCAAAGGAAGTAATTTTGACGTGTTTGTAATAACTTATTCATTGCATGATTTTTATATTTGGGTGAAATATCACTCTAATTAAACAACTTATTTAATTAGTTTCTATATATCTTAATTATTATATACATATATTATTTCATATATTTCATATTTTCATGTAATCAATTGTTTTTTTCTCATTTATTTCAATGATTTATTATGTTTCATTTACTAGAGAGTAAAAGTCTTGTGTACACCTGCTAAAGACCTGCCAGATCCTAAGTGCCCTAAAAAGGAGCGAAACACTTTGGCTTTCAACACCTTCACAGACCAACTGACTTTACGTCCTACTCACACATCAAACTCAATACCTCTTAGAGACATCATCTAACTGTCCAACATTACAGTCCTCTGATCCCTCCAATGTACAGGAACACCAAAAACAGATTTGTTTACACTGTGAATCTGAATACCTGGCAATAATAATGCGGTTTAAATGTAAATCAAAATGTTTTTCTCACAAAGGTTAGGTTAAATGTAAGCAACTGTAATGTGAGATATGTGAGATTGAATATGGAGTACAGGTGGAGATATTTGTGTGTGTGTTTTTACAATGTCATTTAATAAGTAGCGAGAGAGAAATATTTTAAGTGTTTTTGAACCTCATGTTATGCTTTGCAGCCTTCTGTTGATATTAAGAAAAATGCTCGTCTGACGTGTATAATACTGTTTAAAAGTACCTGGTGTACAACTGTACAAAAGGGAACTTCTTGTGAAGTTCTTTGTGCACTTTAAAATAAACTGTTTATAAAAAAAATATTATTTATTAGTTATCTAATTCAAATGAATGATAAATAGCCGACTCTTTTATCCAAAGCAACTTACAAAAAATCGAGGAGACAATGAAGCAGTAAATAGCAGAGATAACAAAAGGTGAATAAGTGCTACGATGAGGTTACATGATGAGATAAAACATGTGAAGGAGAATGAAAGGTAAAAATTTCTTGCGCCATCTCTTGGACAAGGAAAGCTGTATCTGTGTGCACATTATTAGACAAGTGATTATTTTCACCATATCATCATTTTATCCATATTTTCTAACTCCAAACTTTATAAACCTGAATGCTTATAGGATTTAATGCATATCAGGATAGGTGTATTTGTGTAAGGAAGGAGGGTTGAGCCTAAGGACATCAACACCCTATATCAAGGTGTGCAAAATCTTTGGGGGAGTTTGTTCTCTTAAGAAAAATGAGCCAAGAAAGAGAATTTACTGACTCTGAAAAGTCAAAAGTGGTAAAACGTCTTTCACATGGATGCACTCCTGAAATATCTAAGATATTGGAGCTTGATCACAGAACCATCAAACGTTTTGTAACAAATAGTCAAGAGATTTGAGAAGAATCAAAAATGAAGCTACCAGGAACCCATTATCCTCCAGTGCTGCCAAATTACACATCTGCAATCTACCTGGCCTGTCAAGAAGTACAAGGTGTTTAGTTCTCAGAAACATGAGCAATTTAAGAATTGCAGAAACCTGACCACCACCAAACAAGACACATAAGTTAAAATTTTAAGAATGGGCCAAGAAATATCTGAAGACAGATTTTTCAAAGGTTTTGTGGACTGATGAGATGATGGACCCAATAGATGGGCCGGTGTTGGATCAGTAACGGACACAGAGCTCCACTTCCACTCAGACTCCAGCAGCGTGGTATGGGGATTTTTATTCAAGATAAGCTAGTTAGACATTTTCGGATTGAGGATGGACTCAAAATAAAACCTAGTGCCGAATTTTCCTCAAAAATGCAATGTCCCTAAAACTTGTGCACACAGTGTATATCACTTATGCTGGGATGTATTTCAAAAATGGACAAAAAGTGGCCGACCAATATGCATACGAAACCTGCCCATTTTCTTTGCAATATACAGTCAACTTATAATTTAGGTTTTTAAATGTATGAGGTTCATCCCAAGTGGCCATCCAAAGACAGTTGCCAAGTAGGTGCACAGTGTCATAAACACATGCACACACCATAGCAGATTAACATTGATTTAAAAATTCAACGAACATGAGATAATTCAAGCTAATGTGCATAGTTGATATAATGAATATAATAAACAATATTTTTAAATAATATATAACTATATGTAAAATATATTTTAACTGTTGTCAGAAAATGTTTTGAAATTTTACATTTATTACTAAAAAGCAAACCCTAAAGCACTAATCTTCACTACAATCACCACATTCACTAAATATTGCATCTAGGTTTTAATGTTAATTATGTACTGTAATAAAACCCCTATAGCACAGTCGAATACATTCTATGCACGTCAAAAGTTGCAATAGACACTGACCTGGTTTGATTTCAAATGACATGATAGATGATGGCTTCCTGCCAGACCATGTCAATCCAAGCCAAACATACTGTTAAACCTGTTACAGGATTATTGACTTCTCACGCTTTACTAACTAAATACTTTGCATCCCACGTGCACAACCATTAATTATCTAGTACTCCTAAACTCATTTCCAATCTAATTGGGAGTAAAATGAAAAGCATGTTTAAAATGTGAGAGATGTACCTTATACAAATCTCTAAAATGTATATTGTGATTGTCTTTTCTGTTGTGTGTATATAATTATTTACAATGTAAATTTAAAGATTCTGTTATTATTGTCAGGCTTTAAGAAAATCTGGCTTAGGCCCACATGTCCGCATATGGTACAAACATTTGTCCATAATGGTGGATAGCATACCAATCTAGCGTCTAATCATGGATGCTGTAAACAGAACGATTGAAAAAAATATTTCTGCTAATCTATTAGGGATCTGGATAGTTTCAGGCTTTTGCAAGCGGTTGCTTGGGAACTTTCTCCAGGAAAATCATGTTTAATTGGTGTAATCCGGTGACATGCTCTGGATCCGAAACCGACTGTTTCAATCGTCTCCCTACGACTAATTCAGATTAATTACTAAAAGAAATTCAATTACGAGATCTAATTAAAACGTTGAGTTATTTGGAAATTTAAAAGGGAACAGAGGAGCTTCAACTTCGAGTTAAAGTCTCAGTGTTGAGATAGTCGGATGTTCTTCAACTTTGGGAGAGAAGTGGTGTGACAGGGAATATATTTCATGAATGGGAATTTACTGAAAAACTACCGTCTTCCAATGGATGGACTGATGGACATCTTAACAACATCTAGGTTTACCTTTTAGGATACTTGTAATCATATTTTCCAGAATCATTGCTTAAAAGATTTTAATGTATTATACTATATAAATCTATTATTGTTTTTTATATATTATCTATTTATATTGTTATTAAGTTTCTTACTATTTTATTTGTCATATTTAAATGGCTGATTCTCATTTATGTTCTTTTTAGAAAATTGTAGCATTTTTGAAGCACATCACACGTTGCCACGAGAATTATACAAAATAGAAATACATTTGTGGCATTTGTGAACTTTATTGAAATGGAGGGATGTTATGTGCATGCTTTAGTTTGACTCTACTCATCCCACACAAATGGGTTGTTTATTGAGCACCAAGTGTGAATCCAATCAGTCAGGATTTAAGCATTAGGAAAGGATGGAATCACCATTGGTGTTAAGAGCTTGTGGGCTTTTTGGGCCCGTAATGAGATCATCACAAGCTACTTGTGCTTGGAAATCCTCCTTGAAGGTGTTGACATACTTCAGGGATGTTTATCTGACAGATGGGATATGCTCTTTCCTGTTTGTCCAAACTCAACATTCCAACTTTAATTTCTTGAACTTTGACATTCAAATTAATCGATTTTTTTACCACATATGGTTTTCAATGAAATTTGTTTGCACAGAAATGAAACAGATGGCACTTGGCACTAAGAATGAAACTTCATTACTGTTTTTCTGCATTTCAAGTTAATTTATGACATGAACATCAGCCAAATTTCTGTTTCATGTGACATTATAAAACTTGACTGCTATGAGACTCAGTTAGATGCTCTATAAAACTTGGCTTTAATTTATATCATATATCATATATGGAATAATCCGTTGTTACGATTGCATTTTTGGGAATACAAAAGAGAGATTAGATATTTATGGAAATGGTATTTTTTTTTAAAGTTAAGAGATGATAAGTGATTTTCAAGAAGCTATTTGACAAGCAAATGTATTTTGTTGCATTAGTCGGTTGTAATGGGCTTTAACCGTTTGAATAGGATAAGAGATGGGACCCATCCCTGGAGATGCTCCTAGACAAGACCCAAAAGAATCCAGAATTATGAGCAATATGGACAAGGCTACTACTGTAAATCTGCAGTATGCCAATTAAGGAACACAAAAAATGAACAAAAAGACAGACATTAGTTGGCAAACTATGAAGAAAACTAAATGTTGGTGTAATCTTAGCAGTTTGCTTAAATTGGTAAAACAAATTTAGTACAAATATGTTGCAATTAAAAATGTAAAGCCTTAATAATTACAAATAATTGAAAAACACAGCTTAGAGATTAGACCTAAAGACAAATTCTTAGAATTTTTAAAAAGGCAAAATATTCAATACTTCCTCATTAGATTGATATAAAGTACTATACTATAATTTATGATTATTTATTACAATATTCTTTCATATTTATTATATTTCAATAAATATTTATTATATAAAAAAAATATTTTAGATTTTAAAATATCTAAAAAAAGGATTTATAAAAAGTAAACGATCTAAGAGTTTAAATTTTTTGGTTAACTATTACTTTAACTTTACTATAACTGGCGAACCAAATATGGCCATCCTGAAACCTTGAATTAAACTGTACATGACCAGTAAGTTGCTAAGTGCTATATAATAGTATTTACAACAGGGGTCTGGTCAAGGTCACAATTAATATGTTAAAATAACTTAATCAGATCGATCGATCGCTCCTGTTGGGGAGTTGTAATTTAGTCAAAAGCTTAGTTGTGTGTTAACTGGCATTCAACCCAAATATGTCGAATGTGCCAGCTATCCCACATGTGTACAAGAAGAAATTTCAGAATGCAAATTGACTAATGTATGTCTCTTTGAGAGCCATTAACAGAATTGCAGTTGTCACTGTAAAATTTTAATCTGTAAGAGAACAGAAAAAGTACTTGCAGAAAAATACCAGTACATTTTCTTTTTTTTGTGTCCGTTAATGCTTAAATTTATGTCATTTAATGTAATGAAAAGTGTAAAATACAGGTAAAACAACTAAAATAAAACATGCAAAATCCCTCAACATTAAACAGTACATTTTTAAGAGTGTAGAGTTTGTGGACAGGTGATTTCATTTTGGAAATACCATCTTTCAAATCATGACATGAATTGATTATGGTAATATTTTGATGAAGATGACTACGTTAAAAGCAATTAATCTTCACTAATAGTGGATTATTAGAAATAAAAACTTTTGTGTTTTATTAACCAGTAATTACGTTTTTCCATTTGTGCACCTGGTATATTTTAATCTGTCAACCTGGATTTTTCCCCAATATATTCTAAACTTAAATTCGGAGAAAATTTTACAAATGTGGACAAATACTAAAATGATACACACATGTACTGTACACAACAATGGTGAAACATCACAGTTGACATTTTCTACCACTGCTGTCTATAAACATAGATTTTTGACACAGACTTTTGAAGCAGTGTGATGTATTTTAATAGGAGATTTCTGCAGTGAACATCAACACCAATATCTTTCTTCATCCTGACTCTGCTTCATTGGGTCCTCAATTATACAGAGAATAAAAATAAAGAACGTAGTCTGTCACACCCATCACAGCTCAACACTGTTAGGTGGATAACCTTTTACCCAGCGGTCCATTATAAATAAGGGCCTTTTTTGAATGAATAATGGCAGACAATTTCTTTTCATCTTTTGAGTTTATTATTTCCATTGACAGTAATAAAAACAGTTGTGCATCTGGGTGTGGATGAGATTTATTCTCTTTCACTTTAAATTGTAATTTTTAACAATAATATTATGTCTTGACAAACACATCTAAAATGGTTCTAATCTTTAGAAGTATTTTAAGAGCTATTATGAAATCATGAACCCATTGCCTGAAGCAGCTTGATATAACTGAAAACATTGTCAGATTTATAAACTCACTGATTTCTGGATAAGCCTCTGTATTAAAAGATCACTGAAAATGAAAATGATGTTAACTCACTTTTTATTTTAGACCAGCATGACTCTTTCTTCTGTAGAAGAGAAAAGAAGATATTTCGAAGAATGTACCCATTCACTTCAATATGGATATAAAACCAAGTTTCACCTGCTCAAAATTGAATAAGGAGGCTAATGATTAGACTATAAGCTGTTGCTTTTCTTTCCCTTCCTGATCCGACCACTAGCTGTAATCTCTCAGAAAGGTATAAAACCACAAGGGTCACCACAGGAAACACAGAAGACCAGAGATTTGCCTCGATAGAGCTCAGTTTTCTTTACTACGTTACAGTCAGCTCTCTTAATAAGATTTCTTCTGAGTAAGGATGAACGGTACAGAGGGGAAGAACTTTTACGTCCCAATGTCCAATAGGACAGGGCTCGTGCGGAGCCCCTTTGAGTATACGCAGTATTATTTGGCTGATCCATGGCAATTCAAACTTCTGGCACTTTATATGTTTTTTCTCATCTGTCTTGGCCTTCCTATCAATGGTTTGACATTGCTTGTTACAGCTCAGCACAAAAGGCTCAGACAGCCATTAAACTTTATTTTGGTTAATCTTGCTGTGGCTGGAATGATCATGGTCTTATTTGGATTTACCATCACTATTACTTCTGCTCTTTATGGTTACTTTGTCTTTGGACCCATAGGATGCGCAATTGAAGGCTTTATGGCAACACTTGGAGGTAAGTTTAAGAGTGTTGTTTGGATAAGATGCAAGTAACAAAAGATTAACTTTATCTTTGGTTTCTTCACAGGTCAAGTCGCACTTTGGTCATTGGTGGTGCTTGCCATTGAAAGGTATATTGTTGTGTGTAAGCCCATGGGTAGCTTTAAATTCACATCTTCACATGCTTTGGCAGGAATTAGCTTTACTTGGGTCATGGCAGCAAGCTGTGCTGTTCCCCCACTTGTGGGATGGTCTAGGTAAGTAAATGCACACTCTCATTATTTATCATTATTTATATAATTATACATTTCAAACAGTTGATACATGCTTGAATGTTAAAAATAATTAAAAATAACATTTTAATTAATACAGCCATAGGGATGTATGGGTTCATTCTTTGTTTACTTTAATAAATATTTTGGGTGAATTCTAATATAAATATTTAAGTTAATCAGTTGTACTTATTTTTCTAACTAAAATATGAACAAAATGTTAACTGTAAATTCAATTACTTTTAAAGCGTGTAAAATTTAGTCATTTTTTTGTGTAAATCGTTTCATGTAAAACATGCAAATGTTTTTGTATAATTTAAAGAATAATTAATAATAAATAAAATAACAACAGCTTTTGTAATTAACCTTTAAAATAACATTTATAAAAAGGGTTATATGTGTGTTTGGTACAAAACAAAATGTAATATGGGTGGTAAGACATTAAAAATTATAATGTCTAAGGTTGTAAAAACATTAGATATCATTTACTAAACATTGAACATGATTTACACAAACCCAAACAACACTAAATTTTACTCAAAAAGAATTATTTTATTTAAAAAGGTCTGCAAGATAAAGGCACTTAAAAAACTACAATTTACAAATATCTGGAATAGGAATCTGCTTTATACACGATAAATGATGACATGGTTATGATTTATTTTGTGCAAGATAATGTTTTCAATTACATTTGTGTAATTCCATTGTCATTTATTCTAAAAATGAAACTTTATTTTTCACACACAGGTATATTCCTGAGGGAATGCAGTGCTCATGTGGACCAGATTATTACACATTAAACCCTGAATATAACAATGAATCATATGTTATATACATGTTCGTCTGCCACTTTTTTGTTCCCGTTACAATAATATTCTTCTCATATGGATGTCTCGTGTGCACCGTCAAAGCAGTGAGATTTATTCCATTTTTTTCCATATATTCCCAAGCAAACCTTTACTCTTTATTTTACAAACTATCCTCTCTGGTAGGCTGCAGCTCAACAGCAAGACTCAGCATCTACTCAGAAAGCTGAGAAGGAAGTGACACGTATGGTCATCCTGATGGTTTTGGGATTCCTGGTGGCATGGACTCCATACGCTAGTGTGGCCGCATGGATTTTCTTTAATAAAGGAACCGCCTTCAGTGCTCAGTTTATGGCAGTTCCTGCTTTTTTCTCGAAGAGCTCTTCAATATTCAACCCAATCATCTATGTGCTGCTAAATAAGCAGGTAATTATTACCTTTCTAGTACACTGTAAATATAATAAGTTAGGCTAAGCTTATATCACGTTATATTAACTTAATAACATAAAAATCATGAAATAGATTTTTTTTGTTAAAAGTATTAAAAGAGGTAATAAACATTTAATTTAAGTTTATGTAATGAAAAAAAGTATTTATTTGCTAAATATGTTTCAAATTTCAATTTTAACAGTCAATTTTATGAAAAGGAAACATTTATTTATTACACAACTACATATTTGTAAGAAACACACAAAATTGGGGGTGAATTCTAGAAGAAATATTGAGTAATCAGATTAACTTGCTTACATATACAGCACATTTTTTAAAAGTAAATTAAATTAATCTCAAAGCTTTGAAATGTATTTTTTTATTTTGAGGGAAGATTTAGTGTAGTTTCTAATATTATATTCTTATACAGTTCCGGAGCTGTATGTTGACCACCCTTTTCTGTGGCAAGAACCCACTTGGGGAGGACGAGGCCTCAACTGTTTCCACAAGCAAAACAGAGGTGTCCTCAGTTTCTCCAGCATAACAGAAAATTCCCCTACTGAAATGTTTAGAATTCAAACTTAATTCAATGTTAACTTTGTTGAAAATTCATTGATATTTCTATCCACAGTTTTCTGTTTTCATCATAACTTGTTTTTATAATGTACAGTAAATTTACAGACTGTCTGTCAGCCAAAAAAATCCAATAGGATTATAAGATCAGTTCTGACTGCAGCAGGAACAACTCTTACTGTTCAGTGGGCAAGACACAACAAGATAAAGATAAGATTAAGTTCCACTTGAGCTGATCTGAGAAGGTGCTCATCTCTACTCAACACTTACTTTAGGAAACATATTCAAATATTTGTCTTCTGCCTCATGGTGAGATGCAAGTCTGATTTTCTTATAAATGGTGACGAATGTTCAGACATTGAAATGCAACCGTGTTCAAACTGTTTCATTTTTTTGTATATACTTTGTATATAATAAGATGTCTAGAGAAAAAATAGTTCAATAAACAATTGCATGCAAACGGCTTGTGTAGATCTTATTTTTTGCATTACATTTACATTTCTCATTCTACACATTTATATTTATTCTGGCAGATCAAGAGACCGATTTCTCTAGATGATGGAAATACAGATTACTATAGAGTAGGAACAAATGCTGAAATGTGCTAGGCCTAAAAATGCTTAAATTCTTTTCTCCAGGCTGTCTTAAACTAAAGTGCTATTGTAAAATGATTGAGATTGGATCACATTGCCTATTCCCAAACATTAAAGCTCACCTGTGTTATTCAATACTGACGAAATGGTAAGCAATTTTTTTTAAAGGAATCAAGATTTTGACTTGACACACCATCTGCTACAATACACTGGTGGTTTTTGTAATGATGAGAACAAAATAATTACCTAAAATGAATAAAAACGGCTGTGCACTGATGCTGTTGGCTCAATGTGTAATCAGCGTGAACCCCATCAATACACCACTGGCTGTGTGTCAGGTTAGAAAAAGAATCTAATGGCAATGTACTGATAAGAAGGCTGAAAACAAAAAAACTTCAAATCAAATCTTTTCAACAAAAACAGAGTGCACACAATTACAGGGAATAACTGTATAGGGGAAAGGCTGTCCTTAAAGGAATGTGAAGACGTACACATATAGATAGAAAGGCATCTTTTTAAATGCGACATCAATGTTTGCATTGCTTTGTGCATTTTTCTAACACACACATTAAAACAATTGTTCACAGTTTTAATCCTCAAAAAAGACCACATTTTTAACCTTTAAAATTAATTATATATACGGTTTAAATGTTGTGTATATGTGAGGAAAAAAATAAGCAAAAAAAAGTTTTACATTTTATATTTATAAGGTTTATATTTATATTCACCCAATATATTAGGTGTATTGTTTAAATATATATTTGTTAAACAAACACTTAATTTCTTTTCATTATATACATTTAAAAATATTTGTACATTTTAGAGAATCAACTGTGTGATCTATTAAATGTTAAATATTTGGTAATCTTTTTTAGTTAATATAACTATTTCTTCACATAAAAAAACGTACACAATCCTCTTTAGTTGTTCTGCATTGGTTGTAATTGGATCTGAATTGTTTTCAATAAACTATAAATACATTTATTCACATGTTTGAAGGACTGTATGGTTTCATGCAAAAGTTTGCTTGGTTATCTGTATGTCATAATGTGGCAAGGTAGTTTTTTCTAATTCCTAACTCTGATTTGACAACACTTATAGGATACAGGTGGAACTGATGACATTTTTTTCTACACAACCATAAGCAAGATGAACGCAAACCTTAACGTACAACAAATACTAAAACTACAATAAATAAAAAATATCAATTAGTTAATTGGGGTTATTGAAAACCTCTCTGCAACATTCTGGAAATGGTATTTTGTGGTTGCAAAAGCAAATTACAAAAACAAAAGTAACAATTGAGGACCAAATGCGTCAAGTTTCATTTAAAAAAATAGACATTTAAAATGTCTCAAATAAAAACATAATCTTGCAGCCAATTGAATTTGTCCATTGACCAACAAAAAGCCTATTAGAGGATTTTCACTAAGATTAGCAGGAACTGGATAGGCTTTGATCATTTCTGTGAATGATACTCAGTTATGCCAGGGCCAGAGATCCAACAGCGCATCGTGTCACACATTGGGATTGTGATTATTACTCCATATTTGACAGTGCTATTTTAAAATACTGTATTAAAAAGCAGGAATTGGGATATTGCAAAAATAAATATGTAAACAGAATTTTAGGGTTGATCTGGGGTTAGGGGTTAGGTTTAGTTAGGGTTATGTTAGGGTTAGGTTAGCTTAGGTTAGGGTTAGGGTCAGGGTCAGGGTTATGTTAGGGTTAGGGTAAGGGTTAGGGTTTGGGATAGGTTAGAGTTGGGTTAGGGTTGGGTTAGGGTTAAGGTTAAGGTTAAGGTTAGGGTTAGTGTCAGGGTTAGTTAGGGCTAGGGACAGTTGACCTGAGTTTGAAAAAGTTAAAGCCCTTAAAAAACAATTATCCCTTCCTTACAAACATTGAAGTTTTGAATATTTTATATTTTTCTCAAAGCTGTAGTGCACATTTCTTTAGTCTCTAAAAGGGACACTCCACCCGACATAAAATGTTTTATTATTTCAAACCTGCATATTTTTTTTTCCTGTTAAACACAAATGAAGGTTGTAGAATGTTAGCAAATGAGATTCTTGGCTTAATATAAAATAAAATGATTATCAAAGGTTCTTGTTTGTCTTCCTAAATCCTTAAAAATATATTTTCTGTTCAACTAAAAAAAGAATAATTTTCTATTACTAAATTTTGCTCAACAGCTAACAGTCTTCCAAATATAAAGAATGTATACAACTTAAGTAATTTATGACATTTTTGAGTGAACTATCCCTATAAGTCTACTGCTGAATTTTCATTCTTCTTGCGTATCATTCTTCTTGCAATTGGTTTCTGCATCCACTTCTATTTCCTTTTAACTTTTAAATTTACAATAAAAATACCCTAAAAATGTTCCTTTTGAATGACATAATTGAATCATGTACATAGTTTCCAATCCATTTGAATACATTTCTCTGATGTCACTTTTTATCAACAGTTTTTTCAAGAGAACTATATAATTGTGTTCAGTCTGTAACTGTTTCTGTAACTGAACTCATAACATAAATGTAAACTGCAAACTTCAATCACAAGTACAAATTCACCTTTAAAAGCTGATATGTAACTGCATATTTCATTATTTTAAAGCCTACTAGCCGAGTACTGTCTAAGAGCCAGAAGTGACAGATGGATGAACCGAATGAAGAAACTGGCCTACAAGAGAAAAGCAGTGAGGGTCAGTCCAACCTTCCTTCTCTTCACACACACTTATACCTGCTGATATAAAACACAATGAACTCTGAGCTTTTTCTCAATCCCCTAGAGTAAACCATATGATTTCCATCATGACCAAATCATGTGTCACCATAATGGATGTTCTTTTATTTATTACATAAAGAACTACTTGCATCAGGCATCTTTCTGAATAAAGTCTTTCAAATTAATGCAGAAATACATGAACTGTTTACATGCACATTGAAGCTTGTTTTCCATAACATGACTTCTGACACCTGTAAAGCAAAATTAACCACAATCCCCTTCACAGTCACATCGCTCTTCCTTACAACATTACGCACCAGCAGGCCAAGACGTGTAATTGAACATCTTTAGAGGTTTGCCGTCGTAACCTTTAATTTCCCACAAGCTGAATGCCACTAGATTTATTCTCCTGATCACCCAGAAGCTGTAATTTTGAGCGTGGACAGCTGCAAGCAGTTAGTTCAACACACTGTTGTATATATTCTGCAGATACAGGGATGTAAACCACGAGGCTGTTACAGGACTCTGACAGGCCAAAGGATCCTAATTGCTCCCTTACACCCCTTCATTAAAAGGCTTAATGGGGAAAACAAGTGGCTTCGGCGTTAGATGTTGTCTCTTGTTGAGAGGACGCCGCTAACAAAGAAACAGCACAAGAGCGGCGCTGATAAAATACAACGTGATTCATTATGGATCCCCGTTGGGGACGTTTCAGTGTTTGAGTGTTTCAATTTCTTCCACTGGGTTTTGTAATTAGTTTTTCAAGATAATGATAATAGGCATCAGAGTGAAATACATAAAACAGACATTGGGTGGAATCAGTATTATTTTATTACCTAATATTAAGACGCAATCAGTTTACAGGAAAGTTTCTACATTTTTTGGATTCTACATTAAATCGGGACAGTCATATTGTATTGCGTTAGATTTCACTTGCATGCTTATGAATGGGTTTGCTGAACACCGCCGAGCGGTTAGACAATATGTGTCATTAAAAAAGTATTTGACAGATATAGCCCTCAACAGGATGGTGCCAACTGGAGGGGCCAATACAGACATAAAATGTCCACTGGTAATTGATCATTATGCATTGCAAAAGAACGTGCCTCTTGCCTTGTACAGGATTCGCCAATTTTGGAAAAAACTAAATAAAGCACATACAACAAAGCAGTATAGTATTAACAATCATGGTAAATAAATATGTACATTAAATATAATATATACACGGTTTCACCATTGTTTGTTGATCAATCTGGCTACTCATGTTATAATTTATATTTATTAAATAAATATTTATAATAATTATTAATATACATGTTTATTAATGCATATGTGTGTAAAAATTATATTGAATAATACCAGTTTAAATGATTTTTGTAATAAAAATGATAATTTCAAGAAATAAATAATTTGTAAATAACTTTGTTGCGTTTTGCTAGCTAATGTGATTTTATTTATATCAGTTGCATGATCGTTAATGTTGTTGCTTTGAAACCATCTACACTATAATATGGCCATAGTACTGATAATGCATCACTTGAAAAACACAATTCACATTTAGATTTATGACAACAATAATTCCTTTTTGTATGGATATTTATAATTATAACAGATCTAAAATTATCGAACACAGCCTGATTTCACAGGAATTTTTAACTATTTTACAAATTCATATGAATGAGCCATCTTGTAAAGTTGTAGTGAAAGCCCATGAGATCAAGTTGCATGTATTGTACATGGGCAGGACATCAATATTACCAAATAAACACCAATATACCAACTTCTATCTACAAAAAATTCACAACATCTACATCACGTGATATATTGAAAGCACAACCACGCATGATCTGTGTGATACTGAGAAGACATTTCTCTCTCTTCTCTCTCTCTCTCTCTCTCTCTCTCTCTCTCTCTCTCTCTCTCTCTCTCTCTCTCTCTCTCTCTCTCTCTCTCTCTCTTTCACATCTCATTCACAAATATCAGAGGGCCTCTTGATGTAGGACTTCCCATCTGTCTGTAAAACATCGGCTGTCCTAGACTGGTTTGGGGTAGGCTTAAACCTCCGCTTGATAAGTCAAAGCTCCCTTGGTTGTACAGCCTCTGACCAAAGCCAGTCCCTGATTGATCAAAACTGGACTGACTGTACTGCCTGAAGCTGCCGCGCTTCTCAGAGGGAGTTCTGGACGGGTAGCGCTGGGTAGACTTGTGCAATCCTGTCTCTTTGTAGGCAAACCAGATATTACCTGCCCAAAGGAAGAAGTTCAAAAAACCAAAGGCCTGTAAGTGGACAAAGATGAATTAGAATGTGGCCTTGACAAACACTCGACTAAAGAAAATACTGTTCTGTAGGTAAAAACATTTTACCAATTTGTCAGAAAAAAGTTTAGTTTATTTCCTTTTTTTATATTGCACATACACTGATATATTTCTAATGTTCAGACTTATGTTTAAGGGTTTCTTTAAGTCTAAACAGTTGTTCTGTATATTTTATACAAAATAATATTCTGAGTGTTTTTATGTTACATCTATAACATCAATGGAATAGAAAATAGAAAAATAAAAATCAGACACTTTTCTACTGACCACAGACATGTTAAGATTTGTCCAAACTGGCTCCTGTGAGACCTCACAAAGGTTCTCCTGGGCTCTGCATGCAGACATCATCAGCAGAATCTGTTGTACATCAGTAGCCGCCTTCACACTAGAAAGAGTTTTCGCCCAGGCAATCGAGCTAACCAACCACATGCTCGCGAACACTAAAGTCACCAGGAAGTCCTGTGAAGATAAAAAACAAGAACGTCTGCACAGACGGAGAGAGATTCATTTTTCCACACTGCTTACTTTGAAATACACTCACAGCTACAGGGCCTCTGTTCTTCTCTCTGTATTTGTTCTGGTAAAATATGTAAACTATCGTGGCCATTAGAGAGTAGAGAAAAGCCAGGACGGACACGGTCACAAAAAGCTGTGAGGATGAAGAATAATCCCCTTCAAGAAAGACGGTCTCTTTTCTGATGCCTTCACATAGAGGAGGGTTGAAATGCACCTGCTGGAGACTGGAGAAATGAATACATGGCTTATTATTTTATCAAATAAAGTAGGTTATTACTTTTATTAGTTTTTTATTCCCACGTAGATATGCTTTATTGTATTGTCATGTTTAAGAAAAAAAATTTGCAACATTTTTAGATTCTGTAGCCTTCATTCTCTTGTCTCAGTTTTATTATTCCATTACCATTAGGTACAGAGAAGTGCAGGCAACATCTAATATCGTTCTCGTCCATGGGGAGATTATGGTGAACATGGTGAACCGCTTGCCATTATCATATTTTTCACTCTGTCCATTTTCAGATCTCTGAGGTTGATGTTCACAAGTGTCAAACATGCTCTCAAATACATGTTTCTAACTTTTCATATTTAATTTTCTTTTTCACAAATGTGCTATTTATTTTCTATAAAAGTCTGCAAGATAAAAATTATAGTGTTTTAACTTGTTTCAAACCCAAAAACAAACCACATTATACTACTGTAAAGATTAAATGGATAGTCACCCCAAAAGGAAAAATATGTCATCATGTACTCACTTTTCATTTTTTAACTGTATGTATTTCTTCTGCAGAAGATATTTTGAGGAATGTCAATCCGAATTGTCTTATCAACACTTTTCTAAATTTCTTATTTTGTGAAACGCAAAAGAAAGAAACTAGTTCAAGTTCAAAATGAAAAGAGGACAGGGTGAGTACACGACGACCGGTAAACTAGAAGGAACACTTACCGGAATGGGTAGTTGAAATTGATGCTGATGTTGTTTTGGGTTTTGTCAAGACATTCTACTTTAACCATTATCTGGCCCGAATATCCCCCACATGTTGCGAATGCTAAAACAGCAAAAAGCTGTGGAAAAAAATAGTAATATGTCTATTATTTCTCCTTGACGTTAGTCAGAAAATAATATCTTAGTGTCCATAAAAATTTCAGAAATCTCAAGAATGTCACAAATCGAGCTAAGCTGTTCCCAAATTGCGATTAAAAGTGAACATCATGGAATATGAACCCCAAATTTCTCATCAAATTTGCCTAAAACAATATTATTTAACCCACACATTAATTGAACATTATTATAACTCCATCACATCACCTGTGAGCAAATAAATGCTTCCTCTAAAGTGGAGAGGACAGAGATCCCATCCATTTACTCTCTTTAACATCATAACAAAGCTTTACCTCATCAGACAATGTCTGATTTAAATTACGCTCACAGAATCTTAAAACACACATTTTTAATAATCCTCCTCTTTACTGATTGCAGGTCAGTTTCAATTACCTCTTATTTAATAACTGCTACACAATTAACGATCCAAAATTAGACACAGATGTACAGTTACTGTAAATAAGAACGAGAGGGTTCGAGATTATTTAAATAATTTTAACCTCTAGCTGGGTTTATTATAATGAATTTAAAGGCAAGAAGTTTACTGGAAAAATGCCAGGCCTTTATTCTCTGTGGATACAGGTGTTTGATAAGATATGTGTCCAAGTCCCCTGCTATTCTCTCTTTTTACCTCTCCCTCTCTGTCCTTTCTTCTCTTTTCTCTTCCTTCCTCTCTCTCTCGGTCTGTCTGTCCGACACTACGATCCAGCAGGTGAGAGGAAGCAGGGACTTTTAATTAAGATTTAATGCCTTCACTGTGTATGTCAATTATGTGTGTGTGTGTGTGTGTGTGTGTGTGTGTGTGTGTGTGTGTGTGTGTGTGTGTGTGTGTGTGTGTGTGTGTGTGTGTGTGTGTGTGTGTGAATATTACATACATAACAATCGAAACAATTTACTTATGTTGTTATTATCTCCCGTGCTTCTGCAACCCCAGAATATTCTGTGATTGTTCAAACAATATCAGAATAATAATGACGCCTTTAGAGTATCAGCTGAAAGTAGAGATCAGCACAGAAGAAAAAAGTCAATTCTTTGATGAGTCTCTGATGAGTGAATTATGCAAAGGTTACCCAGGGGTCGCCAGCACACAGAGAATCACAAACATATGCACACAAACATTAATAAACACACATTTACACATACATGCATGCATGTGCATATATAACATACATACAATTATGAGGTATTAGGATGATTTTCTCATTAATATGTTTGTAAAGAGATGGTTCCCATCGATCTTTTGCACATTTCAAAAAGAGCATATGAATTATTCAAGCAAGAGGAGACTACAAACAGAGAGGGCAATGCAACCAAAGAGCAAAGAATTATTAAACCTGATTTCTGTATATGTGCTTTCATATCAGCATGCTGTTTCGAGGATGTGATTGTTAATGAATTGCACACAAACAAAAATATATTTTTTTTACTTTTCACTATCACTTAAATCAAAATCAATAATCTAATCAGCACATAAATGATAATAGGGTATATCTTCTTTCTAATCATACATATAAAACTCCAAAGTTTGCCAAGCTATGTGGTATTAGAGTCATACAAGTCATATAAGTCATACAACTACAAAAAAATGACAAAATGTTTTAACAGAACCCAACAGGTCTTGTACAAGAAGAAGTCTTACCGGAGCAAATATGACCATACACATTGATGAAAAGGATTGAGCATCAGCTTGTGTGTCTGTATATGAGGGACTGTTAAGATCCTCTGCCAGCCAAACCCAGAGATACTAACTGACTGAACACCATGGAGATGCTTTGTGTGGCAGGGAAAAGACACACACACACACACACACACACACACACACACACACACACACACACACACACACACACACACACACACACACACACACACACACACACACACACACACACACACACACACACACACACAAACAAAATCTATTGGATACACAGATGATCTGTATACTCCAAAAACAACTAAATCTTACTCTAGTTCAGTGACAGTAAAGCATTACATGTCATGATGCGTAATAATTTACCCATCATGAACCTTAATAAATGTAC
This sequence comes from Triplophysa yarkandensis, assembly GCA_033220385.1. Classification (NCBI taxonomy): domain Eukaryota; kingdom Metazoa; phylum Chordata; class Actinopteri; order Cypriniformes; family Nemacheilidae; genus Triplophysa; species Triplophysa yarkandensis. Next base: position 5,358,108 of record CM065670.1, on the reverse strand, counting down.
TGGGCATCATCTTATAAATTGCATAAAGGACCAATATAATTATGAATATAAATTATGAGTCTGCCACAATAATGGCCCTCAATTTCCTTTAATTACACCAAACGATTACAATGCAATGTTGCTTATTTTAGTAGATTTATTCTTCTGTTCATATTTTTGATAGCATAATGACTGAGATCTGGGCTTTAATGCAAATGATTTATACAGATTTATCCCATTTCAAACAAAAGCTTGTAATATTCCATTGTAGGGTTAATAACAAGTAAGATATTTCCCTATAATTGTATCCATGGCCATTTGGACAGTTATAATTCCAGATTGGGATGCTTAAAACTATGCAACTATAGTATTGAGTTTATTGAAAAACAATTTTTTGAGAGAGAGAGAGAGAGAGAGAGAGAGAGAGAGAGAGAGAGAGAGAGAGAGAGAGAGAGAGAGAGAGAGAGAGAGAGAGAGAGAGAGATGCATTATCCATGTTGTTGTGCAATGCTGCCATCTGCAGCTTTACACTCATGTCTTCTTTTTATCAAATTTAAAGATGCCTTATTTATGTTATTTTAGTTTTTTCTTGTCTGTGAATAACTACAAACCTGCTAAATTGTCCATAATTCACCATCCAGTTTGCTGGAAAATAAATGTTCTGCAATAATATTTTATAGAAAACTTCCTGAAGTTAAATGTGCTGTCATTGTTTTCCACCACTAGGGGCAATGTTGCGTTAGAAATAGATTGACATTCATTGTGTTAATAATGTATAAAACTGCTCCTCGTTATCATTATTTGCCAAAAAAAAAAAATTTTTATGTGTAATGTTTAACGTAACAGTAAGGTCTATAAATCGTTTTCAGTTGATCAAAAATTATGATTAATTAATATTAATTAATTAATAAATTAATAAAACATTGATATTGTTTAAGTACGTTCAGATCATGTAATGTATTTTAAGACAAATTAAATTTTCAATGTTTGACGACTGATCTTAACTCTTCAACTTAATACATCTCCGATCATAAATTATACTGCCGCCATGTTGACGTCATTACGTGACGTATGTTGCGTCTCTTCTCATCCTAGAAAACAACTGTGCAAGTTCTTTTCTCTTTATCATTTTGTTTGTATACCCATGTTATTTCATTTTATTTTGTTGTGAGATTTATATGTTTATATAATATTTACATGATTGCATAATAAAATAAAAAAAAAAAACAGAAAAGCCGTTAAAATATATGAAGCACTGTGTAACTTTAATTGAACTTAATTAACTTTTCCTTGCATCTATTTATTATGTTTTTCTCTCTATCATTTTGTTTGTATACCCATATTATTTCATTTTATTTTGTTGTGAGATTTATAAGTTTGTATAATATTAACATAATTGCATAATAAAAAAAATAAATTAAAAAAAGCTGTTTAAATATATGAAGCACTGTGTTACTTTAATTTAACTTAATCAACTTAACCTTGCATTTATTTCTTATATTTTCTCTTTATCATTTTGTTTGTATACCCATATTATTCCACTTTATTTTGTTGTGAGATTTATATGTTTATTTAATATTTACATAATTGCATAATAATAAAAAAAATAATAAAGCTGTTTAAATATATGAAGCACTGTGTTACTTTAATCTAACTTAATCAACTTTTCCTTGCATTTATTTATTATGATTTTCTCTTTATCATTTTGTTTGTATGCCCATATTATTCCACTTTATTTTGTTGTGAGATTTATATGTTTATTTAATATTTACATAATTGCATGATAATAAAAAAATAAAAACAGAAAAGCTGTTAAAATATATGGAGTACTGTGTAACTTTAATTTAACTTAATCAACTTTTCCTTGCATTTATTTATTATGATTTTCTCTTTATCATTTTGTTTGTATACCCATATTATTTCATTTTATTTTGTTGTGAGATTTATATGTTTATTTAATATTTACATAATTGCATAATAATAAAAAAATAAAAACAGAAAAGCTGTTAAAATATATGAAGTACTGTGTTACTTTAATTTAACTTAATCAACTTTTCCTTGCATTTATTTATTATGATTTTCTCTTTATCATTTTGTTTGTATACCCATATTATTTCATTTTATTTTGTTGTGAGATTTATATGTTTGTATAATACTAACATAATTGCATAGTAAAAAAGAAAAAGAAAAAAAAGCTGTTAAAATATATGAAGCACTGTGTTACTTTATTTTAACTTAATCAACTTTTCCTTGCATTTATTTATTAGTTTTTTCTCTTTATCATTTTGTTTGTATACCCATATTATTTCACTTTATTATTGTTGTGAGATGCATATTTTATATAATATGTATATAATTGCATAATTAAAATAAAATAAAAACAGAAAAACAGTTAAAATATATGGAGCACTGTGTAACGTTAATTGAACTTCATTAACTTTTTCTTGCATTTATTTATTAGGTTTTCTGTCTTTCATTTTGTTTGTATACCCATATTATTTCACTTTATTATTGTTGTGAGATTTATATGTTTATATAATATGTATATAATTGCATAAAAAAACAGAAAAGCTGTTAAAATATATGAAGCACTGTGTTACTTTAATTTAACTTAATCAAGTTTTCCTTGCATTTATTTGTTATGTTTTTTCTCTCTATCATTTTGTTTGTATACCCATATTGTTTCATTTTATTATTTTTGCGAGATGTATATGTTTATATAATATGTATATAATTGCATAATTAATTTTTTTATATGTAAATCATGTATGGTCTAAAAATATAAAAGCTGTTAAAATAAATGAAGCACTGTGCAACTTTAATTTAACTTAATTAACTTTTTCGTGCATTTATTTTTTATGTTGTTTTCTGTATTTTTAATGTTTGAATACCTACATTATTTCAGTTTATTATTGTTGTAAGATGTTTATGATTGTAATGATATGTATGTAATTGCACAATAAATTAAAACAATAACCGTGCAAGTTTAATTTACTCAACTTGTCTGCTTACAATCATCAAAGACAGTTTCATGCAGTTGCTAGGAAATAACCATCATTTAACCATGAATCACAAATATGTACCTGGAACGCTTTTTTCAAGATTTTGAATATGCATTTCATATTTGGAAAAACTAAGTTAACACACTTAAATAAATACTTACATAAATAGGCATGTGAGCTGCTAGTCGTCATCAAGTTTTGACCTAAACTGTTGTTTCTGGCATCCTTACATCTGGTTATTTTTATGTATCATGCCTGGATTAATATATGTGTTTTATATTATTTTAATTTGACTTTGATATTTTATTTGTTCTAAATTATTTGATGGACTGTTATATAATTATAGTGATGGGCAGTCAGGCTCTTTTTAAAGATTCAGTTCATTTGGCTCAGCTCCCATAGAGAAAGGCTCCCAAATGAAATGACTTGTATCACCTTCTATTGTATGTAATGATTTGTGTATTATTAATATTTTATAACTTATTTGATGAATTTTTTTGCCTAAAACACAACTACTACAAAAAATTAAAAATTTTAAGAATTTTTGCAAAATATTAATTTAAATAATTTAACAGACACTGCTTTTTATTTTTTTTCTAATTTCTCCCACCTTGCTAACACTTAAATCTATCTCTTCCGCCTCTCTCTGTGGCACTCACTTTTATCACATAATGTGAACAACATAATTAATAAAACAATAAAATAAATTTCTACATAAACAACTACTGAAAAATGGAACACTATTATTGGACCGTGTTTTCCCTTCCCTCATCCATATTACATTATGATGCAAGTCCCTCTTTTCATGCATGGTGTCCTCTCAAAATAAAGACCTGTCCCCACCTGCAGATAAAGATTAGGTTCTCACTGACCGTTGTCACGGTAAGCATTTTAGAATGTCCATGGCAGAATGCGGTTTTTCACAAACAAAATAACACATTTCTGTCTTATTTCATGTTCACAATTTTGAGTTTTCTCTCTTCGGCTCAATTTTCTGTTTCCTATCACTTGTTTTGCATTGTTACTTTTGATCATTGATGTGCCACTATCCACTCAAAGTTAATTGAATTCTGGCTATTCTGTTCACATACGGTTGAATCTTTGCATTTGGGAAGACAACAAATATATATTTTTCCATAGTGGAGCCAATGATGCTGTCTGCCTTTGGCAGGCAATCCTCCTTCCCAACCCTATGGAGATACAGAACTATATAATGGCCTGCTGCTGAAACATCAGCTTATCGGTAAAACCAATTCACAGACTAAAAAAATATCAAAAATTATGTCTCTCATTTTATATTCCTATAAAACTGTAGTGTGGCAGATGCATTCAGACATGCTTGTTCTGAATATCAATGATGTATACATAAATGGGAAGAAAAAGACTAAATTGATAATGCTAAAGCATTATGGAGTGCCTAATTGGAGATATCATAATATGCTGCTAACAAAAGGTTTGTTGAAAAGAGAAAATTGTGGGCAATTTTGCAGGTTCCCTTTATCTCATGTACTGTATGTAGTGGTGCACGGTGTTCAATGAATCAAAGCACAGCTGGTGTCTTTAGGCATGTCAGCTGTATTAATCTTTTATAAAGCGAAACACCACAATTGACTAATGGGTAAAGAGCACTTATGTTAGATGTATAGTCTGATATATAACATTGTGTTTATATACTGTAATTGACCAAGTAAGCTGACATTTTATCGATTTTTAGCTGGTATTTTTGTATTGATCCTATCTTAACGCTTCAGAGCATCCTTTGTATCAAAGTTTGTGTATATATACATTGGATAGGGTTGTATTTTCATATAAAAGAGCATAATGGTATGATGTTAAATTGTTTATTATATTAATTTATTAAATTGTTTAAATGTCACCATATATTTAAATAATAATGTTTTAAAATGTAAAACACACACATATATATATATATATATATATATATATATATATATATATATATATATATATATATATATATAACATTTAATTAGACATTTTGGAATTATCTTAATATAACCTTTAATGAAAAAACACATTCAAGCTGGCATGACTCAACACGTTTCTGGGAAAATTGAATGATGCATTAGATTTGTTCTAAGGAGCATCTTATTATAACTTACTTAGACTATAAGCAAAATTTTCTATGTTTTCTCAGACTTTGGACCCTGATGTACCCTATCTGTGTTTGTGTTTTCTGATGGTTGGCAGGTCGGAAGCTCTGACAGATTTTTACTATGCCTGAAGTGAGGAAGGTGGTTACTCTTTACTGCATATTTAATGACTCTTTTTTCCTGGCTTTCTTCTGTTCTCTGTCCCTATCTAGCCCTTTCGAAAAAGGTAGAAGAAAGCAATGGAAACAAAGTAATCAAGGAAAGACCTTTGGTGTTTTTCTTGTAATTTTTTTAATGCTGTCTCAGATGAAGGACTAGAGCATTATGGGTCTATATTTGAAAATAATTGTCCTCTTAAATCTATCTCTTGTTCTCTCAGAGCAGAAGTGGTGGCGATGTAAGAAGAAGAGGAACAGGATGAATGTATTGCTATCATCGCAGTCTTTGATAATCCAAAACATCTAACAGATGACTGAAGCACACAGTAAGTATGTATAGAATGTATAGAATATGTATTCTCTGTGGTCCTGGAAACCAATTAATATATGCCATTTTCATACAGTATAGAGTCCTTTTTGACCACGTATGTTTTCTATAAAAGAAGAAATCTTGTATTGAGTGTTTTAATATTTTATGGCCCTCTTTTTAGCCCAGTCCCAGCACTCAGCCGTATCCATTGACCTGCTTAAATTCACACGTCCTGCAATTTGTCCATGACCCTCCCCTGTACTCTGAACAAGCACATACACATGCATTTCTGACAACATTGCACAGTCTGAAAAAATGGCTTGTTTGTTTAGTTGCACAAACTCTCATTTCGTTTTGATACAATGTTTTGGGTTAAAGACTCACAGTTGTCGTTGTAAAACGTGACTCTTCGTGGTTGGAAACAGCCACACGTCATAGCTTGTAAAAAGTGATGCTGCTGGGAATTCAAGTGAAACCTTTATGACAATATTTAATACATGTGTATTAGGGTTGCCATGGTACGAGAGCTGTGGGTTCGATTAATATGCAAATGAAGGGTTTTAAGTTGATTGATTACCAGAACAGTACACCTCTCCCCGCACTCTCATCCCCTCACTGTTGTTTCAGTTCAAATTGGTCTAATTGCCTCACACAGACTGAGAAAATAGTGTTTATAAGAAGATATTTGTAGAGTATACGTGTCCCGCATGCTTATATGCTGTAAACAAACGCATATGAATATGTGAACCATGTTTTTTCATTTAAGTCTGAGAGAGAACAAAGAGGGTTTGTACACTAGAGGTTGATAAAGGAACATAATGTATGGCTGTTTTCTAAAATTCGTTTTCCAGCTCTTTTTGCTGAAAAAATAATGAGAATTGACATTTATTGATGTTTTTATTTACATCAGTCAATAAGTAGGAATTGAGATGTTTTCTTCTTTCCCTGAATCTAAGCCATACTCAATAGGGCGGTGTTTTAGGAACATCTAAATGTGAAAAATAAACATAATCACATAAATCACATAAACACATAATCACATAAAAATCTTTTCTAATTTAATGCATTGTATATATTTTGTATATATGTACGTCATTTTTAATTAAATCTGATTAACTAAATTTTTTCTGGTAGAATTTATCAAAATATTGGTTCATATTACTAAAACATATTTGTTAAATAAATACCTTATGTTATAGATCCTTTTCTTTTGTTTCATTACATAAACTTGAATAAGATTAAGTACTTTTAGTGAAATTAACAGTTGAATTTTTAATCATTTTTTTAAATATTTTGCACTGAAAAAATCAATTTAAAGCTTTTTAAAGATTTTCTTAAATGAACGTAACTGTTTATGTCTGTATTATTTACTTAGCCACATTAAATATTTTTTATATTGTGTCTTTTACTTATGGTGAAGAGGATTAAGAGAGTTAGAAAAAGAGGGCTGAAGAATTGGAAGAAAAATAACTTGTACAAAACCTTTGCACAGACAGCAATTACAAACCTGTCATGATGAAGAGGAATTAAAGTCAAAGACGACAAGAAAAACAAGAGGGTCAAGGCCAGCTTAAATCATTCTATTAATATCCCATTTTTGTCCTATGACAGTCAGGGAGACAATGTATCTAAATGTTTCAACTACTGCTGTTTATTATTCACCGACTTATTGTTAAATATACATACAGTACACATGAAATAAATAAACAATACACACCCTCCGAAATTTAATATTATTGATGCTGTTTACATAATAACCAGAGAGGATGTGCTCTTAAAATGTTTAATGCATCCGATAGGTCATGTGTTCTAGTAAGCAAATGTTATGAACATAAACATTTACATACATACATTAAGCAATTAACACAAAAACATTACCAGGTATTGGAGAACCAATATTACTTTACCCTACAGGTTTCTCCAATTTACAGCATTATATACATTGTAGCTGAAGTAAAGCAGGAGAGAGAGAAACTCAATCAATTATTGATGGTTAAGATGCAGAGAGAGTGCTGCTGCAGACGGGGATTGTCGGGGGTGTATGGACCAATTGTGCTAGCATCTACTGGAGAAAGAACAGGAAGGAAGTACTAGTCCTACTGTTCTGCAAAAATTCCTGTGGTTCCTGCGATCTGGAATGACGATATTTTTGCTGTACATGAGCAAACATCCTGGCTTCGATCATAGCATAGCATTTTGAACTGGGAATTGGAACAGTTTACTAAATCCAAATTGAATTACAAATTATAGATAGTATTAAATCCTTCCATTAGACCCCATGATCTTAGAGTTGCTGGCACTTACACCATTTGAGAAACACACATTAAGAGTATCAGCAGGTTAAAACCCAAATGAAAATTACAAAGTTAAAAGGTTAAAAAATCTTAAATAGCAGAAAGAAATTAATAATACATGTATAATACATACTGTGTATGTCCATAAAATTAGTTTATGTTACATTTTTACTATGACACATGACCTATGGAAAGCATTAAACATTTTTAAGACCACATCCTGTCCAAACATGTAAATGGCAATAAATAAGATTAAGTCTTGGAGGGGGTGTTGTGTGAAGTATAAAAGATGTAAAGCAGAAAATAGCAGAAAATAGCAGAAAATACATTTTGGCAAGATGTTTTGTGTAGGTATAATTGCTTTTGTTGCAGAGAGACATATTTTCATATCGGTTGGGTTCATATCCACACTCTGGGAGTGTGATTTTTCAGAAAAAAACGAAACACACTCCGCTATATTTAGCTAATGTGTGAACATGCAGACATGTTTTGGAGAGCACTGCTCTTACGGAACATCTGGTATGAGAGTCTGAACCATTGGGATTTTGTATTTATAGTCTTTACTGCTAATTCCACCGCAAATCCCTTGGAGAAAAGTGTGCAAAGCACATTTCAATTTTATAACCAGTTCTTTTATGTTTCTCACTTTTATATGGTCTCTTAGTCTTCAGAATTTTGGTCAAGAACCTCGCAGCCCCCTGCATAATAATGCAACCTTCATCTGGTCAGCTGATCAATTTTAACCCAGCACTTTAAAATATTTTCTTTCTAAATACGATTTATTCAAGGACAGTGCAACACACAACTGTCACCGGCTTAACATGATTTTAAAATAATCTTGATAAATGTGTGTGCTGATCACTTCAGAGCAAATCACTGTGATTGAAATACAGTTTTTCAATTCATCAGAAAATTGCACAATCCATACCCCTTTAGATAAATGACTGCAAATATTCAGTGATAAATTTTTTCCAAAGGGCTGTGTGAGGTGGGATATTGATGACAGTGTAAGCCGGCACTCTTGAAAATTCAGTACAGTCAAAAGGTCTTTTTTTGTATGGCAGCAGATCTTGAATCCTCATATGTGAATCTCTTGATCAAAAATCCTATCTGATATTGTTTAAAAAGGACCGTGAGACAAAGAGGTTAACCTTAAAATGTATGGGTCTGTCCCTGATCAACCTGTTGTCCGATTTCCCTTTCTTAGTGTGTGATGTTAAATGCATTGATTTTATTCCTAGCGACCACATTTGGTACATTTCCTGGTTTTGTTTGTGTAAGGGGATTCATGAACCTTTAATAAAGTCTTTTATGGCCTGCTCTTCCTTCAGAAATCCTCCTAAAATGACCCAAAGGCATGTTATGTTCCCTAGTGTGATTCCAGATAGAAGCCCCTATTACCATCCAACCCCTGGGCAAAACACTAAACCCCAAATAACCGCCTGTGCTCAATATCCCCTTCCCCCTTCATTAAACCCACCTTTGTGAACCTCCAGGCCTATTAAGCGATCTCATAAGGATGTCATTCCAACCCACATATTTAAAGGCTTAGATGACATTTGGTTTGAAAGAACGCGATAAGTGGAAATGTGCAAAAGGAAACCTCAAGAAGAAGATATTTCAACGGGATCTCTACGCATTGCCAGTGTTGCATGATGCAAGAAGTGGAGGAACATCTTAACTAAAATGAGAATCGACTTCTTTACGTCATTTCAACTGCGAAACACAAAACACATTTTAAAGAACGCCAACCATTTCCCTTTCGATTGCATAGACACAGCACTACACCGACATTCCTCGGAATATCTTCTTCAGTGTTCCACAGAACACAAAAAGATGTTTGCATTACTCAACACAGCATGTTGGGATCAAATAACATGACATGTAGTTCTATGCAAATATGCACAAAATCACATCACAGGGTCAACAACCTCCCCATATATTCGACCCCCCCATCAGCACCACGGACAGCGCCTGCGTCTCAGCAGGAAGCGGCCATCATTCGCTCTTCTCAGCCCCTCCCCTCCCGAATCCCAATGACAGGAGAACGGGCGCACACGTCTGCAGCATCAGCATCAGCATCCTCTCTCTCCTCGGTCTCAGAATCAATCCCAAAAATCAAGCAAACCCTCTGGATGCCGAGCATCACCCTTCCAAACTAAACGATTTCAAACCCGTCGTGCGTTAGAGGAGAGCAAACATGTTGGATCCGTCGTCCAGCGAGGAGGAATCGGACGGGATAGTGGAAGAGGAGAGCAGGGAGGTGATGGCTCCTCAGTCCGGATCTACTCGCATCTCCCCCAGCAGGACCAGCGAGAGCGCAGATAGACTCCAACCCAGCAGCCGCGGCTCGAGCGCGCGCCCGTCCAGCCCGAGCCCGTCGGCCGTCAGCGAGCAGGAGAAGGAGGACGTGGAGAAGCTCCACAGGGAGGAAGAGGAACGGAAGAAGAAGCTGCAACTCTACGTGTTCGTCATGCGATGCGTCGCCTATCCCTTCAACGCCAAACAGCCGACCGACATGGCCAGGCGACAGCTGAAGGTAAGAAGTGAGAAATGGATGTGACACTTTATATCAAACAGCCTTGTGGTTCTCATCAACGCCCGCATGGAAATGCTGGAGATCTGGAGCGCTTCGGCAATGTTCGGTTTTTCTCGTGCGCACGAACGAGCTCTAATTATAGATGTTCTTCAAGAGGGTGATGGACCAAAATAAAGAGGTTTGGGTGCCGTAGTATGGTCACGTGACCCTGGTTGTGTGCAGTCTTGCAGTGATGGGATGTTCAGACCCAGCACGCTCATTCATCTTCCAAGGTGACTTTTGGTGTAAGGTTGGACCCAGTGATGGCAAGGTCATGTGTCACACGAGGCATTGGTTATATTCCTTTGGTTATTCTTTATTGAGGATGTGGTTACGTTCTTGAGTGCATTTGGATCTGTTATAAGCCAAATGCAACACATCGGCCTATTGCGTGGTCGTATTTTACGATGAGACTTTACGAGGACTGTTGCCATTGGCAAACTATCGACTTACAGATGAAAGAAACAAAAAGAAATGTGTTATGGATTTCAGTTAGTGACCGTAAAAGCGCTTCCCTGGTCAACGAGGTATCCAAGGTCCCATCCAATTTCTCTCGGGTATTGATCCGAGCTGATCCCTGACTATTTACAACATGCTCTCAAGCCACAGTTAACAGATAGAGTTACTGTTTATAGTAAGTGTCAGGTGACGGGACCAAAAAACGTGTTTTTTGACCTATTGTCTGTTCGACGGCACATATGGAGCTCATGGATTTACAGTAAAGCCCGTCGTCAATAAATGAATAAGACCTGATGGTTGAGTAAGCATTATTTTCACAGTATGATAATAGACGATAAATGATAATACAATCAGTTTCGAGCTTTTATAGTATATGCAAAAACTATGATGTAGCCTAACATTCAGTGCAACACGGCTTATTCAGAGCAGTACAGAGTGGGCCTCAATGAAAAGCGGTGCGTGCATTTACCCTGCCATATTGTTATTCAGTGCTCGGCATTCTCACCTTGGGTCAGGGAAGCCATTATAGGTGTATACGCTTTGATCAATACAACGTTGCATTGAAATACCTGCTGTTTGTCATTACTCTTATTACAAGTCAAAGCTCTGATTCGCACATTGGGTGCTGATTCAGTTGTGTGAATCAGGGCTGCTGGTATTTGGGTCATTACAATGAATCTCAGAGTCGATTGAGTCACTGTTAGGGCCCCTTTAGTTTAGTAGAGTACATTCAGTCAGTCACCTCAATGACTCAGAATCATTCATAAGAATCACCACCATGCAGGACGTGCATCGAGGAAATGGAGTAACTTCTTGATGCTTGTGTTTTTAACGCAGGAAACATAGGGAATTGGATTGTGGTTCTTTGAATAACGTAGATGAAAAATGACTTAAAACTTGCTTAAATGCCAGTTCAAAGCAGAAAAGGCTTTTCAAACGATATCTTAAAGGGCAGCAATATCATTAAGTGCTACTGTATGTTGGGTGACGAAAACGTGTTATCACAAAACAATGGCTCATGGTGCAGGCGGTTGAAGCAGTTCCATTTACCTTATAAAGAACTCATTTATTATAAGAAAATCATTTTAAAATCATAATTAAATGTGTTTTATTCATATAGGCTTTGTCCATTATGGAAAGAACGTAGCTGGTTTTATGAATTCATATTCAACTTATGTAATTTCAAAAGGATTGCAAGTAATTGAATGCAGCTTGTGCCTACTCATTAGATTTTTCTATTCAGCCAAAAAGAATCTAAAGAAAAGTATAGTTTGTGAATCACTCCTTAAATACAAAGTAGTAGTCCCTTGTTTTTACAGTCACATATCTTCACAATACTGGTTAAAACAGTACTTCGAAGAAATGAACATTCAACTTTGTTACAACGGAAAGCACCAACTGTTTATCATACCTGATCCATTAACATTCAATTATGTGACAGTTACACGGTCTTCCTTTAAAAGACAGCTACACGTTTTTTTTGCCGGTGAAACACATTTTTACACAAATAAGGTACGTTGCTTTCTTGTTGACTATTAAGTATGCTGATACCAGCATATGTTATACAACCCTGTATCTCCTCTTATGAGCTCCAGGTCTGGACCGGCAGCCCTTGCTTGAACCTTAAATGATGCAGGCACATGATAGAGATCTATCTGCAGTTTTGATCTCAGGCCTTGAGGGAAGATAGAATTTCAATTATCTGTATCCTTCCCGTGTTTGATTTCATCACTGATTGTACATGCACGCCCGTTACAGCAGATAAGGTGGTCCCGTAACAAGAGCACGTCATAAAGATGTTGAGCCCCACATAGATTGCAATGCATTTGCATTTGTGGTGTCACCTATAAAACTAGGAAAGAATGTTTCGATCATTGTATACATTATATTTATTCATTTGGCAGACACTTTTATCCAGTTACACAGTTGCTAATTAACACTGCAGAGCAAACACGGGTAAGGTCTTGTCAAGGACACTTCAGTCATTGTCTGCTGGCACTGGGATTCAAACACGCATTCTTCTGCATACAAGTTCAATCCTCTAACCACCAGACCAGGACTGACCTTCAGTCTCCCTTGTACTTTTGCTTGCTATTACTTAGAAATGATTTTTATACGCTTTTAAAGTTGTTGTTTGCTTTATTGAAGGTTTTGGTTGCGTTAGGAGTAAAACAATGCATTGAGCTTGCAAAGCAAATAATATGAGATACTAGGTTTTTGAAACAATATTGTCATGATTTGTTAAATCTTTCTATCTAAAAATGGACAATAAGTAAAATTGGTCTATTTCAGAAAAAAATAAGCTCAAAAAGCACAAAATGAAAACATAATGTGCACAGATTACACTTACCAGATCAGATTACATAACCTTTAAAAAAATCTGAGAATCAAACCAAACTTTTAATGATTTACATGCTACAATATCATTTCGCACTTATTTTTCTTAGATCAAACAGAAATGAACATTTTGTGATCATTTACTCTGCACTTTATCATTTTAAGCCAATATGATTTACATTCTTCTGCAGAACACAAAAGAAGATATTTTGAATAAAGCTGGTAAGCGAACAGCAGTGACACCCATTCACTTCTATTGCATGAATACAAAACCATTACAAATAAAGTGGTGCAAGTTTACAATTAAAATTTCTTCTATGGGCAAACTATAAGTTTTATGTTCAATAAATGTAGAATATATTTGCCATATTTTTCAGTGTGTTTTAGATTGAAGTTTCAAATAGTATAATTCCCAGAGCATTTGTACATGGTGAAAAAATACATTGACTTTAATTTCAAGGCAGCTAAAAATTGTATTTTTAAATTCAAGTAAATTCAACTTTAGATTATAAACATCTGCTAAATGTGTGAATATACATCATGAAAATGTATTTGCATTGAATGAGGTTTTGTTCAGCGATGGGAAGGCTCCCATACAACCAGGTGACAATCTTTTGGAAAATGCTGAGTTAGGTAAGCAGCGACTCTTGTCGGGACAACATTGGCAGTGACGGCTCTCAAGGGCTTATTGTCTTCTGCTTAGCTGGCTAAACAGATCTTGATGTCATTTCAACAGCCACCTATCTGCCGATGAGTTCTGTTTTTTCACCCTGTGGCATTGTTCATCATCTTTATTTAAATGCTTTTCAACGAATTACCTGCTTTTTGATCTCGGACAATTTGTTAAAGAAGCCCATTATGTTTGTAATGTTCATCTGTTTGTATTTATCAAGTTCACCTTTCCTTTAAGACAAGGGATGTTTTCTAAGAAGATGCTGATCTTTTTGAGGTTGTAAGGTGTTGCCAACCAACAGTAAAATAACAAAAGCATTACGATCATAAGAGCGCATTGAGCATTCATTTTATATTCCCTAGTATCAAATCAATTCTAATGTACGTCTTCCATCCTCATTAAATTCCATTCGGATAAAGCTTCATTGTTCAGAGTAAGATTTAAACACACATATTGAAGCAGCACATCTCCATTGTGGTCCACAGCAACACTGTGTGTATGTGATAGTACATGATGACAAGCTGAGCTTGACTATTGTAGGGGTCTCATCACCGCACCTTTCAAAAGCCTGTTGACCTTGTGAAAAGAACACAATGGGGCTGCATTATTGCACTGTCACTCACTGCTAGGCTATTTACTTTACTGCAAGCTTTTGGATTTTCCCCATTCCAAACATAAAGCGTATGGCTGGATTTTAGATGCCAGGATGTATGTGCTGTGCATCTAACGCTTTTCAAAATTGCTGTTTTCAGTGAAGCATGGAGTCATAGAAAAATGCAGTTTCTCAAAATGTAAGTCTGAATGCAAAATCTTACGTGATGATGTGCTTTTTCTTATTGCGCAAGAAGGTTTGAGTAGTTAGCAAAATCAAACCCAACGAGACTGACCCCAAAGGTCTGCTTTTCAATGTGAGGGCCCCGTCGGGTACGGCTGCTGGCCACATGATTTTATTCTCAAAGGAAGGTTTCTGACAGGAAGGCAAATCAGAGCAGCTTTGTATGATGAATGAAGTTAGTGTGCCTGGATCGAGTTGCCAGGCTCACAAATTCAGTTTCATTCTCCACTGATTTCCAATTGAGGTCTTTTACAGCGCAGTAGCGTTGCCAGCGTATGTGTATATGTGTGTGTGTGACATTGTCCGGAATCGCACACACACACATGTTCAATGGCAGGCCAGTCTGTGAATGGTAAATGAAGAAAGAGGGTGATGGTGAGAGGAAGAGAAATGAAGATCTTGAAAGACATGATGGCTGTTGTAAAAAATATCTGATGAGTATTTAACAAGACTAAATCAATAAAACATTGTTTCGATTTGTGTCCATTTGATGTTCATGAGAATTTTGTACAAAAAGACACATTTCATAAAGTTTACTTCTCATCCTGCTGAATAAAGCAAACTTTGAAGTAGCACGGATGTAAACCCTTTTAATGTTATGTAGATGGAATTTTTCAGAGCAGTGAAAACTGTGGAAATAATCAGTCCCCTTTGGTCTTGTCTGCGATCCGCTTTGAAATCAAAAACAAGTTGTAAAACTCAGTTTGCATAAATAAGCCCAGATACATGTCATTAGGTTTTCAAGTCTGTCTAGTGAAACAAAGTTCTCAGCAACTAAAGTAGTTTTTAAAATGTCAATTTGGTTAAACTTTTGGAGGTTTCAGTCTTACCTCAGTCCCCATTCAGTAAGACTGGAGCTGTACCTTAAGAATATCTGCATGGAGGAATTACTGGGATTGCAACAGAGTGAAGTAATTTCAGCAGTAATGACTTGATGTTGTAACAGATGGCAGATTAATGACATTATGAAGTACATTCAAGTGTGGCATTTATCTTATTGAGTATTTTTTCTTGATTCCCAGATCAAAATATCAAATCCCTTTTAAACAAAATAGATGTGTGAGTGTGTCAAATGAACACAGTTAATTCCAGTCAATGCTGTATTTTCTCTTTTCATTTACAAGTAATGTACAAAAATACTCCCCATATTGGGCACATTCTCAAAGAAGTTTTTCCATTTACCCACGCTGATGTCATTTCATTGTTTAATTTTAGTCCGCAACAGTAGCTATTTTGAAGAATGTCGGTACATTGGTCCCCATTGACAGACATTTTAGGAACACAAAAGACGTGTTAAGACATTTTTCAAAATACCTTTCTTTGGGTGCCACAGAAAAGATTTTTAAAGAAAAAATTGTAGGAGAGAATATAGGCTGATGTGAACAGTAAGGACACAACAATGCCAGACTGTTAAATCAAAGTGGTCATGAAGGAGATTAGAGGACCCTGAGAGACACGCGAGTTAGTTAGGAGAGGTTCCTGTGGAGATAAGAGGATGTTTGATTGAAAGACCGGGGCTGGATCTCCTCGGAAGAGATTTGGAGATTCTGAAATTACCTTATTAATATAACAGGGTTAGAGAGATGAAATTTATCGGTTCATTAGGTGCACCCAGAGAAAGGGACAGGTGAGGAAAAAGGAAAGAGACGGGCAGATTCATTTTGTCAGAAGTACTAAACATCCAGCTGGAAGGTCCTTAAATCTGCTTTATATAGCAGCTCTTTCACATTTGAGTGTGAATTATTAAATAGTAGAATAAATGAGGCCTATTTTTAGGGCTGCTTTAATTAACTTATGACCCAGCTAGGGAACAAATTTAGTCTCTCCTGAAGCTCTAAATGTAGATTGGGGAGCAATATTTCAGGACAGGCAGACCGATATGTAGATATGTGAATGGATCGATAGATAGATGGAGAGGGAACTATAGAGATACAAACATACGGATGGGTTTTATGTCTTTGTCTTAGCTGTCAGAGGTCATTGCACTGTTTATTTCTGTGAGTACAGCTGTGTTAATGTAAACAAGGCAATGTTTTGCTTCCCTATTCATTAATCGCAGCTTGTTTTGCAGGCGGTGTTTAATTTGGTTGGAGCAACATGTTTATGTTTATAAAATCCCAATAATAAAAGCCAATGTAGCATGTACTCTGTGTCGTTGCATTGCCAGAAAAGTGTGACTTTGGGAATGTCGGCTTTTGTTGGAGAGGTTTTTAATGGACTTTGCAGTCCATGTGCACGTGTGTGTTTTGTACGGGTTTGTACATGTGTGAGTAAAGATTCAATATGTGTGCTTATGTTTGTATTTCTGAAGCTTGATTTATAGAGGATTAATAGAGGATGTTAAAGTGATAGTTCACCCAAAAATTTGAATTATGTCATTGTCTATATATACTCTTGACCTTGCAAAGTTTCTTTCACAGAAGACAGAAGAAGGTAATTTGAAGAAGGTTGGGTAAGTGGCACAATACAGAATGGGTGCCACTGCTGTTTTGGTTACCAACTTCCATAAAAATAGCTTTTTTTCACTCGAACTCAACTCAAACATGTTTAAATGATGACAAAATTTAGAATTGTGGGTACTACCACTTTATTATCATGCTTTTTAAAATATGAATAAGCATTTACCCTTTGGGCCACTAAACACGGTTTTAATAATAATTCATTAATAAAACTGCTAATGAGAAACCCTAATATTCATGAAAATAGGCAGTCGTGCCCACGATCAGTTAGAGGCAAAACTTGTGTTGCTATTCAGCAATAATTAGCCTCTTATATTTGGGCACTTTGAAGATAGATGGCTCAATTATATAAGCGAGAAAAGATATAACAACCCTCTTTGGTTGCCTCAGCTCAGACAGAAACCCTTAACCAAACTTTGATTTAAAATATAAAGGAATATGTTAAATTTTGATGGAAATTATTTTGCTTGTCAGTGAAACCTTAATTAAAGGATCCAAAAAACATGACAATTTCATAATCCCTTTTATCCAAAACAATGCTTTCTCAGCATATGTCTGTCATGGAAATTGAACCCAATGACCTTCGGCCTTTAGTGCTTCCAAACTGTGAAGATACAGGAAAAGCATTTCATTCATTTTTTGCATCGACTTAATTGTATTATTATGGTGCTTTAGAAGTCATTAGAAGTACAAAAAGAGTCCTATGCAAATTACACCAAAAGAGGTTCAGAAAGGAATTATACTGTATTAATATTAGTTTCTCAATAGCGAATGTTGACACATGTGCAGAGCAAGCTGTCTGATGTACTGTTGATATATACAATACATAAGTAGACGATAATGTACAGGCAGTGTAACATATCATATAATAAACCCCTCATGGCGCTCCCATTTCACAATGGGATCCTGATCACGTTGTTTGGTTTTATGACCGCCAGACTGCACATTAACCCAGTTATTATGCTGCATATTGCCTAATAAATAAATAAATGCATATGAAATATTTGATTTCCAATTACGGGACGAAAAGTGTTACAAATGAATGAAATTGGTTGCAGGTAACATTTTTTGCAACTATGCAATCACATTAAAATATATTCCATTTAAAAAATAAACCAAAAACCGCAAGCCTTTAAAACACGCACCATCAAGGTAATGGGTCAAATCCCAAACATAAACGCGCAATCCTTTGTAAAAATACTTAGTCACTTCCTGTAGTAAAAGTGTCTGACAAATCCATGAAAGGAAAAACAATGTTTATTATCCATTTTTAAGAGCTAACACTTCACTGATGCCAGTAACCTCAAAATGGCCAAATTTTGGCCAATTACTTGGCCCGGCGATGTGCTGGTCTATCACCAGCTTTGCTCCAAAGAGTAGTTTGGATAAGCAAGTAGCCTGCAGGGTTTTTTGGCCTGGAGACATTAGAAGAGTAGGAAGGAAATAGTATTAGCAGGAGCGGAGGTGGAGGATGGTGTCAGCGTCTAGTGATGAACAGCAGTAGATACTAGTTGTTGTGGCAGTAAAACACTGTTCTGTAGGAAAGCTGACTGGGCCCTTATTCTAAAGCCTCTGAGACATTTTTCTCATCTCCTTGCAGACACACACACACACACTCGTGTGGACCATAACACACACTCCCCCTACCATGCACCCAGCTTTTTCCATATCCTATTATCCATTAAGGAGCACTAGCAGTTCTTTCCGTCACTTCCTCTTCCTCCACTTCCAGGCAGGACAGCATGACCTTGTGTTTACCTCAAGGACTGAACACGTTGAAATAAGAGAACCCGTGTTGCAGTCTTCGTATTGTAGTTTGAAATTCTCAATTGTCTCTACTACTTCAAATCTCTACCTGAAAGCTTTGAGTTCTTGAAAAGTCTTTGTTTGAAACAACAAGAGGATTGAAAGATGATCTTATTTTTTACTTTATTTACTTGCTTAAAGTGAACGCAAAGGATGAAACATGGAAAGTGTTAAAATAAATTACATAAAGATGGGAGCAAATGATCAAACATGAAAAGTAATAATTGTTTTACATTATGACGGAATTGAAGCCACATTCAAAATCATTTCAAAATTTAAACGTTCAACAATTTAATATAGCATTGTATTCAAATTCGGATTGGTTCAGACATATATAAGCATGTACAAGATCCTTATTAAATGGATAGTCAATCCATAGATGAACCATCTATCATGAATTACTCAACCTCAAGTTGTTCCAAAACTGTATACATTTCTTTTTCAGTTGAACACAAAGAAAGATATTTGAAAGAATGTAGATTTCTTTTGCATCGTGGACTATCATAGTACAGAAAAAATATTGTATAATATCTTTGTTCTGTTGAACACAGAAAAGGATATTTTGAAGAATTTAGGAAAACAAGCATTTCTAAGGCACCTTTGACTATAATTATAATTTCTTCCACTACAGTAGTTGTGTCCCATAAATCCCGTTAATAACATTCTTCTAAATATCTCCATGTGTGTGCAACAAAAGAATGAGGTTTATACAGTACTTCCTGGCAGGTTAGTAATTCATGACAGATTTATCATTCTTTTTTGGCTAAACCATCCCTTTAATCTTATAGCTGTAATTCTTCACTGTAAGCTATTTCACTTTTTACATGTCACAGGTTCTTATTTTTAGGATTAGTGCTGTTTGAAGCAAGCACTTTTACCCCCTAATACATTTTAGTTATGTCTCAGAGACTATTACGTCTATGATATCTTACACTGAGTCCGGTCTCTCTCATACACTCACAGATCCTTTCAGCTCTCATACGGGCGCCCAAGTTTCCAGCCACTCTCTCTCCATCTCTCCATCATACGATACTTTTAGCTTCACCCATTATTTTCTACACTTTTACTCTCTGTCTCACATCTTTTTCTGCTCTTGTGCTTGGATGTAAGCCCTGTCTTTTAGATGCGATTACATCGCTCAGCAATTATACAGTTTTACAATCCATCACTTTGCTCTCCTGTTTCCTCTAACAGATACTTCACTGGTTTATAATATAGTCTCATTGGCTGTCAGTATGCTAATGGAGCATGTAGTGTGAAGCGTACCACCCGTCATGGAGGGATTGGATGTATTCAAGTGGCATTTTGGTGCGAATACAAAATCCCTTTGCATTTCATTTTATACCGATTTTTGTTTATTTTGTTTTTTTATACTTACCTGTTTTTAGAACAAATATCCACATGTTTAGATTATTTAAGATACAGTCAGTTTTTGTGTCTGAATAAAAAAGATCTAAATGAATCAAAATAATATAGTTTTTTTTTTATCATTCTGTTGCAAGAAAAACTATGTGCAACTTTAAGAATTTGATTTTTAAATACATTTATGAAAAAAAATGATTTGATCTCTAACTTTAAGGGTTTTGACAAACATAGTTTGGCAAATATTATAACACAAAAAATTATAATCTGTATAAAATAGTATTTTTAAGTAGAATAATGTTTTCCTTTTTCTCTAAATACTGTACTATGCATTTCTAATAAAATAGTTAATGCACATTGTATTGATATGAACCAATGAAATTACTTGGGTGAGATAGTGAAAACATCCAATAGGACTTAATCACTTCAAGTAAGGTTGATATAAAACCATCCTGTTGTGCTAAAGGACATGAGTTCAAAATGAATTCCAAAAGAGAGCTTCTTGCCCATCCTTCAAACAGCAGATAATAAATGCAAGCCTGCATTTATGGCAGTTTTCACGGTTATCTATTTTAGCTATAATGTGCTCACGGGGACCCTACGGTGAGGGCTGGTCTCTGTGCACACCAAAACGAACCAGCTGCTATCATGAGCAGCGGCGAAATGGGTTCTCTGCTTCTCGGCGCTCTCAGCATCATGCTAAACATAGAAAAAGCCATAGAGAGATGCAGGAAGGAGAGAGGCGTAAAAGTTCAACGGGCTCCGGGATGATGTAGAACACAGTGTTCCCCTTTGACAGATCAGTATCCCAGACTTCCAGGGTGTCTGATGGAGCTGGAGAATGATTGGCTAGGGCAGTTCAATGATCCTTGTTTATCTGAATCCAATTTGATGAATTAATCCTGTATTCAAAGAAGGTAAATGGCATGCTGGGAGAGGTATTAAAACAATGCATAACATTAATGCTGCAATGTAGAATTTACTCCTACATGTATTTATTAATATTTACACTAGTATAATTATATGTTTATATTGTTCATAAAAAATGCATGTATGTATATGTGTTTAAAAATAAAAAATGAATATGCACAATAAAATTTTATGCAAAAACACACCATTATTCTGAAAGCTAAAAATCACATTTAATTACAAGACGGCCCTACAGACATGTGTAAGTAAATTGTATAATAACATTTATTGATTATATTATAATTTTGGATTTTTCGTAAAATATACACTTGTGAGTATATGTTTTTTAGGTTTAATACAAAATGAATATGCACTGTGCACATACAAATGTTAACACTTTTATTGAGGATGTTATTAATCATGACTAGTCGTCGGATAGCCCTGAATGCATGAATATATTTGAATAAAATTTGAATTATTTATTAATCTATATTGATATATTATATTTGATATTTTACTTAAATATATACATGTATGTATATGTACTCATGAATAAAAAACATTAATTCAAAACACAAAAAAAATCATTTTTTCTGGATGCAATTTATTGTGATTTAACATTTAACAGACCTATAATATATATTAAGAATATTAGTAATAAAGTACATTAAGAAAGATAATGAGTAGTGTTCTTCAGTTATCTGATACAAAATAATTTGTGTATGTGTTCTGTATTTCGTGCATGTTTCTTACCTCTAGATCAATTTAAATCTTACCCCGAGAATGACTTTTAAACAATAAATAAATGATCATAATCGAATTCAGCGAGCAAGTTCTACAGTCTGTAATTGTGTTGTTGATGAAAGACTTACAGGTATCTGCTTCTGTGCTTCATTTAAATTCAGCCTCTTGTTCTATTTCATTTAGCTGTCTGGATCTAAATTTGGCAAACACCTCCATTTTCTCTCCCCCATTCAGTTATGTAACATGTCGTTTTCTCAACCCCCTGTTTGGCACTGCGTGTAGAAAATTGAAACCATAAACATCCTAAAACAAAATCTATGTTTAGATGACTTGAAATCAAATCAGCTTTTTTGGACTTATTGCATTTTTATGAAGTAATTAAGATTCACATGCATTTGATTGGATACATTTTCCCTCATTGAAGTAACATTTAAAATAACTCAACCTTATTGATCCCCTCTCTCTTTTTCTTTCTGTCTTTCTCTCTCATGCATCATCTGTGGCCCTCAGCAAAGCTTCTGCACTCGTGCAATTATCATAATTACTAATGACTCTGCAGTCTACCACACACACAATTTACCATCTTCCCCACCTCTTCATTCACTGCAAAGATAACATACACTTTTGTTTCCCCCAAATAAAATAAATGACATAGAGCCTGCGGTGATAGAAATGTTATAGCAGAAATGGATTTTTGCATCAGGTGACGTTCAGATAAAAAACAAAATTTCAACTTTATCAAGTTTGATTATCAGCTGTAAAAGACAATATAAACCAACAACCTGTCAGCCCAGACGTGTCTGGCTTTTAATAAATTCTGCAGAATTGTAGACAGTTCTTACAGTACCAGCAGATTACAATGAGAAAAAATGCTCAATAAATTAAAGTTCAACCCTCAATTTATTTCAGTTTTTTGTTTAATATGGGAAAAGAGGAGGATACGGTTCAACGTCTAAGACTGCTTTTGATGTACTGAGGTTAAAATATGTGTTCGGTTTCTCTAGCGTGTGTACAAATGAATCAGACTGTTACAGTGTAATCATGATAAGAGGAATCCAAAAGGAATCGATAGGGTGGTTGGGGCAGAGGTTCTATTAAACTGCTGATGGATATTGGTCAGTCTTGCATCTTGCAAGTGTTCAATGGAGAGAAATATAGTACTGCTTATACAGCCAAATTAAATTATACAAAGAAAAGCAATGTTCTGTATTGCGTTACACCTTTCTGACACCACAACACATAAACCGTTTATGAATTGATATGCTGGTGCACTCAGAAAATGACTAAATGTTATTTAAAATTAAAATATGATTTCATGGACTGAAAAAATGATTTTATGATTAAAATAAATGTAATATACTTTAATATTTATATTTTTTATGAAATCTCTGCACTGAAAAAAATTGGTAGTTGGATTTACTTAATTCTTCTAATGTACATTATAAAATGTACATGATTATGTTCCACATGAATAAATAAAGTTTTTTTAACATATCTTGGAAAAAGTTATGTTAAAACAACTTTCTTTTATTATGTCCATTAGTTCCATATCATTAAAATAAGTTATTTCAAAAATTACTTACTACTTTTGCTTTTAAGCTAAATCCAGCTTTAACTAAGGTAAAACAATCACATTCTGGTTGTTATAATTTGTATTATTTTATATGTGAGATTAATATTAACTAAATCCAACTAGATTTGATTCTCTTTAAACTACTTTGTTTTTACATTTTTTATGTTGAGACTATATTAATGTAACGCATAAATGTGCCAACAAACTCATGTTGTGTAGCAAGGACACACACAAGTTACCTGAGTGTCACCGTACTCACACATGCTGTGTGACTCAGAGCTTTTCAATTTTTTTTGTTTAATAACAAAAGGCAGCTATTATTCCACAAAATCTATAAATCTTTAAGTGTAAGAAAGAAATAGAAAATTGAGGGCTGCATGACGTCCTTCGTTTTATCAGTATTCTTTGTATAGACGCAGACAAAGTTAACTGTTGTATGTGTGTGTGTGTGCGTGCGTGCGTGCATGTGTGTGTGTGTGTGTGTGTTAAGAAGAGGGGACAGTAGCAGGGTAGCGGAGAGCCGAACACACAGATGGTGCTGTGATGCCTCACGGGCACATGCTACTTTGTACTTTTCCACCTTCCTCCTACACAGTCGCGCACAGAAAACCCTGTTTCCTTTGGATTTTGTCACACTGGTGCTTTCGGCAGAAACACAACATGCCGTTAAACTTAATGTTATATAGATGCTTGGTAAATCACATGCATGTTGGAGAAAATGTTTGAAGCGATGAAAAAATCACACAATGTCATTAAACATCAAACATCTTTTCTTAACAGAAAGAATTGTGCTTGCACAATTTACAACATATAGGAAGAAATCACAACAAACACTTTCTGAGTATGAATCTATATATGCCTGATTGATTGTTGTCTACATTATCCAGGTTATTGCACCGCTACTGATTGAATGAATTAATAAATGGACATTAAATATTGATACGATGTACAATTATATTATCTAAGTAGAAAGACATAAAAGTAGTTATAAAAAAGACATAAAAGTAAATCAATTGCCCGAGACAATTTGTTCAAATTCAACAGCCTGACATAATATTTGGCACAGTGTTTGTTCCATATGTTGGTGCATAACACTTGTTAATGCATTTATGTAAGTGTTCCTGTTCAGTCTTGTCATGTTAATAAAATAGTTTAGGCTGCTTTTGTGTGGGAAAAATATTTTCGACTTCCTAACAGTCTTAGTTATAGTTTTCATGCATAGAAGCCAGTGGTCCTGTAAATGTCAGTGCTTTGCCCTTGTGCTGTATCTGAGGAGGTGGAGGATACGGTTTGGCCCTCTCATCTCTTTTCTCCTTCATAACACTCTCGTTCTGTTGCTTACTCGTTCGTCACTCTGTCATCCTGTGTCCCGATGACATTCAGAGATGGTGATGAATCAGAGAGCGAGAGAGAGAGGAGAGAACAAAAATGTGAGCAGGCTGGTGAGGAAATAATATGTATTATGCATGAAAAACCAACATATCTGAAAGATATGAAGGATTCATGTTTGCAGTTTTACACAAAGTATGGGTTGATATTTGAAAGAGTGAAAGAGAGGGAAAGAGGTTTGGCTGTGAGGTTGAAAAGAACGTGTGTTATTGAGTTAGAAGAAGGTGGGTGTTTTTTTGGCTTCAAGTATAAAGAGTATTTTTAAGTGTAGACTCAAGAGGAGACTGTCTGTGACTTTATGTGTATCTGGGAAAACAAAGACGCATTAGGCATCCCTGGCTAAAATAAGAAACCCGCTGTGCTTTGTCATTTCTTCTTCCTGTCACCAGCACTGTTGCGGTGACGGATCACACATTTGCTTTAGTTTTGAGCTGTTTTGTTGTCTGGAAATGTGTCTGTGTTGCCAACAAATAATGTATTGTGCAGTGTGAAGTGTATCTCAATTTGTCTGAATTGTGATTTTTTGTTTTGTCTTTAATTCTCCTTGTAGATCACCAAGCAGCAGTTGCAGACCACCAAGGATCGCTTTGAGTCTTTTCTCAAAGGAGACACACAGATTGTGGCGGATGAAGCCTTCATCAACGCAGTTCAGAGCTACTATGAGGTGAAGTATCATTGATGTAGAATGGGTGGCAGGATTGACCCTTGTCCTGTCCGACTCGAATAAAAATTGTACGCTGTTTGCTGGACTTGCATTGCTTTGACCTCAGAATTGAATGAGAATTGAAAAAAGATATTCCAGTGATTAAAAAAAATCATATTAATGTATGCAGTTAATACAGTTACTTTTTTCTAAGAATCTTGCAATATTTCCATACAAAATCCCTTCCTCAAAATATCTTTATGTTTGGTACAAAACTGTAATGTGCAGCTGTTTATAATGTATGTTATGTTGCTGATTTTTATAGGGATTGTTCACAAGATATGATCATTCTGTCATTTTTATTCACCCTCTTTCACACCTTTATAACTATCTTTTGTCTGCACACCACAAAATAAAATATTTTGATAAATCTTGTAACTGAACAACTGGGATACCTGTTTGTACTTGTTTTGTGTCCAAACAGTTGATATAAATAGGTACAAATGTTGTTCATTTACCCAACTGATTCCAAATATCTTTGTGTTCTGCAGAAAGAGAAAGTTATTCAGGTTAAAAAGAGTATGAGATGTAAAAAAAAAAAGATTTGATCTGCATTATCCACATGACCTTTCTTCTAAGGTCTAGCCTTCCAAGACAATTCAGGTAACTCAGTGCTTCCAAACATTAAGATTTCTGCAAAATAAAATTTTTGAGCCAGACACTTAGGCCCTGAACATTATGTGACCAATTTCAGTAATTTTATGTATGCAATAAAAATGGTACTAACTTATACTGTTAAATTAAATCTGTGTGTGTTTTATTAGTTAAAGAAAATGAAGTTGACTGAATCACAATTTGGCTGGACCTGGGTCCAGGTGGTTTTCCAAATCAGCGTCCATTGGATTCATTAAATGAGTTCAGTTTCTCTGCCCAAGGTCAAGACACACTGTTGACCTCTTCTTCAGGCAATTAGCTTAGACAAGTAAAAAAGACAACAGTGATATTGTGAAATAACCCCTTTTATAATTGTCCTGCGAGTTTCAAACCAGATGTATTTACGGCAGGATTAAACTAAACTTCTAGATGGTGGCACGCCTTTGTATAAGTGAATTACCATAGAGTGCTTAAATAGCTCTTCAGGGATGGCTCTCCTTAGCTAAAAACACATCTCAAATTCAAGTGTTTACACATGCTATTCGAAGAGATTGCTATGCTAATGGATTCGAGTAGTGCGACAGGGTCACTGCATTACATCCCATTGGTTTGGATAGAAGCGTCTGCTAAATGCCTTAATGTAAATGTAAATGGGCGCTAAATGGTTTTTGCTAAATATTTTTTAGAACGACGAGAGCTCTCAAAAATTGAAAATGTATTCACTTTATTCAGTTGGCAATTTAAAGTTTCTAAAAGCTTTTTATGTTATTACTTGCTGCAGTGAATACAAATGTATACAGTCTGTACATCTATGATATATTCTACAATCAGTTCTATGTCACTTTTAAAATATTATGAGATATTTTGTGAACTGCATTCATAATTCCTTTGACCACGAAACCTAACGACAAATTACAAAATTGTATATTTTAATTAAGGATGTGCACGCTAGTCGACAATTTGACTACACGCACCAGGCGCTAGGGTCAACTCTGAAAAACAACAGTCGACTACACAAAAAAATTTACGTTTCTGAAGCGGATGCAATTTTAAAATTGACCCTAAATCTCGTTTGTGACTAATAATAATAAAACACATCTTTAAAAATGTAAAGTCACATAGTGGGGGGATGACAAATGAATCTAAATATAATAATACCAGTTTTTTTATTTCAAGAGAAATCATGTAAAACAACAAAACTGATTCATGTGGAACCAATGTACATGATAAAATTAAATAATTCTAACAACCCATTCTTTTCAATGCAGGTTTAGGGTTTTTCAACATAAGACTGAGTCATTGCAGGGCATGTTTGCAAAACAGTCAATTTCCAAATCAGTTTGACATAGGAGGCCACAGGCAGTGAAGTCCACAGTGAATTGCAACCTGGATTCAAACCAGATAGTAATTTAGAGCTCTGTTTGTCTTCCTGAACTGAGAAGGATAGATGGGCTTTTAAAAGGAACAACGAAGAGCAGCGGCCAAGCTTCCAATTGTTGAGAAAAAGCATTAATCACGTTTTACTTGCAACTCTACAAAAGCACATCTGAAATGTTAGAATTGGGAGCAGAGAAGCGTCGGTTGGATCACAGTCTGATGTTTTGCTTTATTCTCAAAAGCCATTTCAGATTGGCTAGGAAATAAAAATCACACATCACATCACAAATGTTGCGCTGATTTGAATAAGGAAAGATATTTTGAATAATTTAGAGAGAAGAGAACGTAGGACTATAACACTTCTTTCCACACTCATCCCATAATTTCAAAGCTCGGATATTTTACTGTTGCCATTGCCGTCCACGGCCTTAATGCTGTCGGTTATATTACCAGAGTATATCACTGTAGATGAAGTTGAATCTATCATGTCGTAGAATATTAAAGGAAAGCACTGAGGCATAATTTCTTCCAGCAGACTGGACTGATTGAAAACAAGATGAGAGATGTTTTGAAGTCGAGTAAGCGAAACGTTTTGAAGGTCAGGGTTGTTTTAATGCTTTACTAACGGCGTTATTTATGCTTCCTCAGGTTTTCCTAAAGAGCGACCGTGTGGCTAAGATGGTCCAGACAGGAGGTTTGTCCGCCATGGACTGCCGTGAAGTGTTCAAGCGCCACATCGAGAAACGTGTGCGGAGCCTGCCCGAAATCGACGGTCTGAGCAAGGAGACGGTTCTGAGTTCCTGGATGGCTAAGTTCGACACCATCTACCGTGGAGATGAGGATCCACGCAAGGCTCAGCAGCGCATGACGGCCAGCGCTGCATCTGAGCTCATTCTCAGCAAAGACCAGCTCTACGAGATGTTCCAGCAGATTCTCGGAATCAAGAAGTTCGAGCACCAGCTTTTGTACCAGGCCTGTCAGGTATGAGAAAACGTACCCATAGGGGAAAAAATTTAATGATCAAAAAAGTAAATACGAAAATGGAAAACGAAAGGTGAACTCCATCTCTGCAAATTCACACTGACAAAGCAAAACTTGACCTTTCATATTAGATCTTTAAAAATCCTGCAGGAGAAAGCATTTTGCCACCAAAAAATTACACGTTTTAACCCGAATGGTGCAGGCTTACCGAACAAGTTGCATCCCCATTAAAAAGTTACGATCTCATGGTCTTCATATTTCAGCTGTTTTTTCCTCGGCTGTGAAAGAGATCTCATCTGAGCAGCATCCCTCCCATCCCGTCAGCCAGCCATTAAATCTCTCTCAAATGTGCTTTGAAGATGCCTAACCCACTTTTCCTTTTCTGGTAGCTTAGACTTCAGGGTTGGGAATTAGCATACATTCTCCCCACGAACGTCTCTCAGAATGCCAACGAAACCACAGCTAAAGTGACAGAATATCAGGGTTAGTCCATTTTGATCCTAATGGATCTTATACTGCTCAGATGGGATGCAAGTGTAGCTTTTACTTAAAGACCATGTTTATTTCCTCATCTAAATTAATTGTCCTTCATTTGTAAATAAAGGCGAATAGACATTTGTTGAAAGCACTTAGGGGATCTATAACAGTTTCAGGAAAACGTGATGATAGAAAATCGTTAAAAGGTCCAGTGCGGCTCTAAAATTGTAGTCACGATGGACAGACAGACAGAATGATGGGAACAGAATAAGAATATAAAGAGTGAGTTCAGCATAAAATATGTGCGACGCTGACGGTGCACGTGTCGGGGGAGTTGAAATGTGCTGGAATGGGCAAAATTGCTGCGTCTGCTGACATACAAGCCTATTTTTTTTTACCAATTTCAAGCAAATAGCAAGATAAAAGGATGTTGCTGTGACAACTAAACACGTTTTTTGGATAATTTTCTGTTTTATATTTCATAAAAAGCAGATGATACCTTCAGTACACTTATCTTTCTTTTTACAGTTAATTTCATCATTAAATGGATTTCCAAAATTATTAACACAATTTAACCCCTCTAATGGTAATTTGAACAAGAGTCCAATCTAAATAAGATGTCAAAATGAAAGTAATAGAATTAAACACCATGCATATAAGCCTACAGTTGTTCTCGGGATGTGTGCATTCTCCATATTGATTCAATTCTCTTTGTACCTCAAAAGAGCTTAAGTGCATTACAGAATCTCTCTCAACGCCTCCATTATTATAGGTATAAAGTTTACTCTGAGATAGACATACAAAATGTGTACTCCACTTCAAACCAAGCATATTGTGCCTTTGTAGACTAACCAAAAGCATCTCATGCTTTTCACTTCATCCTCAGGAAGGACTTTGTCGCGCGGGTCGCCTAGGGCCTCGTGTGGGAGGCGTTTTCTCTTCGGCTGCCAAAAGATGCTTCACACACCACCTGCGGTGTATTTAATGAAAGCACAATCAAACATAATTGGCAAAATTGTCTGGCGCTCAGCAAGTTCGGTCGTAGCGACTGCGCCGTCGACTGTCCGCGCACACACGGTATAAACGCAATTGAAAATGATGCATTTGCTTTCGCCTGATTCTACTTAACGGAAAGAGGTCGTACCTGTGACACGTGCACATGTAAGAGGCAAACATGTCAGGCATTTAAACGCAGAGACCGTTTCTGCATTAATGAACAGAAACCTTTCACAGGAAGTCTGTCACAGAAGGATTAATGAATATGAATTTGGCTTCGCCCTCTGATTATTTTGCCACGCATTGGTTAATGAACTATGGCGGCGGGAGTGTTTCAGCAAATGGGTTTGCAAACACGGCATATTTAATGTTTGCCGGTGCCATAGCGACTGAGCACACAGCAGCACACGTTGTCTTTTAATGCTAGACGATTGTGCTCCGGTAATAGAAAACTACAATTTGATATTATATAACATCACATATGGATTTAAAAATAATCTCTAATAACCGTCAGCTTCAATCCAGAGATAATAGAAAACCAACTGTGCTGAGCATTATAGTTAGTGCTTGCTCATAAAGCAACCCATTCGCACTCATTTCCCCGCAGTCATAAATAGATTCTTTCTGAGACACACACCTCTCAAGAGCCCACTGATTGAATTACCTGGCAAACCCCAGCAATACAATAGCCTTTCCTGTTTATTCTGTCATGTTGTCTCTGTTCTGTGTTGTTCAGGCAGTATTTGTTTGTCTTATGCACCTTGCACACTGGATATGCTGCACCCTTGCTTTGCTTGGCACTTATGCAATGTCATAAATGCAACGCTTTGTACGGTTAAAGATCAGCTGAAGTGCATTGACATGTGCAGCACTGGAGTAAGTTCCAACAGGAAGTTGAGGTGGGACATATTGATTGGCTGCTCACCCTCTTAAAATAGGCAGTAGCATTTAGTTTCCCCTACGGACTAGAATTTGATTTCAAGCTCAAGCGAAGAATGATGTCATAAAAATGTTTGAAAGTTTATACGTCTCAGTGGATGTGAGGGACTATAGGATTGAATGCTTAAATCTCTTAAAGATGACCTTAGTTTTATATGTTAGTTACATGTCCAGGTGCAATGTGTGATAGGAAGGATGATCTAGGGAAAGAATTGAAAATAATTATATAATAATCTATGTATATTATTATGTCTTCAGAGGGGTTTAAAGACCTTACATAACGAATGTTATGTTTAAATAACTTTAAAATCGTAGGTCCCTGAATGAACGAAATGCTCTACAAAGAATGTTTCATAAATACGTTATATACACCGCAAAATAAGTGAAAAGTGTGATGACATCTTTGTGTTGTGACAGCCTTCGTAGTGCTGCGAAAAGGAAGGATGAGCAGTGGCTGCAAATAATTACCTAAAATATTACAAACTTAACCTTAAGTTAACCTGGACATTTGTTCTGTTCGATTTAATTCTAGTATGTGAACCCGCTTGAACTTGTTCAAGTTAAGTCTGAGGTACAAATAGGTTAAAACACAGGCCCAATAACCTCTCTCTTTCTGTGAACGATCAACATCTTTTCACGAGAGGCCAGTTGATTTGCATTTAAAGTGGCTATATTTAAAGGTCCTTAAAAACAATGGGACAAGTTGTTTGAGTCCGTAGCCGAGCTTCTCAGCTGACCCAACAACCCGAAGCGGTTTCTTAATGTGTATGTGTGTACTGCATACGAGGAAACAGTAACAGCGCCGGCTTTCAATAGAAAGAGAGATAGAGATGAAGAGAGGTTGAGTCATTGCTGCCAGTGACAGGAGCTGATTATGTGCTCCACTAATCAACAGTTCAGAATGAAGCAGCAGGGTTACGACACGCATACACACACACATTGCAAGTGACCATTCACACTTTTATGGTTAGAAGCAATGCATTTGTAATTTTTAGCATGAAGTGATTGTTCACCCAAAATAAAAAACATTCACTCACCCTCCTGTCACTGTTAACCTGTATTACTTGTTTTATTCTGCAGAACACAAAAGAAGATATTTAGGAAAATGTTGTTGACAGAGCAGTGGTATTTATTTTTACCCTTCTCTTCTTTTATTACTCTTTATCTTAAGCATTCTCACCCCAATACATGTTTTAATTTTATAATTTAGAGTAGTGTTTCACTACAAAATATGAGTTAACTTTCAAAACATTGTAAAGATAGGTGATAAAAGTCTGAGTTCTGGTTTTATTCCTCATTTTCATCTATTGTTACAGACAGAGAGAAAAAATCTTTAACAGACTAAATCCAGAAGACCTGTGTTAATGTCTTTAAGACGCTTCAAGACACCAACCTGCTAAGCTGCAGTAGAGTAAAAAAAGTCTATTTTCAGTAATGAGAAATAATTGTCACAGGATTATGACTAATAATAATAAAACACATCTTTAGAAATGTAAAGTCATATTTTTAATGACACACTCCTGCAAATACTCACTCAAACCATTACACCAGTGAAAGAATTCTCATGCTGCATACCCCACCACACACACATGCACGCACGCACACAAACACATGCATACACACACGCACGCACGCACGCACGCACGCACGCACGCACGCACGCACACACACACACACACACACACACACACACACACACACTCTGTCACTTCTTATCTGTAGGATTAGCCAGCAGATCAATAAAGTGTGCAAGATGTTCGGGGTCTTGA
Source organism: Triplophysa yarkandensis (assembly GCA_033220385.1). Classification (NCBI taxonomy): domain Eukaryota; kingdom Metazoa; phylum Chordata; class Actinopteri; order Cypriniformes; family Nemacheilidae; genus Triplophysa; species Triplophysa yarkandensis. The sequence continues at coordinate 5,325,291 of CM065670.1, read as the reverse complement.
ATACATCACTGGACAGCTGAAGGTCAGACTGTCGGGTGCAGTCACTCAAACCGCGTGCTATCTGCCCTGTTACTTCACACAGTATCACAAATGTCAGTCTCCCACACGCAACAGAGTAGCCTTTAAGTGAAGAGAGGAAATCAAGACAGGTGTTGGGGGGGTTGATAGAAAGAGAAACACTGGGAACGAGTGTGGTGACAAAAACAGTGGGAAACGGGGGATGAGAATAGCGAGGCTGAGCACAGTTTCTGCCATCAGCAAATCTAAATGTGTAAATGTTTTATTGATGCAGTGAGTCTCTGTTTGGAGAAATCTTGGGTAACAGCTGTCTAAAGCTCATTTGGATTGAGACCGCGTCTATTTTCATCAGTTTAGCTTTACAGAAGTGTCCATCACATTTTTGAAGTGATGACATAAATTAAAAAATCTGTCATACTTATACAAACTTATACACATATTTGTTCTGTTGAACACTAAGAAGGGTATTTCGAAGTGTGTAGGCTTTCTGGGGCACCATTGATTACGATGGAAGAAAAAAAGTCGAAGGTGCCCCAGAAATGTTTACTTTCCTAAAATCTTCAATTTATCTTCTATTGTGTTTAACAGAATAAAGAAAATATACAAACTATTCTTCTACTGTTGTAATAAATCATTAGAAACATTGTTCTAAATATCCTGTGTCCCACTGAACAAGGAAATATACACTTTTGGAAACCTATGAAAAGTAATTTCAGTGTCTCGACCAGCACTGAATCATTCTGTTAACTGATTTGCACAGATAAACAAAATAGCAGAAAATTGGCTTTCAATAGAAATTTGCTCATTCCATTTTTTCCCATTTTATGACATATTTGGTGGTGTTTGTGAAAATCCTTTTAATAATATCATCACGGAATGTATATGTGACCCTACCTGTGATTTACCTTTTATATATGAAATCATTCTACAAAATGTAAGTAACATTCTGTGAGAATATAACATTAAGATTTGTAATATGGTAAAATCACTTAAAATATTAAAATCATAGTAATATTAATAGGTTAAATCAAACTTTAATGCTCATTTTCTCAGAATTAGTTTTTTGTAGTAACATATGATTATGTTTATTTGTAATTAGATTTTCATCTTTTTTGTTTTATTAAACACATTTTTTATCTATTTACCATTCTGTAATGTAATTTCATATTTCATAATTTCAGTGCTTATTGGACACCAGACAACATACAAGTAGCACTTCTAGTATCAATTTTTTATTTTATTATTACTTTTATATTTTAATTAATGTATAAAGATACATTTATAAATTTCTTTAACATTTTGTTTTGCTTTTAAATGTTCTGTTGGTTGTAATTAGTTGTAAATGCTTTCTTAAGGATCTGCATGTTTTATTGTTCAACATACATCGGTGTCACGGCCGGACTGGAGTTGCAGCTGTTCCGTTTCTTAAATAAACAGAGATAAACAAATACACTAATGATGACCTCTATATAGAGAAAACCAGAGACTTCCATGCTTTGTTTGACATCTATTATTAAACCAGGCTTTTGATGAAAGAAGCGTTTACCTTGTACTTCAAACAGAACAGAAGCCTGATGAATAAATCCAGGTCATTTCTACTTCAGTTTGGTTACTATAAAAACAGCCCATTCCTGACCGGTCGTGTTGTGGATGTCTCCTCCTGTCAATTATTTATTACGACCTATTTGTGAACTTTCAGAGCTACAAAGATACTCAGGTGTCTTAGGTACTACATCTTCAATCCATTACAGCTCCATAACAGCAGACCATTTTGCATCAACTCTAAAAAACATAAGATCATTCCCATGGTGTCTAAATGACATCAAATTATTTTTCAGCATTTTTTTGTTTGAAAAAAGAAACAAATAATGTAGCAGGCTGAAGTTAGAAACCAAGGGGTTATGTTCAATAATTTAACCAAAAGCTTTTAGTTGAACCGCGCTGTACAAAACAGGAATTCTACAACCTAAATAGCATGCTGTCCCTAGATCTATTCTAGACACAAACACACACACGCACGCACGCACGCAAGCAAGCACGCACGCACACACACACATACACACACGTGCACGCGCGCGCGCACACACACACACACACACACACACACACACACACACACACACACACACACACACACACACACACACACACACACTTCAAGTTGCTGAGCCATGCTTAATTAGAATACAGCCCTTGGAGAGCAGAAGATAGACAGGACTCTAGGGGACAAAGACTCCCATGTGACAGGGTTCCCCACTCCAGAATGGTTTTCGCCATGGCAGGGGTAACCGTGGTGCTGTCGCCCTTGGTTTCTGTTAGGACCAGAGCAGCAGAGTGACATAGACAGGAAGTGATGGGGATGCTTCGTATGTCATAACACACACTAACAGGCCGTGACATGTTCGCACACCCACGCCCCCGCAACAGAGTTATCAGGGGTGAAGAGATTACCTCTGTTGCAAAAGATCATATTCACATCTCCATAGGGGTTTCCCAGCTTTCCCGGAGTCTATGTGCAGGCTGATATAGTTTAAAAACATATTTATGGATGAGATGTTGTATATTTGAGCAGTGGAAAAAATAGGTATAGACGGAAGTATATAAGGGATTTTGCTATATTTGGTGTAAAGAATTTGTGACACTTACAGTGAAAACCAGGCTATAGTCAAAAAATGTTATTCTGCGAGAATGAGCATCAAAGTTTGATATAAGCTATTTATTTCAATATGATTTTATTATCTGACATGACCTTACTCACTAAATATTAAATAGATGAAGATTTATATTCAAAGAATTCTTTACATTGTGTAGAACAACTTTATGTTAAACACAATGAATCACAAAAGGAGTTTAGCTGGATTTGTATTGGCAGGGTCACATTTGGTAAGAATCACAGACATAAAATAAAGATCTTTATTAAATCTGTACTTAAGTCATAAAAAAGCTAAGAAAATGTAAAATTAAGTATAGATAAAAAGCATATTTAAGTTGGGTATTTAAATGAATCACTAAATTATACATTTGTTTTATGTTGATAGATTGACACTATTTTAATTTACATTTATTTAATTAATACATTAATAAATTCAACACACTTTTTACATAGTTTTAATTTATATATTAAAAGATTCTATGTCATTCCATTTTTAAATGAACATTTTATAACATTTTAGTAATAAAAAATAGGGGTCATTTATGTCAGACATTCTTTATCTGTAATTTTAGGACAGATTATTACGTTTGAAATGTATTCAAAGAACAATGTCAACAATTAAAAATACAAGTGCTTCAATTTAATTACATGCCATTATAAAAAACAGGAGCTTGCCCTTTCAGCTCTATTCCAGCTGAATGTGATCATTAAGCTCTTTAATGTGTAACCCCAATGACCGCACTCATGGGGTGCAGGAGTACATTTTTATGGGTCAGAATTGATCGGCTGCCTTTCTGAAGATGTCTGGTGCATGAAACCTTGAGGTGTGATGGTACCTAATGAAATGCGTCTGTGTTTTCACAGTTGGATAATCTGGACGAGCAGGCCGCTCAGATCAGGAGAGAACTGGATGGGCGTCTGCAGATGGCTGATCAGATTGCCCGGGTAAGTCTCATCACTTGATCACTCACACGGGGACTGAGATGCATTTGAGTAGCTGTGAACACTTCTGGCATGGGTTCCATTGCAACCTCTACCAATTTAGTTGAGGTACCCAAATTTACTTCATAATTCAGACTCGCTTGCCCTTATTTTGCCAAGTAGGACGTGGTCCTAAATCAATATCTTCTGTTGATCCTTGAACAACCTTCCTGTCAAATAAACCAAAGGCGTCACTTTGTTTTCTAAAGTGATGGGGACAGTTGGGGGTGGGCGGTTTGCACAGATGTAGATGGGATGTCATGAAATAGTTCATGAATATTTATTATGTTATTACCATTTCCCGTGATTTCAATAGCGCAACTGGCTTGCAACAGAAAACACAAGAATGAAGTAAGAAAAAACAAAGTAGATTTATTGACGTTTATATTTAGGCATTTAACAGCGACTGTGTTGGTATTATCCCTATTTGACAAATTTAGTATTTAAAAGCTAGGCCAATTATCTAAAGATAAATTACAATTATTAACTTTTGCTTTGTTAACAACACATGGAAGAAATCGTGTTCCAAGCTCCGTGTTAGTTGCTGTGAAAGTTGTTTTGTTTCATGTGAGTAAAGCGAAAAACACCTTTACATGTCCGTAACATTCAAAAAGCAGGTGTCAAGTTGAAATTTCTCACTCAAGTTGAAAATAATAAATCAGCTGTTATCGTGACGCCCACATTGCCTGCCGTGAGTTGGCGTCTATTCGCATCTTTTCATTGACTTTTTATATAATTTACTCACCCAAATCGATTAATTCGTGTCTGGTATGAATGCGGTATTGTACTTACACTAATTTACACATAACTCAATTGCGACATAACCACAGCCTTACAATATAATTGGTTGCTTGCAATGTTGCTTATAAATAAAGCCACACTACAACATTGAAATTGTATATTTTCTTTGCTATTTCTTTCTTACTTCAGGCTGGCAGATTCCCAAAGTTTGTGTCAAAGGAGATGGAGGCTATGTATATTGAGGAGCTCAAGAGCTCAGTCAACCAGCTAATGGCTAACCTCGAGAGCATGCCGGTCTCAAAGGGAGGAGAATTCAAACTGCAGAAGCTAAAGAGAGGACACAACACCTCCATCATAGATATGGGACAGGAAGATGAAAACCAGCTGTCCAAGTCTGATGTTGTGCTGTCTTTCACACTGGAGGTAAGGTTCTGAGCCTCAGGCAGTGTTTCATTTCTGTGTTTCAGGCCAGGGCCCATAATGAAAGAGCCAACTGAAGATCCTTTGTGACTTCTCTTTGGACCGAGTGAATGGAGAGGCTAACCCATGAAATTCTTACTCAGGGACAATTTTTCACTGCACTGGTCTGACCTTTTCTGAAGAGTTTTGTAGACCTTATATTGTATAAATCCCCTTTAAAGTGCACTGTGTAATTGGAAAAAAGACGTCTTTATTGACGGAAATGCGATATAATATACAAAACTATATCTTCAGAAAAGTTTGAAGATCTTACATAATGAACCATTTTGTTTTTATTACCTTAGGTTTCCATCTACATACAGTCCTTCTACATGTAATTTTGTCACCATGTTTCTATAGCAGCCCTAAACGGACAAACTGCTCTACAGAACGTTTCATAAACGTGTTTTCTTCTTCTGAAAAGAAGCAAAAATATAACATCTTTGTCCTGTGTCAGCCACCATAGTGCTTTGAATAGAAGGAGTTGGTGGTTGGAGGAAATTCGTAACCTCACAGCTAGATTCCTCTAGATTTTACAGCTGAAATTTACACTTTAATTATTAAAGTTAAAATTATTAGAAAAAAAATATGGTTTCATCTGGTATTTTGTCATATCTACTGTTCTGTAAATGGGCTGACGTGTGCAATCATTTCTCAGTAAAAATCTGTAGCTTGTGTAATCATTAGATATACAAATATCGTGACTTCAATACAGAACCTCAAATGCCGTATTAATGCTTGCTGTAAAAGATCACTAAGAGCTTGTCTTCATACAAGTTGCATAAAGTTAAGATTAACCTCACCCGTCAGGTCATAAATATCCGCCGGCACCATTCGTTGTTTTGTATTAACAGAGCTTTGATCGAAAATTAGAGCGTGAAGGAGTGATAAATTTAGCAATATTACCAGCTGCAGTGTTAGTTTAACACATGGCTCTGTGAGATTTTAATCTTTGCTGGGGTTTGAAGTCTTGCTATTGCATAAATTATAGATAGGCTGCTAGACTGCAGACAGAAAGGGCTGGGGCATATTAAAAAGCGTTATACAGCACCATGTTTTTGATAAATGATCCCAGACAATATCGAAAGCCTGGGAGAAATCTCTGCTCTCAGGTCTAAGGTTTTGCTTTGGTTATACAACCCTGGTCTGGCTCTTTTCAGGGCAGTTGATAATGATGTGGCTGAGCTTTAGGAGTCACAAAGGCAGACGTGACAATGTTATATAGATTTGAGAGGCCGGCTTTGAGTCATTGGAGTCTCTTTTGGGGAGCCGTATGGTACTGTAGCTGATGTTATATGTGCTTTGGGTACGGGGATCGATTCTGTACAGATGTTAACAACAGTTATTCAATGAATGTCAAAAACATTGTAACAACAGCATCCAAAACATGACTTTGTATATAAGTTGTATAGAACAAACTTGCCAGTGGAATACAGCTGAATGTTCTTCATAAGATAAATGTTCCTCCTGTGTAGGTGGTGATTATGGAGGTTCAGGGTTTGAAATCACTGGCTCCCAATCGCATTGTGTACTGCACAATGGAGGTGGAAGGTGGACAGAAGCTACAGACGGATCAGGCTGAGGCTTCCAAACCAACGTAAGCAGATTGTTTCTTCAATTTTGTCTTTTTTTAAGGTTCATTTGGAATAAGGATGCACAGATGAATCTTCCAGAGACTTGTATTGGCCCATTCGATCACATTTCATACATCAATCATTACTTCTTACGGCAGATCTTAAAAACCAATCGCAATTGTTGACATCAACGCGTGAGGACGTACATGATGATTCTTTATTCTAATTATTCAGTACTCTGTAAAACCAATAGTTACATTACATAAATTACATAGTTACTGAGATAATGTAACTAAAATATAAAAATGTAACAAAGGCAACATCTATAGTATTACTTCTAAGTCATCACAGTAAATTTGGGAAGAAACATGTGAGCAACACAGATAAATTGATAAATGGGTTTTATTATATGTCAGGTTACGACTACAATAAGCTACTGGCTAGTTATACTGTTGCTCTACCATGCTGTAGAATAGTCAAAGCTTCTCATTCTTAAACCTGTTAGTCCTTAACATTACCGGTGTGGATAAAATCCATAACACGGAAATATGCATGATGACAACAATTTTTAGGTTCTGCATCCTCGAAGCAAAATGTATCTCATTTGGCCAGGATCAGATACTCAGGGGATGAGCACATGATGTGGTGCTATTTTGGGACTCCACGTTTCATCAATGGATCAGATGCCAGTTCCCAACGAGCTAAAGAGAGAGGGGGATGTAGTAGGCCAAGAAAGAGAGAAGGAGAGAGAGAGACAGAACAGATTCAGAGAATATGAGACACAGTCTCCATGTACTCTCAGAAAAGTAATCAGCTGTGAAGAAACTGATTAGGAGTGCATTTCCCAGTGGAGCCTCAGGAGAGAGAAAGAGATAGGAAAAATAATGACGTCACAGGAGAATTTGCATTTAGGTTCTTTCATCACACATGCTGGCCTTCACATGTTATGTGTAAGCTCACACACATACAAATGTTGTGTCCTTGGATGGGAATCCAGTTTTTATAAACAAGGTCACCTTCAAAGCCCACAATAAGGAAGACTTAAAATGAGGCAGTAATGTCAAGGACATTTCCTTTTCTGGTAGAGCTGAAGGATGTAGCAACAAAAAAATGTACATATTGCGGGAAAGCCAAAGAAGTTAGCAAAATGCAAAAATATATTTTTTAAATCACTGCTGGCTTTACTCTGTAATCTTCATTGTTTCCCCCAAAATCTTCCACGGAACCCAAAAGAAGATATTTGAAGAATGTTGTTAACCAACATACAACTGGTTTAGTGTCCATACAATAAATTATCAACTTTCATTAAAATATCTTTTGACAGAAAAAATGACACAATGTTTTGAATATTCTGTATCATGCCCATTTAATATCTATCTATATCAGAGACATCTCTCCAACTCTGCATATCAGTAAGAGTTTCTCTTTCTATCTGTTCTTCTGTATCTGTAATTTTTATTCAGCTTTGGCCTCCTTTGGTTTCTTAAATTTCACTTTTCAATCTCTTTTCCTTTTTCAAGAATAAATCACTTAGTTCTCATAAAAGCCTTATGGATGTGAGTCATGGAACTCAGTCTATATTCATGTATTCATGCTGCTATCGCAGGCTGGAAACAGGGAGAATTGGCTCATTTTTGCAAAGCATAACAGCGCTAATGGACACACAAGAATGTGTCACATCAAACAGACATGCTGATGGAGAAGATTTAGAACAGTGCTTATGGCAAAACAAAAGAAGCAAATGCGACATTCAGGTGGATTTTATTATTTTAGTTTAGAAATTGGATGTCAAAGAAACATTTCTTACTGTAAAAGCACATACAAACAAAATCAGCTTTTAATATCCAATTTAACATTCTGTCATTATTTACTCTACCTCTTGTGACCTGAAGGACTTGTGCAGAACACAAAAGAAGATATTTAGAAAAACATTGTCTCTGTTCATTTCTAATTGCATGTAAAAAACAATGCAAGTCAAAAGAGACCAATGGTGCTATTTTACCAAGAACTTGAATTTATTTCGAAATGTATTGGAATTTATTGGAAAATATTTTTTGCATTCTGCAGAAGAAAGTCATACAGGTCCTAATGCTGGGTAATGTCAGAATTTTCATGCAGGGATGAACTATCTATGTTATATCTATACTTATGTCTATTTCCTGTTGTTCGGGAAGTAATTCTGAAACAAAACTTTAGCATAAAAGATTCATGAACGTCTTCAGGAAATCCTCAGCGCTTCAAAAGAACAACGTTCCAGTAATAAAATGTTTCCCTTGGGCCTGACAAATACTGTACACACCGTTCAGCGAAGCTTGGCCAAGTGCAACATTAGCAACCTTCTGACACTTGCCATAGGCACTGTTAGAATGCCAACTACTTTGTCTCCAAGGAAACCAAACGTATATACATTTTGACCAGAAACGAAACAGTTCACAAACGTAATCTGTCGTGATGGCTGACTCAGAATTATAAAATATTTAAAAGCCTTGAAATAATATTGTGTGAAAAATCTCTTTCACACATTTGGTGAGCAAAGTCCCTAGCAAAGTCCCCTACAAGCTTATATCTTCGTATGCAAATGACACGCATTACTCCACAGTTTGATGCAGATAAACAGTTTTGCAAATGCATTTGATAATGGTCTCAATCTATTCTCAACCGCCCAGGATTTTTTTTAATCTCCCCCTGGTGGTTCTCAAGCAGATCGACGATTGCGCTCGCCCGTCAATTCAATCTGAATTCGTCACTTGTCTCTGTGATATATCACACTTCCCACCACACATTGCAGATTTCCCTTTGACACCAGCTCCATCTCTTTCATTCCCCCTCTCTTTCTCTCCCCACTTTCTGATCTGTCGCATTTAACTGCTGCTTCTGAAATGTACAGCCTGTTTCCACGGCAGCGGATCGGGTCACGTGTTCATGCTTTAGTAGGCCAACTCAACCCCTCACTCTACGTGTGTGAAGGAAAGAGAGTCTATTCATGTTTTGTAAGGTGAACCTTTCTATAGTGTTGCATCATATTGGTTTTAATGGATGCACATTTACAGTTAGTCATTTAGCTGACGCTTTTGTGCAAAGCAAGGTTCACAAAAGAATCAATCAAGAGGTTACAAAGCATACATCAGATGAATAATACTAGTCTTAGTTAGATAAAACACATTGAAGAAGTCAAGCGTGGTAACGGAAAGATTTTTTTCTTATAGTGAGGATGCGAGGAAATCATTTTTTTACAATGTCAATGCAAGCACATTTGTGTTTCATTCCGTCCCTGCAGTCTCTCATACATGCAGAATTGAAGCCTGAAGCAAAGCAGAACCGCAGCACATCATTGCAGAAAGTTGCTTTATTTCATTTATTAATTTATTACCCTACATTCACAATAAGACGGAGCAATACAGAGAATACATTAAGAATGAATGGCTACAGAAACAGCAAACAATAATGGAAAATAAAGGCATGTATAAGGGGTGTCAAAAGTAATGGATAGTACGCAGCTAGCCGAATGTGAATTAAATCCCGTAATCGGATCAAAACTAGCCAAACAGAAACAAGAATAATTGTGAAAATAACTTGGATATTAAAACATTATTACTGATATTAATAGTGCTATAATATTGTGAATTATTAGCATGTCTAAAATTTTGGTTACCTGATCTCTCGAGCATCCTATACCCATGTTTTGAATGTGATTCTTGGGTGGGAATCGAAGAGATAACTTTGGTTTAAAAAATGCTTAAAATTGCCAATTAATATCCATCAAACTTCATATTGATTTATCTAGAAAGTCAAAATGACAACTAACTAAAACCAAAAGTGTGACATGTTTTTTAGCAGATAAATTCTTAAAATTGAGAAAAAAAATTTAAATCGGTATTGTGATAATACAGTATTGTAATTGTGATATTGCTATTATAAATACAGTTATTAGATTAGATTAGATTCAACTTTATTGTCATTGCACATGTAGGATACAAGGCAACGAAATGCAGTTAGCATCTAACCAGAAGTGCAATAAGCATTAAATACAGGTTATATATGTATATATACAATAATTATACAGAATATATGAATATAGATAAGTATTATGGACAGATTTTACAGGTTAATATACAGGCAGATATACAGGCAGGTGTGCTATGAACATCCTATACATTATGTACAAGTGTATGTACACTTTAGACAGAACTATAAACATAACTATAAACAATAAACATAACTATATATAATATATAATACAGGCAGGTGTGCTATGAACATCCTATACATTATGTACAAGTGTATGTACACTTTAGACAGAACTATAAACATAACTATAAACAATAAACATAACTATATATAATATATAATACAGGCAGGTGTGCTATGAACATCCTATACATTATGTACAAGTGTATGTACACTTTAGACAGAACTATAAACATAACTATAAACTATAAACATAACTATATATAATATTGTTAGCGCAAGATCATTATTATATTATTATCGTGAATAATTTAGCCGCAATAACTGACTGGTGAAAATCTAATTTCGTGACGGCCCTAGCATAAATGTTAGTGTATGTGAAAACTCTTGAAATCTTCTCTTGGTTATTTGTTTATTTTTCAAATGTCAGCCGTGTCTGTTATGTGGGCGAATCTCGTACCTGTTAACACCAAAGCCTATCCATCTGCTGAGCTTATTTTGTTTAAAACTTCAAATGATACAATTGCCCGTCTGTCTCGCATGCACTTTACAATCAGTATTGGAGTGTTCTGACCTTATCAAATGATTTGTTAGCGCAAGATTTCATCAGCCCCCTCGTGTAGCGGCACAGGACTGTGCAACAGAATGCTGTATGTGGTTAGCTGTGTGTCAGTTGGATGAAAAGTGTGTTAGAGTTGGCCAAAAGTTGGTTCAAAAGCAATGAATCAAAGATGTGAGCTGTTTCTGTTTGTTCACAGCTGGGGAACCCAAGGAGACTTCACCACCACACACCCTCTGCCAGCAGTCAAAGTGAAGCTCTTCACGGAGAGCACTGGAGTACTGGCCCTGGAGGACAAGGAGCTCGGCAGGGTAACACTTTTCTTGACATAGATAGATAGATAGATAGATAGATGGATGGATGTATGGATGGATGGATGGATGGATGGATGGATGGATGGATGGATGGAAGGATGGATACACTGTGTGCACAATTATTCAAGAGATCAACACCCTATATTAAGGTGTGCATAATTATTAGGCAGTTTGTTCTCCTCTGGAAAAATGGGTAAAAACTGACTCTGAGAAGTCAAACCGACCAAATATTTGAGAAGAATCTGAATCTGAATGAGGCTGCCAGGAACCCATTATCCTCTAGTGCTTCCATATTCCACAAATGCAAACTACATGGATTGTCAAGAAGTACGAGGCGTTTAGTTCTCAGAGACATGGCCCAAGTAAGAAAGGCAGAAACCCGACAACCACCGAACAAGACACATAAGTTAAAATGTAAAGAATGGGGCAGGAAATATATGAAGACAGATTTTTAAAGGTTTTGTGGACTAATGGGATGAGAGTAACTTTTGACGGACCAAATGGATGAACAAAATCAACTCTCAAACCTCCTTTAAATGACAAGCAGTGGTACAGAAAACATGGTACAATTCTTCAAGCAGTGGAACAGGAAAAAGTCTGCATCTTTCAAGAACACTTTCATTTTTATTCAAGACAACAATCCATCACATGCATCCAAGTGATTCACTGTGTTGCTGGCCGGTAAAGGCCTCTAAGATGAAAAACAATTGATATGGCCGCCTTCTTCACCTGACTTTAACCCTGACTTCTTAAGAAGAAAATTTACAGGGAAGTTGAACATTAAGCCTCTCTGAACAGTGTCTGGGAGGCAGTGGTAGCTGCTCCAAATAGTGATTCTGAACAGATCAAGAAACTGAACTTCTACAGGAATGGAAGGCTTGTGACTGTTATCAAAAAGAAGGATGGATATATTGCGCACAGAGGCTTTTTTAATAATTCTGCACACTAGTAGTTGCCTAATAATGGTGTACATATTTTCTCTTAAGAAAGGCTAAACTTGACTTTTAATACTTAAATGGTCAGATTTTACTTTTTATTTTATTGACCAGGAGCACTGTAGTTGTACAATAACAAAATGAATCCTGAAAAAATCAACTTGCCTAACAAGTACATGCAGTGTAGATGGATATATAGATAGATGGATTGATATCCCCAAGGTCCTTTGGCAAGTGACTAATACCGGATGCTTGGTTTCGACTTCATAAATGTCTCTGTGAAGGCAGAGGTAGGCAGGCATTTTTAAGCCCTTTGCTCTGCTGCGAAAAAGATTACGCCAACTCAACAGAGAGGGAAAACCGGAATGAAAAACACACAACGGAGACTAAGAGAGAAACTCTGATAAGGTGCCAAAAGAAGAACAGCAGCTTCTAAGTCTCGATACACAGACGCATGAGCCAAATTAATTGAGTGTTTAGAGTTTTGCGCAAAACGCTGACTGGTTAAGTAATGTGACTTTATCAGCTCACACACAGACTGGGGATATTTTCCCACACCAGCTCAACCTCTTTATCATGTTACTGAATTCAGAGTGTGTGACAATGATTTGAAAACGTTTGTGGGAAAGACACATGCTAAGATTATATCTTGAATGTGTGTGTTTATGTACATGGAATTTTATCTAAATTTATAGATGTAAGCAGGGACATAAATAATGTTTTCCAGCTGTAAAATGTTCTTTAAATAGAGATGCAACAATATATTGGCAAACAATCACTATGAGTCGAAAAAAGGATTTTTTACACTACAGTTGGAAAAATCGGACCTGGTCTTCTTTAACACGAAATATTCTCAAGAACGTAGGAGACAAAAAGATTTTGAAGTTAAATTAGGGTTTCTGTTCTTTTGGGACTTCTATTGTGTTCATTTAACAGTTTTGGATTTTTCTTATACTGTTGATTAGGTTGTCCTTCACCCAACTCCAAACAGCCCAAAGCAGGCGGAGCTCCATAAGATGAGTGTGACCAAGGCCTGCCCAGACCAAGATCTGAAGATCAAACTCGCTGTCCGCATGGATAAGCCTCAGAACATGAAGGCTTGTGGGTAAGAGATTCCAATTTCATTGAGTATTTCGTAGAGGTTAAGCGGACTGCCTAGCTTCTCTTAGACCACCTTTCCTTCTCCAGTGTCATTAGAAAATGTTTAAAGGTCAAGAAATGCATTACCCAGTGGAAGATGTCATGTTTCTTCAACTTTTCTTTATACATCTAAGGGAAGCATTTATAATAAGTATAATAAGCCCAATTCTTTTCTGGCATTTTACTTTGAATTGTGTAATTGTTTTTGTTCCATGAATTTGGTTTTTCTTTTAGGTATTTATGGGCTGTCGGCAAAAATGTCTGGAAACGCTGGAAGAAACGCTTTTTCGTTCTGGTCCAGGTATTTTATCAATTTTTATGTTTTGTATGGATTAATAGTAAATGTCTTGTTCCATTTTTTTATAGTATTTTTTTTCATCACAATAAACAATGTCATTTGGGCTATCATAAGGAAACATTTTGTCTGTGTAATGCATTGAATCATTGTACATTTTTTATTCGTGCATTTCTTCTGCTATAGGTAAGTCAGTACACCTTTGCTATGTGTAGCTATCGGGAGAAGAAGTCCGAACCACAGGAGCTGCTTCAGTTGGATGGCTATACTGTGGACTACACTGACCCACAGCCAGGTTTTCATATTTTTTACACTTTTATGGGTTCACATTATCAGAAGCATAGCTAATATTTGATTTAACATTTGGTATTTGAATATGAATCATTATTTGTTATCACTACCAACGTCCACTGATGAGCCCAAGCTAAAGTTTTGCATGTTCTCAGGTCTAGACGGAGGCCGGGCTTTCTTCAACGCAGTGAAAGAGGGCGACACTGTGATCTTTGCCAGCGATGATGAGCAAGACCGCATCCTATGGGTGCAGGCCATGTACCGGGCAACTGGCCAATCACACAAACCCGTCCCGCCCACCCAGGTCCAGAAACTGAATTCTAAGGGCGGAGCTTCAGCACAGATGGACGCCCCCATCTCTCAGTTCTGTAAGTAAGCATATCATAAAGAATCACGTTAGCCAGTCGAAAACTTATGAAGCTGATAGGTTGACATCCCTAACTTCTATAAAAGTTGATCTTTTTTTACATAAATATATATTGAAGCTGACATGGGTGGCAAATAAACAACTGATCCAGACAAGCCTTAACCCTTGGTGACGATAAAGCCTAATGTCCCCGAACCATTAACCACATTGATATTGTCTCTATGACGACAATATGTAAGACGCATATTGGATCCTTAAAAATAAACAATTTAGACTACTGTCATCCTTAATATCCACGACCGTCTAATAATGACCCCACGCCATATATTAAATACAAATTATCAACCTGCTTAGTTACTCCCTAGTGATGTCCTAGTAATGTCACCATGAACTCAGCATACTAAAAGGTAAGAATGAATGTGTAGAATAAAGCAGTGTGTTTAATTCGATGTTGTCTTTTTTTCTTCCGGTGTTTGAAAGTTTCTTGGGGTTGTCAGTGTCGAATAAGTAAGAAAGTAGATCTTAGAAAATTTCTGCATTTCTAGAAGCATCTCAGGATTTAGAATACAAAATAAAAATATTAAATAAAATACAATATCACAAATGTTAAAAAATCACTTAGTTTTACTGAATAAATGTATTTTTTATATATCAATAGAGTAGTGTGCCATTAGAATATATAAGTTTACATTTCTAAATATTTATCTATTACCATTATTTGTTAACATTTAGAGAGATTTCTTTAGGGCAGAAGTTGTGTGACAGTAGCCAATGCTTCACACAGAAAGCTGGTGTCATCAACTATTATTCAATGATGAAAAGAGAGATAAAACTTAAGCAGACTAAATCCAGAAGACCTTTGTTAATGTCTATATAAACATATAAAACAATGTATAGACAGTTCAGTACAGAACAGTTAAAAAATCTGTAGAAACAACAATTCTGTAATAAATGCGCATGATGCTTAATAGTGTTCAGGGGTATCTAGATAAGAGTCTGACATCCTCAAACCCAATAGTTCAAACACTGGTTTCTCCCATTTAATCTTGAATGGCTTTATTAACTTGCGTGTCTGACTTTTTTTAGTCAGGGAAGTTAAAATAAAAAATCTGTGAAAATCATTTCTAAATATATTCTTGCATTAAAATCAACGTGACTGTGAGTTTACCAAAGGATGATTTTATGAATGATTTATACAGATTTTCCTTGTCTGAATCGTGAATTAAACCCCACATAAAGACATAAATGAAGACATAAAAAGAAGGTGTTAGTTTATTAAACGATATATCTTTTTTTATGAACATTAATATGCCGCTCAGCCAGTATTGTGCCACAACAGTGGTGCTCACAAATGAACCATCTGTGAAAAAATATCTCCAATAATTAAAATACTATTTCACATAAACATCAAGTCACTTGTATTATCTAGATAATAATAGATCCTGCTATTCAGAATCTTGTCTTTTGGTGTGCATCAATTTCCACAAAGCCCCTCAAAACACATTTAACCAATGGTAACATACGTTTTAATGCCTATACAAAATCTTAAGCTAGAAATTCTGTGTTGTCCATTGATTTTGTCCTGTTTGTGAATGTTTATTGTGGTCAAATGATTCCCTCACAAGTTCAGATGCCATTCAATTTGTTCTCACTGTAACACAGACCCTCTTCAGTCTGAAACATTATTACGTCGTGTAAATGTTTCACC
This sequence comes from Triplophysa yarkandensis, assembly GCA_033220385.1. NCBI lineage: Eukaryota > Metazoa > Chordata > Actinopteri > Cypriniformes > Nemacheilidae > Triplophysa > Triplophysa yarkandensis. The sequence goes on along the minus strand of CM065670.1, from coordinate 5,309,068 downwards.
CTCCACCTTAACCCAACCTTAGGTGGTCTTGAATGGCATAGACTAGTGGAAAATACAACAAACTACCACAGACAGACAGACTTCCCGACACTATGCTGCAGAAGGTTTTGCAGATTCTAGAATACTATGAAGGTTGCCAAAAGAAGTTATATCGCTGATGCATAGACATTTGTAAGATACACTTAAAACCGCAACATAAAACATGAATAGAAACTGTACTAGTAGACAGGGAAATTAATTTATAACAATTAATATTTAATTTTGACGAAACGTAACAGGATTTACACGTAGCAAATGCAGGACCTTCATAGAATCCATTTAGAAACTGATACTGGCATCAAATACACATTTGACCAGTGTTAAAACGTTAATGTCGGAAGGTAAGTGTATTTGCCAGTACGGTGTTAATAAATGTATTAGTGATGGAGTTGAGTCTGATGTAGATCATGTTAGTGTCCGGGTAAACCTGCGTAAAGCTCAGAATCCCGTCAAAATCATCTGCAGCAGGCCTATCTCTCTCTCTTTTCTCTCTCTTTCTGTCTCTGTCTCTTTCTCTGTCTCTCTATCTTTGACTTCTCTCTCTCCACCCACCAGTTCAGGCTGCACTATTCATGTCAGTACAGGTGGTTGTATTTTACGTTTTCCTCCGTTCATGCTTTGCTTGTACCCTTCTTTAGTCCTGCAGCTGTAGTGGAGTCAGGGTTTTCGTGTCTGCTTTTTCTTCAGCCTTGTTGCTAGTCTTTATGTTATTCTGGTTTGTCCCTTCTTACCCTGCTGTCTTCTAGCTGGACTCAAGGGTAAGTGCTAACCTGTTAGCTAGCACCAGTCAGATAATCCTAAAACCATTATCTGACCAATTGAATGTGCTCTCTTTATCCTTTTTTCGAGTTTTGTTTCTTTTCCTTTCAAATCTCACTTCTCATGCCTTAGACCTACAAGTAGATTTATTTACTTTTGTGTTGAACCTTTTTGATGATGGTTTCGACAATCTTTCATTATTCCAGTTTAGGTTGCATGTAAGTTAGTGCGTCTGTATTTATTATTTAGCTAAGTTGATATGGTTTTTGATTTATTTGCATAATTGCCTTCTCTACACGGTGTAAAGACCTTTAGGAAACCCCTCAGAGCAAAGGTCAGGGGGTGTGTCGGTTAAATTCGAAATGACCGATTGAAGCATTGATTCCATTTTTACATTTAATGGTTTAAAACCGTCTTCGAGATAAAACAACCAAATTTTAAGCTAAATTCGTAACCTGTCTTAAAGACCCTATGGAATCAAAATCACTTTTGAGCATTTAGAGTACATGATAGTGTTATAAACCATGACAAAATTGTCGGTAATTTCCAACGAAAACCTGGGACAACGGACCAAAAATATTCATGCCCCAAAAAATTTTGCAACACGTTTCAAACATTTCAACATGTTCTTTTACCTTAACACATTGACAAACACAAAAATGGCATATTTAAGTAATTTCATGGGGTCTTTTATCGTAACGTTTAAGCGCCACTTGAGCATTTATATTTTGACTGTACGAACTTTACTCCTGAGGGTTCATTTGCCCGACAACGAATTCGAACATGCTGCAAAAGAGTTGGCAAATATGTAAGCGGAGTATTCTGAATGCTAACGTGAAGGGGCAGGTACTGCCGTCCCTCCTCACCAAGAAATACTCCCGAATATGTTTAGTCTAGAGAAAATGGGCCTCTATAAAGTAGTCCCTTAACCCAATGTAGAGCCAAAGATCTAGTCCATTTTGCACATGTGTGTTTTGCCCTTACTGCTTGAGTAGGTGAGCATTTTATGTCATGTTATCCATTCAGATGCTGATGGAAGACGAGTTTATTTCCTTACTTTTTTACTACGCTCCATTCTTTCTGAGAATGAATGATTTTTTAGCCTATGTTAGCTTCATGCTAAAGCCGCATCGGAACAGTAATGCTAGCCTGTTAGCATGCCACCGAGGTGGTTTGCTTGTCAGTGTGCTCAGCAGGCTCAATGATCGCACTGAAGCATTTCTTTAGTATTGTCAACTTGCAAATGCTAAGAGAAAAATACCGAATGCTAATGGATAGAAAATGTTCTGTTTCCTGTTCCTTTTCTTGCATGATGTTGCAAAGCACAGTGGTTATGTGTCACTGTCGCCCTGCATGTTACAGACATTCATTTTCAATAAACGTCATAAATAAACATTGTAAATACGGTAACGACTTTACCCAGAGATCACGAATAAGTTGAAATAGCCGCATTCCTGTTTAGAGGGTTTAAATGCCTCACTGTGGAATAAGTACATTATAATAAATGTGCTTTTATAAAATGTGAAATAAATGCAAACAAGTTATATATTAACGCCTTTTCAAGCCACCGGTAAATCATGTCTTTTCTTTCCTTTGATTCTGTAGTTCCTATAGCTCGTATTCTCTTTTCGAATAAAGGGATAATTCATCCAAAATAGTTTATGAATTACTCACCCATTTCATACCTGCATGACTTTGTTTCTTCCGTAGAATACAAAAGAAGATATTTTTAAGAATGTTGGTAACTGAACAACGGCGGTACCCGTTGACTTGCATTGGTTTTGTGTTCATACAATAAACGTAATTTGAAAAACATTCCACAAAATATCTTCTTTTGTGTTCTTCAGTTCATACCGGTTTAAAACAACAAGAGGGTGAATTAGTAAAGACAGAATGATCATTTTTGGTGCACTATCCCTTTAAAGATTTCGTTCGATTACATACTGAAGTGCTTTTCTCTACTCATTAAGTTTGTCCTTTGTCTATCCTCTCTCTATCTCATTCTCTCACAGTTCTTCATATTATTACTCCTTGTCCTTTTTTGTGCCGCTGTTTTTCTTTCTGTCCTATCCTTTAGTTTAAGCGTCTACAATTCTAGCGAAGCTTTATATAATCCGAACCAAGGTTCTCTTAGTATCCAAACAACATGTATTTGTATCAGATTAATTTAGCCCTTTTATTCACAGAAAAGGTGTGAGATCATTGTCATTATCTCGACACATGTCCCGATCATGCTGGTACACGATGCACATGTTCCTCCACGTTCTTCTCTCATTAAAGCACATCATCACCGCACGGACTTAGATTCTATCATTCCTTCACTAATTAAGCAATTCATCAGCAAGTTTTTAGGAATAAGTCCAGGTTTTACGTTTTTTCCCACACCATTAATCCACAGCCAACAGTGGGAAAAGTATTAGAACACACTGAAAGTCGAAGTCATGGTTAATTTTTCACTCAAATTATTATTGCAGATTATATAATTTGTATTAAATTGAAAAAATGCTAAATTAAAACATATTACTTGTGGTCTCAGATACCACCACCAACTGTTTTTGCATATGTTTAAAGTAGTGTGATTCATTTAAAACATGAACCCCATTGATGGCCCATTAAAATCTTAGTCATGGCTTTACTATACAATAAATACATATAGTTTATTGTATTATAATAATTATTATAATGATTTTGCCCTAACATTTTTGCCTATTGTATTTCCACAAGCACACAATCCATCTGTTTTCCTTAATTGTCAATTGCGAATGGCAGAATCTATTGTGTTCATGTAAAAGACAGATTCAGATTCATCATTTGGAATTCCGCCACCTCCTGCCGTACGTTCAAACGCTTTGATTGCGAGAACAAGAAGCGATCACGCACAGTCCAGCTCATGCATGCACATCTAGACTGAATGTGAGCTGAGAGGTTAGCGATTGAGGTCCGATTGAACTCTGCTTGACTTCTGCTGCAAGTTGACAATGTGAAAGCTCAATGTTCTTGATTTGCCATTAGAGAACTTTCCGTAGGCATTAAGTTTTGTGGTGAAGGGAGAAAAACTCATTTCCCCCTCTATATGCTAACTTCCTTCTCCTTGACCTGCCCCCCCCCCTCTCCCCTCCTCTCCCATGATTGGCTGGATAGATGCTGACAGGGCACAGAAGCATGGCATGGATGAGTTTATCTCAGCTAACCCATGTAGCTTTGATCATGCCTCCTTGTTTGAGATGGTGCAGAGGCTCACGCTGGACCACAGGCTAAATGACAACTTTGCATGCTTGGTAAGTCTGTAAAATATCAGAAGTATTAAAAATCAAAGAAACGATTCATTTTCTTTTGTCCTCTTGAACTATTCTTGTATTTCCAAAAGAATGAGCCAGTTGGCTTCAAGTAACCTATTTTATTTCATTCTATTATTTCTAAATAAATATCTATAATTAATGTATATTTTAATTAGTTTAATTTAGTTTGGTTGTGTTCTACTCTAGATAAATTCTCAGTAGTTTTATATTTAATTGGTAAATGGCTTGAAATCTTCTGTTCTATTCTATTATTTCTAAATAAATGTATAGTTTGTAAATTATATTTACATTCTTAGTAGTTTTATTAAAAAAATAACAATATGTATGGTGGCTTTAAATATTCTTTTTTATTTAATTATATTCCTTCTAAATAAAATTCTTCTGGTTTTTATTTAAATTCATTTTATATGATTTAATTCTATTTTATATATGCTTTCTTACCCGTTTTGATTAAAAGGAATACGTTAAAATGTCTTTAAATATTCAGTTCTTTTCTCTTGTTTCTTAAACAATTCTGTTCTTTACATTTTTATATTTAATTATTTACATATATTTTATTTTGGTTCATTTAAGTTTATTCTTTTTAATATATATTATACATTTTAACAAAGACAAAAGTAAATAAAAAGGCTTTAACAGAATGAGGAATAGGTCAAAAATATTTATTTTGCATTATTAGACACCTAGCATGATACATATCTAAATTAAGACAATTGCTTTTTAACATACCAAATTGTCAACTAAACCATGTTTGCAGGGATGGTTTAGCCCAGGTCAGGTGTTTGTCTTGGATGAATACTGTGCTCGGAATGGGGTAAGAGGGTGCCACAGACATCTGTGTTACCTCGGTGACCTGCTGGAGAGAGCGGATGCGGGACACATGATCGACCCAACGCTGCTCCACTACAGCTTTGCGTTTTGTGCCTCCCACGTTCATGGCAACAGGTACAAATCACATCTCCATCATATATGTGCTGAAACACACTTTTACGGAAGTGTTAAAACTTTGGGCAAGAGACAGATCTAGAACTCGGATAAAAAACGGCAGATTACATCATCAGCCCATTTTTATACTTTGATTTGCTTAAGTGTTTTTTCCCTGTGAATGTTCTTTATAATTTTGCCAATTTTGTTGTCTTTGTTCTCAATCATGATCATTTCTTTTCACTTTCCAAACCTCAGCAGTATTCTTTCAACCACTACGCTTTCCATTCTCTTTTGTTTTTTACTTTCCAAATCTCATTGTGTTGCTCACTTCATTACATGTTCCTAAAAGTCAGAGGGGGTCTGAGTTACAGGGGGCTGGCTCAAAGCCAGGAGGGGAAAAGCAGTCTAAAAAAGGGAGGAAATGTAAAACACAACTGGCCCCTGAATGTGTAAGGTAAGAGGGTTTATGGAGGACATACTCACATCTTATCCTATACTTAAAGGGATAGTTCACCCAATTATGAAAATTGTGTCGTCATAACGCATCTTTGTGTCATTTCAAACCTGTATTACTTTTACTGCATTTATTCCAAAAGAAGATATTTTGAAGAATGTTGCCATTCACTTTTTGTCTGTCCATACAATGGAAGTGTATTGATGCTGGCTCTTTTTTCAAAAAATCTTCTGTTGTGTTCTGCGGAAAACTGTACAGGTACGAAATGATGACACAATTTTAATTTTTGGGTAAACTATCACTTTACCCTTACAAGCAAACGCGTCTCATGGTTGGTTTAACAGCTCAGGTTGGATTGAAGTCAACATGAAACATCCTTCTTGATTCATCATGGCCTGTAATGTGATGTATATAAATAACTGCAAAATGAATATTTGTTTTCTTTAATGCTATTGGTTTAATGATTTCCTGTTGACTTTAAGCCTTGGAAGTGGTTTCTATATGCACTTGTGTAACGTATTTTGTTGTAACCACTCACAAGCTATGATTCTCTTCCCACTGACTTGTTGAAGGTATATTTATTATTTTTCCGCGGCCGGGTATATATTAAATGTATTTTAATCTAATATGACACCCGAGTGAAGTGCTGTGACATCGATAGCTGTAAATTTAAAAAAATGGGTTGGAAACAATCTCCCCCATGAGTATCCCAGAAGGGTCCCATCTGCTGGGTACAAATACATTTATAGCCGCCGTATTAGATTAAAGGAAGCCAGACATAGCTCCTGGTTAGATGTTCTCCCTGGACTTAGTGTGCCAGGGCTATATTTTATTGTGCTTTATTGTTACGAGTTTGACGGCTTACTGAAATGTTAATGTGGTTTGATTCGCTGTGAGTGGGCAATACTGCAGGCTCTTCAGAATGTAGTAACACGGTGTCATCATTAGTTTTTATGTTTAGTATTTGTCATTGTAGGTTAATAAATAAACGTACCATATAAACAAATGTTTCTTCAAGTGATGTGCAAGTAATGTTATGTTTTGCTGGTAAAACAGGCCTGACGGTCTTGGAACAGTTACAGTGGAGGAAAAAGAACGCTTTGAGGAGATCAAAGAACGATTACGTGTTCTTCTAGAAAACCAGATCACAAACTTTAGGTATGTAGATAGATGGCTTTTACAAAAAAGATTCTTTGTATTTATGTTGATGCTGAACATATTGATTTTGATGTATTGATAATTTTTTGATCATTTAATTTGCATTCAATATTTATCTGACTCACTATCTAAAACAACTGGTGGAAATAATTTTTTTTTGGGTTGTTGACATTCTTAAATTTAAGAGATAGTTGTGAGCTACATGTTATTTTTTTTTTTTGTTTAACACAAAGAAAGATATTTGAAATGTTAGCTACCGAGATTTCAGGGCATGGTTGGCTTCCATAAAAAAAATATTTCTCAAATTTTTTTGTAATAAAAAACATAAAAGAATATATTTTGAAGAATTCAGGAAAGGTGTCTGGGACACCTTTGATTGCCATATCATTTTCTTAATGGTAGTCAACAGTGCCCAAACATTCTCAGTTGCTGACAACTTCTGAATGTCTTTGTTTGTGTTCAACAGAAAAATATTATTTACATAGGTTTAGAAAATTTTTTGATTGATTCACTTCCATTTTAGTGTGTACTGTCCTTTTAAAACCGTATAGAATTTTCTTCAGCCCCAACACTATTTTTATTTTTTTTTGTAGGTATTGCTTTCCGTTCGGTCGCCCTGAGGGAGCTTTGAAAGCCACTTTGTCTTTGCTGGAGAGGGTAATAATGTCGATATCACTTACATTGATTCATAGTCAAAGGTGTAACAGCGATAAAAGGCAAAAGAAAAGAAATTGATGTTCTTTTGCTCAGTTGCTTCTTATTTATGTTTCGTTGTTCTTAAATGTATAATTTTTTCAAATACAAAAGCTTTGTAACACTGATTCATACTCAGTATGATTTCAATGCATGATTTCAAAAGCAACACATAATATGACTCTGAATAGCACAGATTTTTTTTACAGATTTGTGTTTTCTTACAGGTGCTTATGAAAGACATTGTGACGCAAGTGCCGCAAGAGGAAGTCAAAGGGGTCATTCGGAAATGCTTGGAGCAGGCAGCTCAAATCAACTATCAGCGCATCACTGAGTACGCCAGAGTTGAAGGTGATGACCTAAACCTTGTTTATTCCTTCTTTATGCTTTTTTAGCACTTAACCAAACTGTTTTTAACCAGGATTGCTTTTGCTTTCAAATGGTAATTTTAACTGGGTTTATTGTGGTTGATATTTCAGTTTATGAGAAACAAAGGTTGTTTGTTTAGGTAAGTCAGTTGAGGTGGAATGGAAATTTTATTTTTTTGAATACTACACACTTGCTGTGAATACAGGTAAATCTAATTTCTCTCCAAAATGATTACAGAAATACTTTTGTTAATGTGTTGGTCTGCATTTTAAGGATATTTCGCAATTGGTTTGCCTGTTTGGATTCCTTAGTATATATTTTTCAGAGGACAGTCATGCTTTTGGTTTCAAAGATCAAAAGGATTTCAGCTTCTTTTTTTAATGAAGAAATTCAAATGTCTTCTGTTTATTCTCCTTTTGTGTGTGTAAAAATGCATTCAAATCCACACAAAGAAAGGCTTCAGACCATCTCCTATCTATTGCTGAAGATATCACTTGAAAATGGGACACAAGGGACCATTTTTTATTCTATTATTGTTATGGCTTGGATCAGGATTAGAATGGACATGAGAGGTACAGAAGATGAAATAACACTGTAAAATTAATCAGTTAATAGAAAGAGAGAAAAAAATGCAAAGAAAAGTGGCTGAAAGAATCAGTGATGTAGGGGGTGGCAGCACCACCTCGAAAAAACAACATGTTGGGCAAAAAGCGTGAAAGAGGATTACAGCTGAAGATGATCCATATGGAGAGAGATATCCGCATGTGGAGGGGTGAAAGGACTGTGGGCTGTTTTTGAGGAGGATGTTTGTTTTAAATTGTGATTATGAAAAATGACAGCATATTCTGTTCACTCACTCTGTCTTTCTCGGAATGCCTTTTATTTCATCAGATCATTGGTTTTGGCACTTTTTATTTTAAAGAGTGTGACAAACCAATGATGCTAATGCGACAAATGGCTGAAATCTTTCAAAATGAAGTATCTGTTTACAAGTCTGTCTTTAAAAGACTTTGGCTGTTTGTTCCCTGATGACAATAAGTGACATCATTTCCTCAAAGGCACAGTTCACCCTATAAGAAAATTACAATTTTGGTTCAACCCTTTGTTGGTTTTCTTACGGTATATACGTATATTGAGATGGGTGTTGGCTGTCAAGTTAAATTAAAAAATATATATATAAAACTACGATCCACAAAGATTACATTTAAGGACATTAAGATCAATTATAAAATCTAAATTTAATTTTTATAGTGAACTGTACCTTTGACAGATACTTTTTCCCCTTCCACTTTTTATACAGGGATATATAGTAACACTTTATGATAAGGTTTTATACAAATGGATTAAAACAAAAACAAGCTTTTACAAAATGCATTGATCTTGAGTAATGTTAATTTGAATATGCTAAAATGCATTTTTAGGAGGATTTTAATGTCATAAGATGTATTTATTGATATAGCGTTACAAATATTATGATCTAATAAACAAACGTTTATCTGTAAATTAACATTAACCATGATGATCAACTATTGTGACAGCATAAATTAACCAATGCAACTGAAATTATTATTATTACTCTAGTCCATAACATTTCTCTCTATATCACCATCTCTGTTTGAACATAAAATTGCAGGATATTTTACATTTTATCTTATATGATTTTTTTTAGTAAGACATAGAAACAAAACAAAATTGATGTCAAATAATTTCATACTTACATCAACTTTAAATTAATATTTTAAGCTTACCATTGTGATTCGGAGAACTAAAATAAATTTTTCATTTAACAGAATTTATTAACCTTGATTTATTTAATATTTATACATATTTAATTATACTTACATTTTTGTATTTAAGATAAAGTGTTACTAAAATATTCACTTAATTTCTCATCATGAGGAAAACCAAACAGTGGTTGTGGTTTAAGAGTTATACCATCGAATCATGTCACATTTCCCAGCATTTTCCAACAAAAACCTGCTTTATTTTTCTTAATGAGAACTTCCCTTTAGACAAGACATCACTTCACCATGTTTGACCCTGAACCCCCTTTCCTGACCCCAAATTTTTTGCATGCCGGAATCCTCTTTTTTATAGGAAAAAAGAGGGAAATGTATGATCACCCTGTCTACTCCTTGGCTACACAAGTGATGGATTTAACCATCCGTGAGTAACAACCCACCACCCCATTATTCTCTACCTCTTCATGAAATCAACCCTCATGTCACTTCGTTCTCGGAACTGTCAATAATCGTTTTGCCATCTTCATACAGATGACCGACATCGAGTAGAGAATGAATACCTAGCTTTCTTGTTCCTATTTCGATAGCAGAGATTTTTCATCTGTTTGTAATATGACATGACTAATGCATCCGTTCAGCTTCCTCTTGTTCGCTTTTGGTTCAGGCTCATGTTTGTGACTCGAATGCATTTTTACTTTGCTCGCTGTTTGACTTTGTCTGAGTGTGCTGTGGTGTGGTAGGTGGTTCCCGAACACATCGACAGGTGACAGAGCCACTGGGAGAGCGGGAGATAGTACACGTGTATGAGTTATGACTTATATGTTCCAACATCACAATCACAAGTTTGTCCTGTTTGTGAATATGATGACTGTCGATTTGTCAAATGGCTATTGTCTCTGTTCAGTATGTCATGTTGCTATTGTTTATATGTTATTGTTGTTTCAGGTGAGAAGTATGTGTTTGCCATTGTTATATTAATATTAATATTATTCTAGTATGTCCAATACCCAAGATACTCTAAAGAGCAATAAAGTGTGAAATTAGCAGGAAAACATTCCACCCTGAGAAATAAATCTTCGCTTTTCCTCTTTCTCTTTATTCCTCTCTTTCTTCATTATTCTTTGTTTCGCTGACGTTCTTTTTATCTCTCTCTCCTCTCTCTCTCTTTCTCTCAAGTTGAGAAAACACTAAAGGATCAGAAGGATCCAGGTGAAGCTATGACATCATCCCTTTAAACACATCCTGGAATATGCACAATTAAAGGGAAAACTTCCGTAGTGTGAAAATCCTGTGCACACCATGACATGCAGCCCACTTTTATGCAGTCTTTTTGTGAAGATAGTATTATTTGAAAAAATCTTTTGTTGTAAAGTAATGTAATTGTTACATGTTATGCTGTAAAAATGTATTGTATACTCTGTTAATAATGCACTGAGTAATACTATCTTTAACAAATATTTTTCTATGTGTCCAAATGAGAGGATGCAAAATTCACTCAATTCTCTCATTCACAACTTGCTTGCTTCACAAAGGTTTTCCTTTTATGCCCAGTTCCTACTTTGGCATTTCCAGAACATTTTGGACACATTGAAAATGGATAAAGTATGACAAGCGGATGATGATAATGACAGATTATCATCACATCCGTCATCATTACTTTATCATGCTATGTTGATGACATCATGGCTTTAGGAGCAGTTTCTATTACATATTAATGATACACAGACCACTGTGTATTAAATACTTTTACAGTTCTCCACACTCTCTCCTTTCCTTTTGTAATAACCCAATAATGCAACGGAGCAATAAACCAATAGCATAAAAGTGAACCTTTCCCACTCTAGACGACAAGATTGAACAGTCAGACAAAATGATAAATAAGTCATTTGCTTCATGACTGAAGGAGCGTTTCAGTCAATAAATTAAAGATTTTCTTTTCTCCTTCAGTGGAGAGCTTAGCACTGCCGAGTTGCTCGATATTTGTCTAGCTTTTTTGCTTTCCTGTCGTATTCATTTCATCCTGTTCAGGCGAAACTTTATTATATGTTCAAATCAGAAGCACTTTTGTTTGTCATTTTCATTGAAATGTCGCATATGTCTGACGGCTATATCTTGTCCGTTCTTTTTATCATGCATTGGCATTAACTTAGATGATAGCTTCAGCAGTAAGAACCTTACAAACAATAGATACAAATGACAGGAATACGGTGGTGTTGAAAAGCCTGAGACCACATACATAAACCAGAAATGTAAAGGCTGCAAAGGTTACAAGTGTGATTTCAAGGATTTATTATATCCAAACTATGTCTTAAGGGTTGCATACATATAACATAATGACTCATTATGTTTTTCATAACTTAGAATGAGATTGAGTTAACTAGTTCAGAGAAATTAAAACAGAACCATTTGTTGCATTTCATAAGTTCACTGCTAAATTTCACAAACTGCACCTTTAAGCATAAAACTTAAATTGAAAATATTTTAAATAAATAAATGTAGCATTAATATATGCATATATAAATATTTAAATATAAGAAATATTTTAACCACTACTTAAAGTTTTTGCTTCCATACAAGCACAGAGAACTTATCGTATTTTTATTGTCGAGTGATGTCATTTGTAATGAAAATTATATTAAATAGGAAAATGTGACACAAATATTGTCACTAGTGCTCTTGGACTTTTGGACACCACTGCATATTATGTAAGTTTGCCAAAATATATACATCATATATTTTTCTCACTCGAGTGTATATTTGAAACCAATTGGTTATTTTGAGAAACATCCCATATGCATTATAGGTTTTTTACATTATTTCCACAATTGAACAAAATTGCCATTTAAGGCCAGCCGTTTTATTAACCCAGTTGGATGCATATAGTGTTAAAGATCACAAATAATTAAAATACCCCACAGCATTAGTTAAGCATTTTGTGTTATGAGTGTCATCAACAATATTGTCATTCCTGCATGCCCAGTTAAATATGTATGACTTCCTCAGACTGCATTCTAGTGGTCATGACATTAGAAATCTATAATTCACTTTAAAATAATACTTTAAAATTAACTGTTTCTCTTCTCCTCACCACCTAACTCCAGAGAATGTAGCCAACCTGGCTACGCCAGCTAAGAAACTGGAACATGTGATCCGCCTGGCAGAGTTAGTCATAGAGGTACTACAGCAGAACCAGGATCATCATGCCGAGGTGAGTCAGATTTATCTGTTCTTTTCATATTCCCTTTCTACTTTTCTATATCTAGTGTATGGGGTATGTAGGGCCGGATAGTTGTGAAATATTGTGGAATTCTGTCATTGTTTACTCATCCTGATGTTATTTCAAATTTCTTTCATTCTTTCTTCAATGGAACGCAAAAGAAAGTAGGATGCGAAGTCACACTGTGCATTTTTTTTGTATTGTAACCAAAAGTAATGATAAATATATACTATTAATATATATAATTATATAAAGTTTTTGCTTAAAATCAGTTTTTATGTATTATTGTTTTTATTTTTTATTTGCTTTTTGTTTTTTATTTGCTTTGCTTTATTTTGTTGTGTTTTGTTTTGTTTGTTATGTTTGTTATGTTTGTTTTGTCACTATTCGCATTCGTTATATGGAAACAGCATGGTTGGCATTTTGCATAAGGCCTCCTTTTGTCTTTCATGGATGAAAAAAATCAAGGTTGAATAGACATACGGATGAGTAAATGAGTTTTTTTTTTTTTGAGGTGCTGTAATAATGATAATAGTTTGTTTGTAAACCTGAATTGTAAGAAAATTCATAAAACAGCAAAAGTTCATCCATATGATCCAGTATACTTTCTCTGGATCTACACTTTGAAGGCAGCCTGAGAGTACATATTCTCTGTGTTCTGAATATTAAACAACTCCCTTCGGAAATCACATAAGAAACCATAGTGATTTGCAAGAACTGGACAATTTGCATGTTCGAGCAGTTGACTAGTACCAGTTCTACAAACCAGTACATAACTGGCATATAAGGTCATCGTATGGTCGTCCTGATATTTATAGATTTACTGTATCTTTCTGAATATGCTTAACAGGCTGCGGTCACAAGTTCAGGAGACCAATCGGTACAGTATCATGTTTCTTTTTTTCTTAAGTTGTCATCACATAGTACCTTTTCCCTCAAGCATGACGATTAATGCAGATATAGGCTATTTTGTAATGTTGTATGGATGGGGCGGATGCAAGAAGCAGAGAATATGATATATTGTACATAAAATGGTCTCTGGAAAGCCTTGGAAAAACTTTTAGAATATGGCAGGGTCATTTTTTATGGACTTACACTGCATTCGTGCAACTTTTCTCCTATACCTTACTGTAGACAGCCTGCAATAAAAGCAAGTTACATTGACACAGAGTAATTTACAAAACCACTTTCCACCTATAGAGCATTCCTTCTGAAAGAATCAAAGTAAATTTTATTGTTTGGCTACTGTCTTCCCTCTTAGACCCCTTTAAACCCAAACCAGTCTCTAAGACCAGCTACAACCAGCAGCTTTGTTTTCTTTAAACAGGGAAGATAGACTTTGAATTGTTGCTGATTCTAAATTTGTTGAGAATTAACCTTTTTTACAAAAAAAACCTTGCACATACATCACTCTACATCTCATGTTTTTCTCACCATTTGATCCATGGTTGTACAGGGAAAAGAGGTATGTGCTTAAAGAGAATGCATTGGAATAAGCCCCTTACCGGCTTGTGCATGAGCTTTGAAGGGTTCCCTTACCCTTTATTTTCCTGTTCCTCACAGTCGTTGTGAGGACATTTTTCCCCACGTCCAAAATGGGTTTGTCTGAATTCCTCAGCATTTTGCTTGTCCAATCTCCCTTTACTTTTTTGTGAGGCTTGCGTCCCCACTGGCAAGGCTATCCCGCACAATGACTTATTTGCTTCGAGGAGAATGTTTTCTTTACCCACCTTTCGAACCTTTCCCAGTAAGCTGTTCTGCCCTTCCCACTAGCTCACTCTCTCTCTCTCTCTATGAATAACCAAACAATTGAGCTTTCCTTCCAGGACCAATCTTTCCCAGTTTACAGTATTTACTATAAGATCTTATTTGGGTCAAATGGGACATAATGGTTAGGCATGTTTGCTATTGTCTACAAAGTGCCCCATAATGTGCTAGATAGGTCTTGGGGAAGGATTCATGAGTTACTTAAATGTAGTGACCTTATTGATCTGGTTAAGCTCAGCTTTATGAAATCTCTCTATATTAGACCAATATAGTTATTTATAAAGGGTTCAGGTAAGTGAAATGGTAAGTCTTGGGTACTTTCTCTGTGGAGACATTTTGGGGCTCATGGAAGCCGTAGGTCTTTTACAGGGATATAAAGTACAAAGCATGCAGCCAGATACAATGAATGAGCCTCTGAAAAGGCTGATCAGTTTCCTGAATGGGTTTATCACTGGTCAGTTTTTTAATTAGACAAAAAAGTCAAGACTGCTAGCAAGCCCAGTTGATAAGACACTTATATTCAATATCCTGCCACACGTCCAAAATTTATAATCACTTAAAGAGATTAAAGCACAGTATTCAGATTTATTTAGTCATCAAATTGTCATAGCCAAGTGAAGAAGCCTGCTGCTTGCTTGCAGTCTTTGGCGTATCAGGGACTGCAATGTTGCATGATTGCGAAACACATCCCCATCCCAAGGGTAGGGATGCAGTGATGTGAACAGTTCACATCTTCCATTAGGAGGGCAAAAGCATGCAGGGATTTCAACCACACTTGCATGAGACCTGCACCTCCGCTGGCATCTTGACTCCACTGGCAATAAATCTGATAAGGGAAGCATTGTTTTATATAAAGTTCAGTGTCCTAACATTTGCAACACATGATTTGAGCTTTTTTTTGTAATATTGCAGACCCTCTTTATTTTGTATGAAAGGGTTTTAGAAAGTCTCTGAATTGTTCAGATCATAAATAGGAGGATATATCTTCCTATGGTGAAGTATTTACATAACATTTAGACTGGTTTATGTAATGTTGAACATTCTGTGTTGCAAATTCCTAAATGCTTTAAAACAGGTTTAAAGTCTGTAATGGCAAATGTATACCCTGGTGAACTGGTTACTTGAAAGTTGTGTCCGCTTTTACAATAAAAACACTTTTATACAGTAGACTCTATAAAACATGAATTATTCTTATGTAACAGCCATTTTGTTTAATACAGACTTAGTTAGGTCTACAAGTCTCCTTCAGATGGTGGACACTTAACCAGTTTACTAGCTTTAAATTGTCCGACATAACTTTATACTCTTTATTTCTAACTCTCTTCCTTTTTCCAACCTTATGTTTGGAACACAAGGCGTTTGCATGGTGGTCAGACCTGATGGTGGAACATGCAGAGAACTTTCTGTCTCTCTACGGTGTTGATATGGATGCTGCCCTTGAGATCCAGTCTCCTGAAAGCTGGGACAGTTTTCCGCTCTTTCAGCTTCTCAATGATTTTCTCCGTACTGACTGTAAGCACACCTCACAACACATTGTTGAAAGAGTAAGGACAATTTTGTCATAATTTACGCATCCTCCAGTTTTTACAAACTTATATCTTTCTTGTACTGAATAAATTAAGATATGGTAGTCTGGTGGTTAGAGCTCTGTAGTGATATTTGGCCCCTAAACAATTCTTGTACATAGCTTCTGAAAGTAGCGCCTGACAAATTAATAAATATAATTGTGAAATATCATCATATACTCCCATAGTAGGAAAAAATATTATTTTGCAAGTCAATGATGACCTAAAACGGCAAAACTAAATTAAATATATATTTTTGAGCTACAGCAAATTTCAACCAATTTTGATTTAATTATACTTATATTTTTATGTTGATTGGTGGAAACTGATCAAGATTTATTGACTTTTTTTATAAATCATCTTTAAAACTGTTTTTGCAGTTCACCTATGTAACGGAAAGTTTCACAAGCATCTGCAGGACCTGTACGCCCCTCTTGTGGTGCGATATGTGGATCTTATGGAGTCCTCCATTGCCCAGTCCATAAACAGGGGATTTGAGCGGGAATCATGGGAACCTGTAAAGTAAGACACCACTTCCTCATTGAAACTGGCCGGTGATCGGGAGCCAGGGCCTTTCAGGACCAAAATATCAAACAAAAACCAATGTACCTATCCATAATAAACTGTAGCAGGGCAGACACATCCCAATCCCAAGTTATTTCTATATAGAAGTATCTTCTCCACATATCGACTGTATTTAAATATGAGTCATACAGTTGGAACACTTAGATGTAACTCAGATCCACTCAGATTTAATGCCATCTGAACAATAATTCTAATTTAAAACTAATGGTATTTATTAAGTAGAATTACATCATTCTAATTCATTGAGTTCACAGAGAACTGGATAAATTTAAGCTGTCTTGTAAGTTTCCATCTTTTTTTTGTGAACTAACACTCATATTGTGCGCTTTAAACAAAATGCTTTTTATGTCGTAATCAATTCTTCTGTCACGCTTGATTTTGGTTTGCTTGTTGATTTTAATGATTTCAGGGCCGGTGAACATAACATTATGTAGATGAGATTTAATCCGTAGAGAAGATATAGCCTGTCCAAATATTTCAAACCTTCAAGAACTGATGCCCCTTGAGAAATATAACCACCATGGTTTTCCTAATTTATTTGTTGTCTGTTTGTATGTGTAAAACATCACCACTGTCCCCAACCTTCAAAGCAGCTGTTTGTTTTTGCTGTTGAAAAATTTATGCTTTTACTTCCTTTTATATACATATATATGTGTGCTGTTATCAATATTATCGATCATGAGTTTCTTTCTACTCAGGTCTTCTGTTTAAATGTTGTTTAGATTCCCTCCCTACATTTGATGACTGCTTTTTGATGTGTCTGTTGTTTGTCGAAATATGGTCTTTCCCATTTCTACGTTCTTCTCTTTTTTATGTACTGTATGTCTTACATTGCTTATTTGCAGCATTCCACACTGCCACTGTTATGGATTTTTTTCTTTTTTTTGTCTGTTTCTGCAGGAGTTTAACAAGTAATCTGCCCAATGTGAATCTACCAAATGTGAACCTCCAAATTCCCAAAGTACCAAATCTTCCCGTGCCAGTAGCAGGACTATCTGTTAACCTTCCACAAATGCCTAGCTTTTCCACTCCGTCCTGGATGGCTGCTATTTATGACTCTGAGTGTGTATTCAATGCATTTACCTGAGATCTGATGCATTCAAAAGTCTTCTTGGCATGAAAATGTTTTGAATTAAGGTAATTATTATCGATCAAGTACTGTTGTACCTTAGCCCATTTGCCAAAATTGAAGACCGTCTAAGATTTTTGTTTAAAAAACTTTAGTAATGGACATAGAAAAACTTTAGGCCAAGAACATGTGCCTCCAAAATCATTCTCATGTCAAGTTGCCTGTGAAGGGTCCAGACAGGCTCATGTGATTTGTTATTGGAAATGAGAACTGAAAAGATTTTCATTTTCCTCAATGTGCATGCCATTGAGGTTGGACTGAGGTGGTGAGATCTGGATTGCAACCCAAACCTACAATTGAGGCAGTGTGTAGTCTTTGTCCAATACAGTAAAATTAAACCACAATCTTTTAGCAGATAAATCAGTACTTTAACATCTCAAAGGAAGACCACTCAGGATCTAGCTTTACCACTGTATGAAAGTTATCACCTTTATTTATCTAAATACTTTTTAATATTATCAGGATTCATGCTATTTTAGTTAATATCAAGTTCTTATAAAAGACTTTTCTAAAAAGTTCCAACATAAAGTATGCATAATGGGATATTAAGTATTGTTGAGTCTATTCCCAAGAACTCATGGAAGCATCAAGCTACAATAGGTCTATCCAGAAGAAAACATTCAAAGCACTGAGGCTAAGATTGAATGGTGGTCTAAGATGACATCAAATGGGTTTGTTTGGTGTGAAAAGTATTAGTGGGTGTGGTTTGGTAGAACTCCCTGCCTGCTCGTACAGTAGCTCTGTCATTGGTTTGGTGGCTGATGCTCTGAAGTAGATGGTACTTCAGTGTAGCTGGCATCCAAGGCAGTAGAAACTGACCCCCATAGAGTTCAAACATCAGAGTGGGCTTTTTCTGGAGAAATATGCGTTATAGTTACCATCAGTGAAAAAATTCTTATGCATACTCAATATATAATATAAACAGTTTCACAAGCCCCCATTAACTCTAATGTTTTAACTCTTTACTGGCCCATATCCCCTTCACCAATTTCTACTCAGGATGGCAGCGTCCTCCAATGCATGAGGTGTTGGGAACTCCTTTTGCCTTTGTAGGCATGAATGGCGAGAGAGGGCTCGGTGTGAGATCAGCAAGAACTTAAATCAAAATTTTACACTAAGAACTGTTTAACAATCTACATTAAGCTTTATTTACATACTGTTGTTTTATTAAAGAAATAGTTCACCCTGATTCTATTAACTTTCATTTTCTTGTGGAACCTAAAAGTAGATTACTGGATATGGGTTTGGAACGCCAAAGGTAAGTAATTGGTCACATTTTCATATTTGGGTGAACTATCTCTTAAAGACCACTGGTTACATAGCTTCTATTGCTCTGACGGACAAGTGTCCATACAAGCCTTCTCTCACCATGACAATTCTTGACCCCCTCCCATCTAGAGTTATGCGACAGAGCAAAGTATGCATGAATTCTGGTCAGTCTTATAAAGTTGTTCCAGCAACACCTGTCTTGTTATTTTACCATACACTAATGCAATCACATCCCTGTAAATAAAAGCAGTTGGTGTATGGTTAAAATAAAACCTGCATAAGTAAAGTCAGAGATGCGTAGCATCTTTTTATCATTCCATTCCTGAGAAACAGGTCGACAGAACCTTTGACCTCTAATATGTCACTGTGCCCGGCAGCAATGGCTCGGGAACGTCGGAAGACCTTTTTTGGAAGTTGGATGCCCTCCAGACCTTCATCCGAGACCTACACTGGCCAGAGGAAGAGTTTGCCAAACACCTTGACAACCGCATGAAGCTCATGTCAAGTGACATGATCGAAACAAGTGTGAAACGGTACAAAGGATCATCATCTTAGAAACCTAAAATATCAGTAAAGTTTATGTAAATGATGACTCATGTTTCATTACCTTTGCCGATCAACAGTACCAGGGGAGCCTTTGAATCAAAGCTGACTAAAAGCAGCCGTTCCACAGACTTCCGCATCCCACTGTCCTTATGCACCATGTTTAATGTGATGGTGGACGCCAAGGACCAGTCTGCTAAACTGTGTGCCATGGAGTTAGGCCAGGAGGTAATTGGCAGAACTTTTTGTTAATATGTTGTGGTAGACGAAAGGATGGATTTTTTTTATATAACATCACCCTGGGGAGTTTTTGAAGAAGTCTTAGATAATCTAAGATGAGTTTGTACCATACTAAGTTATATGAGTGTATATAAGTTTGCACGCAGAAGACTCAACTTAGCGTATCTTAGTCTTGAAAATCTTAAAAATCACTCATCAAAAAACTTGAGTAATCTCTTCTATTTTAATTGAGATTTTGTTTGTACAGCTGTGCAGTAAATGCAGCAGGCAACTGCTTAATCCACCAACTGCTGTTGTCTGCACGGTACATTGTATTCATGCAAAGTACATTTTCATCCTTCTCTCCTTTTCAGAAACAGTACCATTCTCATATTGATGAACTTATTGAAGAGAGTGTAAAAGACATGATTTCTCTTTTGGTTGCAAAGGTATGTTTGGGATAACACAAGGGACACAAGGCTCTTGAAAATGTTTTATTTGAATTGTGTATTTGTTGTGTTATTGTTCAATTGGTTGTGATTTTGTGTCACTGGAACAGTTTGTGGTGATTCTTGAGAGTGTTCTTGCCAAGATCTCCAGGTATGATGAGGGAACCCTGTTCTCGTCCTTTCTGTCCTTCACGGTAAGAATGAAGTCTTCTAACTGTCTTTATATAGTTTTTTAAGATGTAGGAAAGTTGTAGTTCATCCAAAAATGAGAATTATGACACCATTAATTCACTCCGATTTCTTTTCAAAATCGGATGACTTTTTCTTCTTTAAAAATCAAACAAAGATATTTTGTAGAATATCAGGAACTGAACAACATATAATTCATATCTATTGTACATTCATATCTATTAAACTTCATATCTGTTGAATGGACACCAATGGAAGTGAATGGATGAAGTTACTGTTCGGTTTGCTACATTCTTTGAAAAATCTTCTTTGTATTTTGTGGAAGAAAGACAGTCATACAGAATTGACTAATAATTTTTGGGTGAATTATGTCACATTTGCTAATTTCTTCTAATAAATATTTATGCACACTATTGTTTGCAGGTCAAAGCAGCATCCAAGTATGTGGATGTCCCTGTGAGTATTACATATTTAACCTACTTTTTCTGTTTTTTTTCTGTCTTCTATGGAACACTTATTCTCTCTCTCTTCCTTTGTCTTTCCAATGCCACATCTACAGAAACCAGGAATGGATGTTGCTGATGGCTATGTGACCTTTGTCCGTCACTCTCAGGACATTCTGAGAGATAAGGTCAATGAGGAGGTGTATATAGAGAGGTTATTTGATGTAAGTAAGATGCCGTTACCTCCGTGCCTATGAATGGAGGGCCCATCCAAAATGTGGCAAAACACTGGGGCATACGAGGGATAAGTCACATTTTGAGTGCCGAGCCTCGAGATTTTACACCCAGGCCTATCATGACCTGATGTTCCCTAATGTCTCATTGCTGTGACTTCCTGTTCCAGCTCTCTGTGCTCTGATGTTTCATTAGCCACGATGCATTGGACCTCTGTGCTCTGGTGTTGTGTTAGCTACTGTGCGTTGGACTATCCTCACCTAAGCAGTTTGAAGAGGCAAAGTGTCACCACTACCACCCAGTGGATTATTTATAAAACAGTGCTCTCCAAATTGTACAATTATACCTAAAAATGTGACATTTAAGGGATAATTGACACAAAAATAAAAATCTGTCATTGCTTATTCATTCTCATGATGTTACTGTGCGGGACTCTTTCATCTATGGAACACAAAATAAGATATTTTGAGAAATGTCTCTGCATTAATGTCCATACAATAGAAGTGTTTGGCGTACACAGAAGAAATAATAATATTTGTAAACATGAGGTTGGGTAAGAACGACAGATTTCAAGTTTTGTATAAACTATCCTTTCAAACACATTTTACATCGCCGTAACAGACACTTTAATACCGTCATTTCAGATCTGTTTCGGGTCATTTAATTAAAAGTGAAATGTTTTTGATAAAAATTAACAAAAGCGTTTCCCCCTCTTTAACTTCTGGAACCGTCAATTGACTTTTAAAGAAATGAAACAAAAAGCAAAAAGAACTGATGATAAAACTAAATCTTGTTTATCTTATTCTTAGATTAGTTATACATCAACATACAATTACAAGTCATTTGACACACAAAAGACAGGACAAGTACTCCACTGCAACTGAGAATTCTCCTACACATTTTAGATTTGTCTTTTCTGACTTAAACTGTAATCAAGTCACCCGAGACAGTACAAGGTGTTGATGAAGAAATAGACGTGCTCGAAATTTAAATTTAAAAGCACATTTAAAAAAAGAGAGCACTGTTCCATTTACAAAAATAATCCTGTGTGATTTTGTGAACATGTGTCTATGTTCCACAATGGCATTCATGTGTTTTCATATAGTTTTCATATATACAGATGTGTGGACCAGTGGTTGTGTTTCAGATGTGTATGTGTGCGAGTGAGGGTTTGTTGGCTTTTTATTTATATTTTTATTATCGTGTATTGTATGTGTGCAAGTCAGTCATGTGTCATACCATAATGTAAAAAGCAGTATTTTTCAGTCAACTGTGCGTAAAACTGTGTATGTGTGTGAGAGAGTCTTGGGAAGAACTATTGTACCTTTTGCTCTTTACTTGCTTTACTTTACTTGTGATGCACACACATCTAATGCATGCCATCGAATCAGACATTATGTATTTATTATTCAAAGTTTTCTACTTTGGCTTTCAGATTATTCATTATTTGTTTGTTGCTTGCTTTGACTTGTTTTGTTCGTTTTTTTTTAGTTTCTTTTATTAGTAGAAATGCATCTAACCTCAAAGACCCAAGGTGAATGCGATACACTGCGTCTGTGATAGTTCAGTCCGTCTCTGTTTCGGTTTAAATGCTGTCTTTGCAGGAATTCCATCCAAACTAATCACCATCGGTCAAAGACCCTAAGGCATGAAACAAAAAATTATTAAAATAGAAAAATCTATAAAGGCGTCTTTTATAAAATTAATATCAATGCCTAAAGTTTTAACGTCAAACTTAAGCAACATGGCCAAGAAGTTTAAGAATGTGCCAACCAACGCTGAGTTCCTGTTTGGATAGTTCTATTAAAATGACTGAGATTTATAAGCATGTATGGTTTATTGTGGTCTTATGAGGTCAAGGGACATATTCAGCTAAGGGCTTTAAATCACATACTTTTAACACAGTGAATTACACACAAGCACCTGCTAATTTAACTTATAAACTTTTTTTAGGATGCATAATCATTACTATTTTCATATTATAGTTTATATAAAAAGTCACATTATTCTTTTTTTTTAATCCTTTATGGTTTTAAAACTATCATCCATAGCTGAATACTCCTTTCAATATTATAATACTGTGCACATACAGTTTTGTATAATGCTGTTGTTAAAGGTTGTGGTCACACACAACTATATTTCTGTATGTCTGTTTTGTTATTTTCACAACATCATCCATATCTTGAAAACACTTTGTACTCACGACAGCCTAACCCTAAGACAACATCCCGACTCATTCTGCATTCCTTCAAAGACAAAATGGAACTTATCTCTAAATGTCCTGCTGTTTGATCACATTCTGTCGAGTGGCATGAGTTCTAATCAAATAATCTTCCTGTGTACATCTTCTAGCATGACCCACCTCCTATAAACCCACCTCATGCACACACACAGTTGTTTGCCCTGGACACTCACATGCTCACTATGCATGCACTGCACGCTCCGACCAGTTAACACTTTGAAGTGGACAGGAAAAAATCACATATCAAATTATTACTTCAAAAAAACAACAACACAGATCTGATTTTTTAAGATTAATGCAAACTAACATGCATATGGATAAATCCAGGAATATGTTCAGTAACCATCATTGAAATTTATTCTCAGGCCAGTGTGGCTTTAGTTTATTTGCATAGGAAACAACTATAAACTTGACTTGAAAATAGCCCACTTCAAATCTCTCAGATCGATATCTTCACCTCATAGGTTACAGCGCTTTCTTCTAGATGACACATCATCCATTGAACCACACGTGTGCTGTTTTCTTTGAACTGAAGGAACAATTTTATCCTTGCATTGAGAATTCTGAATTTGCGTTGTGCTCAGATTAAAAAGAAAAATTATAAAATGGCGAAATGGTTTACAAGATAACAGTACAACACACCTTTGCCTGCAAATGCCATGTTTTCCTCTTTTTGAGTTTGAGCCCCAATATTCTGATAATGATTGCCATTATTTTGATTTTTGCTTATAGGGTGTTTTTGTGTGATACATTAATAATTGCTGTTTTTAAATATTCAGCATAGGTTATTTCAAGAAAGGGAAAAAACATTTAATCAGTGGAATTCTTAAGACATCTTAAGAGCTTTTATTCACGCTTGTTTCATTTTTATTCCCAATCATTTTATCCTTGGGTTACGGGTTAAACTGTATCTAAGTTTATAGTCTTCTTGCTAATTCTGCAACTTCCTAAAGCATGGTTCATGTATTTTTTCTTATGCTCAGATGAGATTTCATTTTCAAATTGTCTGACTAACTTGGTTCTAAGTAAGGGTTGTGTGTGTATTAATGTCTGTGTGAGCTGCATGTGCGTGGTTGACTGAGATGTTTGGGTGGGTTCCAAATTTTTTGTTTTCTCTGTTCGTCCACAGTTCTGTCTGTATGTATGTCTACACATGCTGGTCTCTTGCATGCGTTTGTTTGTCTGTCTGTGTTTTGCTGGAGAAGGCTGTCTTTTTGTGCTTTGCAGCAATGGTACACAGCAACTATGAATCTGCTGGCGACGTGGCTGACCGAACGCATGGAACAACAGCTTCATGTCTATCAACTCAAAATCCTCATCAGGATTGTAAAGGTATTTCTTTCTGATGTTTAAGGACTTTATTGGCTAGTGGCATGATGCTGTATGTGCCAAATCTCTGTAAAATCTAAGTTTTCTACTAAGTCTTGTATTCTTGACATCTTGCTGATAAAAGTATTATCTTGCCCTGTTTGGCATTTGATATGTGGCTGCAATCCTAGCTGTAAAGTGCAAGTAAAAATGTTTTCATCAACGCATTTTATTTAGCAAAATATTGCTATTCCAAGTTGGAAACTAGTTCAGAATATCAGAAACATTGTTATTTTATGAATCATGACAATCATCAAAAGTTTGCCACATTTAGTTTTTTATCAAATGCATAATTGGAAGAATGTTGGTACCCATTGACTTGCATTGTTTTCGTGTCTGTACAATAAAAGGTAAGGCGGCATTGTTATGTAACCAACATTCTTCACAATATATTTTGGGTTCCACAGAGAAAAGAAGTCACAACGGTTTGAAATTTGCTAAGTAGACTATAACACTTGGCGATTTCTTATTCTTGTAGAAGAAGTACCGCGATTTCAGGCTGCAAGGCGTTCTTGACTCTACACTCAACAGCAAGTCGTACGACACGGTACGAAATCGGCTCACCCTGGAGGAAGCCACGGCCTCCGTCCGAGAGGGAGGCATGCAGGGCATCTCGATGAAGGACAGCGACGAAGAGGATGAGGAGGATGATTAGAGCATCGAGCCATCTGGTGGCACCCACCGCCCTGTCCCCTACCTGTCTATCCATCCCTAACCCATCCCAACACTTTAAACTTAGCCTGATAATGTAAGATGCATGTAACAACTTTCATTACCCAGTTAGCCACTCTAGGATTTCCCCCATCAGCTGGAATTGCCCACAAACAAAGCTGAAAAACAATAAAAAATCAAGGAATCGTCCTGAATAAAAACAACGTTCAAAGACCACGATTGGCAATTTTAGCTGTGTCATAATATAATAAGGTACAACAAACTAGCACCAATTTTTGAACTCATTCATTCGAGGAATTTGTTTCTATGTGTTCCTAAGCAATATGGAGTACCATTTGTTTGATAATGTCGAGTGAGATTAATAGATGTGTCCCTGTCCAATGCGATAACATATATGGCGCTTCTTTGACGTACTCTTACATACATTAATGATACATTGTTGTGAAGATGAGTGTATGGACCCTTATCTTTGTCTTGTCTGTTTTTAACGTGGATGCCAACTGCTTCGAAACTAAATCGAACCTCTGTATTTAAGTTCGGTACCGTTAACTGTAAACGTCTTCTGTGTCTGCACACTTTCATTGAATGTTTTCTTTTCCTTTTTGGTGTCAAGGCTCTTTGACCCTATGTTGCAACCAACTAGGCATCATGTCAAAGGTATCTCAACATGAAAATGAATTGGTATTCTAGAAATGCAATATCCTCATACCTCCATGTTGATATCTTGTTGGAGATGTCTTTGAACTAGATGTCAGTAATGACAACAAACTATATTTTTGGTTCGGTTTGACTTTTACAGAGGATATCTCTCTTTTTTAAGTTTGCGAGTCCAGTATAAGCCATTCTGCATATGTTCATAGATCTGTTTAGATTGCGACGTGCCATTTTTTAGGGGTCTCACTATTGTTTTGTATATATGATGCTGTACATTGCATTCTGAGCCATCGCTGCATGCCTGTGGGATCCACCTTCTCCAAAAGCATTTTGTTTTTCTGTGTCAATTCGCTGGTGGATTCATTCTTGCGTTTGCCTTATCAAAGCCAACAGTTGTAATATGCAAGAGCTGTGGCCTCTCAATAAAGATAACATGATGTACTGATATACCAGCAGATTGTGTTGTTTGTTTGCTTAGAGATTTGGATCTTAAATCCAGATTTGGACAGCTTGAGGTCAGTCTCTATGATATTCAGTTTAGCTCTGTGTTCCGCATTTGTATATATTATAAAGTGGTGCAGATAGTTATTTGGACGGTTAAGTAACATTAAACATTCAGACAACTTAATTTTTAATAGCAATTTAAATACATTGGATATCAAACCTGCAAAAAAATGTATTATATAAAAAAATTGCAGAAGATAAGCCATACGGTTTGAATGTTATATACAAATATGATATTTATAAAGTGTGACATAAGTGTCTGACATATTATGTAATGTGACATATAGTAAAATAATAAAAGTGCTTAAAATTTTTGTCTTTATGGGCAATTCCAGCGTTATGGACGTGACATACAAAAGTCCTTAGAATGTTATTGTTACCATTCAACTTTTAATATAAACAATTTTTAATATTATACAAAACACTTTCTGATAGTATTTAAACATTATAAAATTATCGGTCTATGCACAAGTTTTCTATTTAAAAAAGATAAATAATCCATTTTGGATGTTACACTATTAAAGATTTATCTGAATTACAATTCTGGATGGCTCTTTATAGAACATAAAATAATTAATATATTTTTATTTTTTTGTGTCTGTTTTTAGCTAAATAATGTTATGGATGTGACAATCCTGAATAAAGCCCTTACTTAATTATACAAAAAAACATGCACTTAAAAAAATAATAAATAAAAAGATTATATTTTAAGAGAATTTTAAGAGAGATCCTACAAGTGTATTTGAACCTCCAAATATTAACATATGTGATAAAAAATATATTAAAATCCTTTGTTCGTATTTTCAAGGTTAGGTTGTCACGGAATTGCCATTAATTGTTTATTTGTCAACTGTGTACACCAGACTTTTATTTTGGCGTCTTCATGATTGTTCCGCTCCAGGTTCGCCCGGAAGCAGTCGGTTGATGTCAGATAAAGACGTAAAACATTTTTATTCACCTTAAATAAGATGTCTGTCCCGCCCGGGTCTATAATCGTGTCGGACTGGCATCGCTTTCCAGACAGCAAAGACTTTTTCAGCAGAATATTGCATAAGAAGAGACGCCGGAAGTGCGGTACGGTTGATCTCCATGGAAACGGTTCAGTCAGAACTGTCAATGCAGTGTTCAAGCTAATCTTCTCAAGTGTTTTGCTAGTGTAGTCCAAAGGGTAATGCATAGCTAAATGATTGTAGTTCATTTAATTAAATGGGTTTTTTTTTATCCACAAAGGTCTCCTAGAGGCTCCAATGATGCCCCCCCAAATGAATGTGGACATAGTCCGATATAAAGTGTTTATTTCGGGTAAAACTGGAGTGGGGAAGAGCGCTCTTGCTGCACGTGTGGCTGGTCTTGACATGCCTAAATTACACTATGAGACCACAGGTGTGTTTATTACATTTATTTTAAAAATAATCACACTTTTAAATGTGTTTTAACATTAATGCAAGGAGTAAGTTGTAATTGCAAAAAATTTAAATTCAATGATAAAATAACAAAACATATCAACATTATAATATAAGGTGTACAATAATATATTTATTGTTGATGGGTTTACATTTAGTAAATTAAAAATATCAATTTACTAATAAAAATTACTAAAATGCATAGAGTTTATTTAGTTGTTTTCATGTGTACATTCTTTGAGTGGCTGAACATAGAGATATTTGGAAGAATGCTTCAGTACTATTGCATTGACTATGATAGCAGGAAAAACATTTGTTCTGTTAAACACTACATGAGATATTTGGAAGAATGCTTCAGTACTATCGCATTGACTATGATAGCAGGAAAAACATTTGTTCTGTTAAACACTAAATGAGATATTTGGAAGAATGCTTCAGTACTATCGCATTGACTATGATAGCAGGAAAAACATTTGTTCTGTTAAACACTAAATGAGATATTTGGAAGAATGCTTCAGTACTATCGCATTGACTATGATAGCAGGAAAAACATTTGTTCTGTTAAACACTAAATGAGATATTTGGAAGAATGCTTCAGTACTATCGCATTGACTATGATAGCAGGAAAAACATTTGTTCTGTTAAACACTAAATGAGATATTTGGAAGAATGCTTCAGTACTATTGCATTGACTATGATAGCAGGAAAAACATTTGTTCTGTTAAACACTACATGAGATATCTGGAAGAATGCTTCAGTACTATTGCATTGACTATGATAGCAGGAAAAACATTTGTTCTGTTAAACACTAAATGAGATATTTGGAAGAATGCTTCAGTACTATCGCATTGACTATGATAGCAGGAAAAACATTTGTTCTGTTAAACACTACATGAGATATTTGGAAGAATGCTTCAGTACTATTGCATTGACTATGATAGCAGGAAAAACATTTGTTCTGTTAAACACTACATGAGATATTTGGAAGAATGCTTCAGTACTATCGCATTGACTATGATAGCAGGAAAAACATTTGTTCTGTTAAACACTACATGACATATTTGGAAGAATGCTTCAGTACTATCGCATTGACTATGATAGCAGGAAAAACATTTGTTCTGTTAAACACTACATGAGATATTTGGAAGAATGCTTCAGTACTATCGCATTGACCACCACAGCAGGAAAAACATTTGTTCTGTTAAACACTACATGAGATATTTGGAAGAATGCTTCAGTACTATTGCATTGACTATGATAGCAGAAAACATTTGTTCTGTTAAACACTACATGAGATATTTGGAAGAATGCTTCAGTACTATTGCATTGACTATGATAGCAGGAAAAACATTTGTTCTGTTAAACACTAAATGAGATATTTGGAAGAATGCTTCAGTACTATTGCATTGACTATGATAGCAGGAAAAACATTTGTTCTGTTAAACACTACATGAGATATTTGGAAGAATGCTTCAGTACTATTGCATTGACTATGATAGCAGGAAAAACATTTGTTCTGTTAAACACTACATGAGATATTTGGAAGAATGCTTCAGTACTATTGCATTGACTATGATAGCAGGAAAAACATTTGTTCTGTTAAACACTAAATGAGATATTTGGAAGAATGCTTCAGTACTATCGCATTGACTATGATAGCAGGAAAAACATTTGTTCTGTTAAACACTAAATGAGATATTTGGAAGAATGCTTCAGTACTATCGCATTGACTATGATAGCAGGAAAAACATTTGTTCTGTTAAACACTAAATGAGATATTTGGAAGAATGCTTCAGTACTATCGCATTGACTATGATAGCAGGAAAAACATTTGTTCTGTTAAACACTACATGAGATATTTGGAAGAATGCTTCAGTACTATTGCATTGACTATGATAGCAGGAAAAACATTTGTTCTGTTAAACACTACATGAGATATTTGGAAGAATGCTTCAGTACTATCGCATTGACTATGATAGCAGGAAAAACATTTGTTCTGTTAAACACTACATGAGATATTTGGAAGAATGCTTCAGTACTATCGCATTGACTATGATAGCAGGAAAAACATTTGTTCTGTTAAACACTACATGAGATATTTGGAAGAATGCTTCAGTACTATCGCATTGACCACCACAGCAGGAAAAACATTTGTTCTGTTAAACACTACATGAGATATTTGGAAGAATGCTTCAGTACTATTGCATTGACTATGATAGCAGGAAAAACATTTGTTCTGTTAAACACTACATGAGATATCTGGAAGAATGCTTCAGTACTATCGCATTGACCACCACAGCAGGAAAAACATTTGTTCTGTTAAACACTACATGAGATATTTGGAAGAATGCTTCAGTACTATCGCATTGACCACCACAGCAGGAAAAACATTTGTTCTGTTAAACACTACATGAGATATTTGGAAGAATGCTTCAGTACTATCGCATTGACTATGATAGCAGGAAAAACATTTGTTCTGTTAAACACTACATGAGATATCTGGAAGAATGCTTCAGTACTATCGCATTGACTATGATAGCAGGAAAAACATTTGTTCTGTTAAACACTACATTAGATATTTTGAGGAATGAAGGACCAATGCATTTATTCTACTATGGTGGGGTCAGTTGGTTTGAGAGTTGGACTTGTAAGCAGAAGGTTGTGGGTTTGAATCCCAGTGCCAGCAGACAATGACTGAGGTGTTATTGAGCATGACATCTTGGAATGGACACACAGTTTTTGGGAACGATTAACTACAATTACATTTACATTTATTCATTTGACAGACGCTTTTATTCAAAGTTAGTTACAAGTATTATGCGGTTACCAATTGTTCTTATAGAGCAAAGGGTTGAGGTGTCTTGCACAAGGGCACTTCAGTCATTGTCTGCTGGCAGTGGGATTCAAACCTTCAACCTTCTGCTTACAAGTCCAACTCTCTAACCAACTGACCCCACCATAGTAGAATAAATGCATTGGTCTATTCTTCAAAATATCTTATTTAGTGTTTAACAGAACAAATGTTTTTTCCTGCTATCGTAGTCAATGCCCTAGTTGTCAAGTTTTCTTTCAAATATCTTTCTCTGTGCTCATCTGAACAAAGAAAATTATACAGATGTAGAACAAGTGTGTGTAAAATATAACAGAATACAATTCAGAATTCCAACATATGTTTGTGAAATCCATTTATCTGAGCTGTAATTCTTGTAGGCATAGAGACAACAGTGATGTTCTGGCCTGTTAAGCTGAAGGTTAGTGATCGTGTCCTGTTTTTTCGCTTTGAATTTTGGGACTGTGGAGAAAGTGCTATGCGAAGATTTGATCACATGTTACCGGTGAGCTTCTCCCTCATACTGTGTTTTAGTTTATAGTTGCTTCACATTCTGTGATGTATGATGTCGAGCCATCTCTCTGCAGTCTTGTAAGGAACAAGTGGATGCCATCCTTTTCCTCTTCTCCTTTACCGACCGTGGCTCCTTTGAAGATCTTTCTAATCAGATCTCACGGATCACAGAACCTTCAGATCGAGTGGTTAAATTGGTGGTCGGTACCAAGTATCCTTTTTAAAGTACTAACTTAGTGCATTGCTTGTGATGGTGAAAAGCATTGGCCTAAAATCTGCAATTAATATTAATAGACTTTATTTATGCAGCATTAAATGAATCATATTTAGATTTCAAATCAGATTCTTAGTCATGAAATCAGATTGAACAGAATGATTTAGTGGACCTAGTTTTATATATACCTAATAGTTTTATTTATACCTTAACTGTGCAGGTTTGACTTATTTATGCACACAGATGTGACGGAAAGTGACGTAACACAGTTTCAAGAGGTGTGGGGTGTTCCTGTTTTCCGTGTGGGGGGTGATGTGACCGCAGGGCTTGGTGAGGTTGCACCCCTTCTAAATGCCCTAGCAGAAAACCTATGGCACCAGGACTGTATAGCTGCTTCATCAGTTTCAGTCACCCCAGCTGGCCTCACGCAAACGGAGACAGAGATCATTGTATAGTATTTTTTACTATTGTAATTTTTTATTACAATATGACAAGGATTGCTCATAAATAAAAAATGTATGTTTTCTGATTTCATTCACTTCTACTAGAATGCTGTCTGAAATAAGACCAACGTTTCTTGAATGTTTCAATGTCATGATAATGCTGCTATTAAAATGTCAGTCCAGATAAAAGTACAGATATAAGAGAGTGTTTTGTCCTAGCAAGCAGTGAACGACAATGCATAAAAGTTTTGGAAAACTTTAAATTTAAACATATGTGATAAATGCTTAAGCAAGTTAATATAATAATAAAGTGACAAACACTGCAATTTAAGTTCTACATAAAATATAAAAAAGATTTTAAGAGAACTGATCATGAAATTATACAAGTATGTAAATAAAATTGTGAATCAATGATCGTCAGGCTTTGTGAGCTTTGACACTCAACATGCCGCTTTTTCCCAGATGAGATGTGACTGACATTGGATCCACATCAGCTGGGAATTGGCACTTTTGACAAACTATGTTCTCGCTTAATCCATCCAAGGCAAACTGAAGAAAG
Organism: Triplophysa yarkandensis; assembly: GCA_033220385.1. Taxonomy (NCBI): domain Eukaryota; kingdom Metazoa; phylum Chordata; class Actinopteri; order Cypriniformes; family Nemacheilidae; genus Triplophysa; species Triplophysa yarkandensis. Next base: position 5,276,617 of record CM065670.1, on the reverse strand, counting down.
AAAGGGGAAAGAGAGAAATTGCCAATTATGTTAATAGAATGTATAAAGAAGCACGCCAAAACTAACTCTGTAATTGTTCCAACACAGCGGAAAAATGAATGAATGCTTGTTAAAATTCTTGGACGCAAGGACAACAGTCGAATTTCCCCACAACTTTTGTTGTCCCGCATTCTACAAACTATCTCAACAGAAATAAAAAATAATGCCCTACTATAGTCAAAGGTGTCTATATAACTTTTTCGTTCTTCCAACTATTTTTCTGTGTTTGTCAGAACAAAGACGAGAATGGAAAAGTCAAAGGTTATGGCAGAATTCCTACATGTGGGTGAACTGCGTCTAAAACTTCTGTTGTCTCCAAGTTTTACTTTGCTTACCTTTTCTGCGTAGACTTGTATGAAATTATTGGTAGATGTAATCATCACTTCTTCCGGTGCAAACTCACCCACATACATTGTAAATAGGTAATCATCGCCGTCCATACACATTTTCCCCTTTAAAAACAACACAAATGTACTTAATACATTCAGTTGAAATGTTGTGTTAAATTTGTCAATACAACTCACCTGTGAATCACAGCTTTCCATTCTAAAAGTGCTGGATCAGCAAATAAAACCAAGAAAAGTGCTTTTCCTCTTTACTTTATTCCGCCAGTCCTCTATCTTACGCTTAGTTTAATCGTGTAACAATGCAAATCTGACTTTTATACCCCTGTCTGACTTATGATTAATATTTGGGTGAGGCCTGCATCATGTCTATGTGTTGAATGTGTTACATAAGCGAGAAAATGAAATTGGATTTGCGAGGTCATAAATTACGTGTCGGCCCTGCTTTAATTTGAGATGATCTGTACGGAAATATATACGAATATAGCCTTGTAATTAAAATTAAAATTGCATTGAAATAATAAATAATGTGACTCAACCCGGCAACACTGAACACAAATAAACAAGCATTATTATTAATATTATTATACAAGCATTATTATTAATATTATTATTATTATTATTATACAAGCATTATTATTAATATTATTATACAATCATTATTATTAATATTATTATACAAGCATTATTATTAATATTAAAGAGCTGATGTTACATTTTATTTCAACTATTTTATTATGTTATATTTTATAAATGATGATAAATTCAAGGTCTAAATTACAGTGAAACGAAAACAAATCATAAAATGTCCCAACGTTAAATCAAACTCGTGGGACTTTTATTCTAAAATCACCGCCCGCACGGCCGCCATTTTGTAGGCAGTTCTGCCTCAGTCTTCCCGGTTCATCGACGAATGTTGTCGGCGGGCTTTTTTAACATGACAGAAATTCACCTCTAAAGTCTTAATTTATCTATAAAACATTAAAATACATCTGTAACCTCTATCACTGTTCAACAAAGGCCGACCTACACGGTGTTTTAAGCAGCCGGACGCCCGGCCAGAGGCCACAATGAAGCTCACAGATAATGTGTTGCGGAGTTTCAGGGTCGCGAAGGTTTTCAGGGAGAATTCGGATAAAATAAACTGCTTTGACTTCAGTTCGAACGGCGAGACGGTTATATCGAGTAGTGACGATGACTCGATTGTTCTGTACGACTGTCAGGAAGGAAAGTAAGTGCACATTTATAACTGTCGTGAAATTGAACATAAAGCTTTGTCTCAACACTTTATTCTTAGATTATCAGCTTATCGATCTGTTAATAAAAGAGATCCGTGATTGTGTTTACACTCGCAGGGATTCTTGTTGCCATGTGTGTAGCATTAGCCTAAACGTGCTAACGCTTAGCACCCACGCCTAGCTAACAGGCTAACTGCGTTAGCTCGCTTATTTGTTATTAAATAACTGGAATTATTATTTACACATTGTTTTGTTTGCATAGATAAACAGCATTGTTACTAGGGCTGTTGTGTCTATGAATCGTTTGAAGAATAAATGTTTGTCAACATTTGAGTATTTTATTTGTATATCAACTTGTTTTTGTTTAGATAACTAAACAGTTAATAATATAATAGATGTTATGTTTATAATATTTATGTTTGTTGTGGGTGTGGAAGAATACAATCAAATACAACATAGTCATCGACAGTACACACATATGTAGACGTGTGTGTGTGTGTGTGTGTGTGTGTGTGTGTATAATTGTGTGTGTGTGTATAATTGTGTGTGTGTGTGTGTGTGTATTTATATGTGTATGTCTGTCTGTCTGTCTGTGTGTATTTATATATGTCTGTGTGTTTGTGTGTTTGTGTGTGTGTGTGTGTGTGTGTGTGTGTGTGTGTGTGTGTGTGTGTGTTTAAATATGTCTGTTTGTGTGCTTATGTATATTGTGTGTGTGTGTTCATGTATACTTTGTGTGTGTGTTAATTTACTGTAAACACAAACCTTTGATCTATAAACGATTAAAAATGGCTTTAATGAAACCACGATTTATGCATGTCAGTTTGGAAAGCACAAATTATTATTTATAAGATTGTAAGATTTATAAGATTGTACATTAATAAAAAACTTATGAGGAACCTGATTAACTTTTGTCTGTTTTGTATTTTTGTTTGTTTGTCTCAGACCAAAACGGACCCTCTACAGTAAAAAATACGGCGTGGATCTCATCCGATATACTCATGCCGCCAACACTGTCGTCTACAGCTCCAATAAAATTGATGGTAAGATTCTCATATATACAAGTCTCGTTATTATACTGCATGTGTTTTATCAATACAAATGCTGCAGTGAATATTATCAATGGGAGTTCAATGTTAGATAATGTAAAATCTTTGCCATTTTAATGTGTTGTGCATTGTCTTCATACTGTTGGAATATCGAGATCGGAAGTCTGCAAACGGATTCGTATGAAATGAAGATGACTGAAGGTGTTCCTCAATCCTCCTGCCTGCTCTGGCCTGAGGTAGTTGTTTGTACAGTTTTTAGGGTCTGTTATTCTGCCCTGTTCAGGAGATAACTGTACAGACTACTGCCTTGCCCAGGGTTGAGCCTGTTCGTCTGACACATCACACTCTCAGATTCCAGCATTACCTGAATTCATTGGTTGAATGGTTTTAAGTAATTTATGCTGAAATGTTCTTTCCTCTGCTGATGTGTTGTTGCAGATACCATACGATACCTGTCTCTGCATGACAATAAGTATATTCGCTACTTTCCCGGTCACAATAAGAGGTGAGGAAAAGTCACTGTTAAGTCAAAATAACGATATGAAGAGTGGATAATTTCTAAGTACATTGGCTCATTTGTGTGTTTTGTGTATTTGCAGGGTTGTTGCGCTGTCTATGTCTCCTGTTGATGACACATTCATATCTGGCTCGCTGGATAAGACAATTCGCCTGTGGGATCTTCGCTCACCAAACTGCCAGGTAAAAGGACCTGTTCATGCAAAAAAAGAAAAATGACTTGCTTCTGAGTTGCCCAAAAGATTATATTTCAAAGAATGTTGGTAATCATTGTTGCTAACATTTATCAAAATATTGTCCTTTGTGTTCTGCAAGTCATTCAGTTTTGAAATGACAATGGTAAATAAATGATGACATAATTTTTTGAAACAATGTTTTTTTGTTGTGCTGACTAGATCCACCATTTATTCAAATATTCAAAAAGCTTGTCTTTAATTGTTGTTCGCTGATATCTTGTCTGTCTTTACAGGGCCTCATGCATTTACAAGGGAAGCCTGTATGCTCATTTGATCCAGAGGGCTTGATTTTCGCCGCAGGGGTCAATTCTGAGATGGTCAAACTTTATGACCTACGCTCCTTTGATAAGGTAACACTAAAAAACTTTAGAAAACCGTTCTGGAGAATTTGTAATGTCATGTCCTTTTAATCTTAAATATGTTATATCTGTCTCATCACCTACATTAGGGACCATTTGCCACATTTAAACTACAGTACGAGCGCACATGCGAGTGGACTGGTCTCAAGTTTAGCAACGACGGAAAGCTCATACTTGTCTCCACAAATGGAGGAACGCTTCGAGTGCTGGACGCCTTTAAAGGTGCCGTGCTCCACTCATTTGGGGTAAGAACATGGTGGAACTTATAAACATGTTTTAGTACATTCTGAGCATCATAGCTGTTGTCTCATTGAGCTTCTATCCGTAACTACAGGGATATAATAACAGCAAAGGTGTGATTTTAGAAGCCTCCTTCACTCCAGATTCCCAGTTCATTATGATCGGTAAGTCTTAATCAGTGCTTTGACCAGAGATGACATTCAGAAAGTGTGGTTGTCTTGACCATGTGAAATTTCTAGGGTCAGAGGATGGGAAGATCCATGTGTGGAATGCTGAGAGCGGGATGAAAGTAGCACTTCTCGACGGAAAGCACACTGGTCCGGTCACATGTTTACAGTTTAACCCTAAATTCATGACCTTTGCCAGCGCTTGTTCTAACATGGTAAGACATAATCCAGATTTATCTTATAGTTAACCCAATAATAAAAATTCCTGATTTACTAGTCCTCTTGTCCTTTCAAACCTGCATCACATTTAGTATCTTCTGTGTTCTGCGAAGAAAGGAAGAAAGTCATGCCGGTTTGAAATGATGAGAGAGAGTTATTGTCAGGATTTTCATTTTTGGTGGTACTATGACTTTTAAGATTTATATGTTTAGTAAAATATTTTTTAAACAGAGCTTGAGTAGTCTCTCACCAAAACCTCACCCCACAGGCATTCTGGTTACCCACAATCGATGACTAATGGCCAGTTCTCTTGTGTTGGGAGATGTAAAACCGTGTGATAACTTCCAGCAGGTGGCATCAGACACCCTGTTCTTGACACATGGGGCAGCTCAAATTTGGACTTTTAAACTGTATATATATATTGATCTTGATTTGGGATGTCAGGCTATTATGTGACAAACATACAATCTTCCATCAAGACTTATTCTTTTGTAAAACATTGTAAAATAATCTGTTTGCGTTATGTGTTTCGTTTGTGAGGTAGTAGCAAGTTCTCTGTAGAACTGATTGTGTGCAAGTTGAAAGTTTGTGTGGATCTGAACGAATTGCTAATCAAACATTGAAGCAGAATTTAGCGCCTGTACCTTTGGTACCATCCGCAATCCTAAGAAATATCAATGAAACCATTTTTTTAAATAAACGTGTTTATACAAATTTCTGACAATGCATCCTTATATAATCAGTCTGTGAGTGAAAATTGCTTTTTTGTTTTTAGATATATCTGTATAAAATACATTTGGAATACCAGGAATATTGTGGAATTTTTATTTAATTCCGTTTCATTATGAATAAACACTGACAGCAGAAAGTAAGTGAAGGTTACCTGGTGTTTCACGAAAAACACCTAAAAATTTAAATGTCATTCTTTCTAATAAAGGGCATAAAAATATATTTTGAAAATGTTATATGTCCTCAAAATGGCCTGTGTTGTTTGTTTACAAACATTTTTTAAATATCTTTTTTGTTTTCTGCAGAATAAATTCTGGAGTGACTGCATGATGAAATTTTTTTTTAATCCCATTAACACAATAAGATTGAAAAACTAGGGACGCTCCAAGATTGAAGGAAATTCGGTTTAATCATGGATCAATGCAAAACACTTAAAATGAATTACAGTAGTAAAAATATATATATATATATATATATATATATATATATATATAAATATACAACATAAACATTAAAAATGGTCTATTTTTGTTTATATGGAAAGTTTCACCCTCAAAGTTTGATATATAGGTCCTAAATATAAATGCACATTTCTATGCCTATTTTGAGTATATATTTTATTTGTGCGTATAAAAATGAACAGCTATTTTGTGCACTTCTTTAACTCTACTGTCAGCTTCTATCATTATTTATACCTTTGCCCTCGCTGTCAAAAATCTTTTTTGGGGGGGTTTGAATACAGAACATATAAACATATTTAGACGAATGCTTATAACCAAATACTTCTTGGTACCAACTGATCACAGGGAAAATGCTAGTGGTAGGCGCCCTGAACATTTTGCTCTCCTACATTCTTCAAAATATCTTATTTTGTGTTCAACAGAATAAGCATTCTTCCTACTATGTTAGGTTTAAGAAGTGTTTATGAGCATTTCTCCAAACATACATCACTGTGTTCATCTGAACCAAGAGATTTAAACAGGATTAGAACAAATGGTGAGTAAATGATTACAGAACATTTGTTTTTGGATCTTATAACTCCTTGTATTTCTATTTGAACATTAGATATGCAAATGTATTTAGTTTCAAAATCAATTGAGGAGAGGTACAATTTTTGTCCATATGAAATGGTTAGTTTAAAGTGACAAATGACATCATCACTTATAGAGTAATGCAGTTTGTTACCTGTCCAAAAGAGGGTGATAATCTAAACCTATTGACATTTTTACACCAGTCAAGGCCTCTTGTGTGAAAGGTTCACACATACCAATTTAAATGTATATTTAAATACAATATTTAAGTTTGAATAGCAGGTTGTTGTACTGGGGGATGGTCAGGTTGTCACCAAAGGCCAGACAGTGTGCTTGCTAAATTTGGGGCAAGAGGGATCGGGTTCCTTCTGCAAGCACACACGATCCTGTCCCAGTTACAGGAGCCATCTCTTACACATTTGCTCCTCTCACATTCTCTCTAGCTTGGATAGCACACACACTCTTCATACTCTTGGTTTTTGCTGCCTCTCGTATATTGTGTTAAACGTTCTTGACAGACTGATCATAACAGAGCCAGATTTTCAAAAAGGTTGTCCAGGTGTCCCAACCTGTGCTTCAGGCTTCATCCGACTCAAAGGGTTGTTTGGCGGGTAGGAAGGTACCACGCTGACCCGCCATGTTTCTGGTTCTGGTGGTCACAGAGGAGTTGAAGGAGTTCATGGCCCGGGCGAGAAGTGGAACTGGACGCCTCATCCAGGTGTTGATCAGAGACGGTGAGTGACATGTAAACTTTGCTCATATCATATTTGCTCATGTCATATCATGATATTCTTTTGTAGATCACTGTTCATTTGATTCATGCTTCAAAGCTTAGACATAGTTTTAAAGTCCTAAAAACTGTGGTGCTACTAAATGATCTCAATGATGAAAAACAAGAAACATCAGCTAAAAATGAGATAGTCCTCTCATTATATATATGGGGCTGCAGGTTTCATATAGAATGTGTAACCTATTTACTTTTAAAAGTGTAAAGACCAAAAATGCTATCATATTTCATGATTGATTTTTTTTCAAAGATCATTATTAATATCTCAACAATTAATTTAATTTCATTAAAAATATAACCAACAAAATTGCAAAGGCAAACTGTATGAAATGTTCAATGTAGTTAGGTAAATATCTAAATATAATAAAACTTTTTTAAATACATAATTAAATTTGTGTAAGTTAAGTGTAAACAAAATGCAACAAAATGTACTTCAGCTTAAATCTAGTGAAAAAACGTTCCAATTAAAATACTGTTAAAACACCAAATGTACATGTTGTGTAACATTATTATCTAGCTCATCTGATTGGACCCCATTTAAAATTTGAATTTACATTTTAGTATTGGATTTCTTGTGTTTATATTTTTGCTTTTGATGTTACATGTAGACTGTGAAGCAAAACATATTTCCCAATGTGTTTTGATTGTGAAACATCCGAGTTCATGAGCTCGGATAGATGACGCAGAACCTGGAAGGTTTAGGATCGATTAACTGTGCAGAGGTCAGAGGGACGATGACCCGTTCTCTGTTTCTGTGGATGTGCGTGGGTGTGTTTGACTGCCAGTGTCAAGTGCTGAAACATAAGCTCAATATCAGGTGACAAGATCCAATTGCTTAGAAGAAAAGATCAAAACACTATCGAATTTGTGTGAAGTCACCATTACCTAACTTTACTTCTGAACGTGCGTACCTGTCCTCACCGTTCCAACAATCATATTATATCATATATCTTTTTATATCATTTTGCATTAGACAAACTATCATGACATGCAACTTGCAGAACCTAAAAACAGAACCTTAGAACAAGACCTTTGGACATTGGACATTTTTGGATATTCTGACACCTTATGGTTATAAAATGCTGAAGTCACAGACAGGTTCACTTAAGTGTTGTTGCTAGATTGCACTTCTGCTGTCTAGTTTTATGGCACTTGATTGAAATGTCTTGCTTTTAATTTTTAATCTGAAGCTAAATTAGCTTTAAAGACAAAAATTCGGTCTAGCAAACATACATGTTTTTATGACGAAACTTATTTATTAAAACGTTTTTGAAAAAGATGAATTTGACTTAACATTAAAGAAAGATCAGCCAATGAAAGCGCAGATTAGATTCTTTAAAAAGAATCTCAGGGTAAGATCTTAAGAAGTTATTTCATAAAATGACAAGAAAACATTTCTACAATTTCTAAGGTGACTGATGATTTTCTAATATAAGATGTTTTATTACATTTTATAACATAAGTTATAACCTAATTCACATAGTTCCCTTTTTTTATTTTATAACTTTAATGAGCTTATTACCATTCTTAAACATGGATAAAATATGAATGCAAAAGTGACTAAGTGTACCAAAATTTGGGAGCGGCAGTGTATGGGTTGAGATTGAGGCTGGCTTGAGAAAACAGGCCGACAGTTTTGTGTCTTTGTCGACTGGTTTCCTGAGTCATATCTTAACTATGATTGGTCGTTGCACAGGTCACGTGATCACATCAGCTGCTAACTTCGAAATTAAAGGGTATTATTTGACAAAGCAAAAACTTGACACTCGCTCCATGCAGCTGATGTTTACGTGGGATTTGTTGTGACATATTTGCATGACAGAGCTCCGGGAGATGTTTGTCGCCCGAAACCGGCAAAAACTTTATGCTGGCCTGCTTGTGTTAAGGGGTATGCAAAAGGCTCATGGAAACTATGTGTCGGTGCTGAAAGGTGGAATGTGTGCCACCTCAGAATAGCAGCTGCTGCGAAAGAGCATCAGGAAATCCCCTCCAAGGTCGTTTTGATTGGTTACGTGCATGTAGGTGGCAGGGGTTAGTGAGGGATGCGGTTGTGGATGACAATGTGCACATTATTGGTTCATTTAAGTTCAGATGCTTATTTCTCAACAGATAGATGGCCTGATCGCCGTGATCTGTAAGTGCAAGCAGTGCTTGTAAATTGGTCAATTCCAGACCAAAACCAGCCATTTCTACCTCTGTGATCAACACACACCACACAAAGTTAGTTTTCCTGGAATATGACGTCAATAACCGGTGTTAGGAAACTATAATTAATTACAAGTTTCTAAATAGAATATATATGTGTGTGTGTGTGTTTGTGCGTGCACACTTCTTGGAGAGCTGCGGGATGAAGGTAAAAAATGAAGCACGCTGGCCTGCAAGTCTATGTTTCTCAATCTAGTCTCATTAAGATGTACACTTTTACTCATCATTTAGAGAAGCCTTGAAACAGATAAACAGATCCACATGTGATTGCTGTAGATTATTACGATAATACAGAGAATGATGCTAGTGCTGTGTTCACAGAATGTACTGAACTTCATTATGAGGGTAACTGGGGGTGTGTTGGTCTGAATGTTTCAGGAACCCAGTGACGTACTGGTGTGATGTGATCTGTGTGAAGTTTTAAGCTGAGACAGTAGACTAATGACATGGATCCGGCAGGATCCGATGGGATTTCAGGAACATTAAAATGTATAGTAAAACTAAGTCAATTTTGGTCAATTATTTACCCAATTCTTGTTATAAAGCTGTATTTGGAAAACATAAGAAGATATACTGAGAAATGTATGAGAGGTTTTGTGCACATACTGTACCATCAAAGACATGTGGGTCAGTGTTGTTGTTTTGTTTCCAACATTTACATTTATTAATTTTGCGGACGTTTCTATCCAAAGTGATTTCAGGGTCAAAGTTTTGGGTCACCATTGACTTCTGAAGTAGTATTTTGTTGTATGGGAAACAAAATCGACCCAAAATGACTGGAATACACAATTAAAATATCTTCATTTACGTTGAGCACAATATATAAATATAAACATGTTTGTAACAAGTGGAGGGTTAGCAAACTTTTGGGTGACAGAATTTTAATTTTAGGCAAGAGTTTCCGTGAACTCAAGTAAAGTGTCCTTATAAAGTGCATTCTTGCTTAACTGTTTATATATATATCTTTATTTGAGTTATATTTTTTTGCTTCTTAGAATTTTTTGATGATGATGGCTTTATGATGATGGTAAAATATCAACCAGTTTTATGGCAAATGGCTCTAAAAATCAAACTGTCTTGTTTTTGCTTTAACTGGAAATGCTGACTCAAGCCTTTCGGAATGTTGGTGTTTTTATTCCTTTTTGATCTTTAACCCTCTGCTGTTTTTAATATATAATCTAAATACGATTATACTGCTTGTTACATATGATGGGAAATGTGTAATGTATTCATTTATCAAACTGCTGGTAGAGCAAGAACTCATTTCCAAAAAGTGTTCCCATTTCAAACCATTTATACATGAATTCTTTTAAATGAAGTAGAATTCATGGATGTTTTAAATTGTAGCCACAGATTTCTAATCTACATTACAAATGTTTTTAAGAGTAAGCTGATCCAACAAATGTTTGAATGTATTACCATATAACCATATAAGAGTTTACTGGTATCATATAAAAGATCAGATTGTGTCTAAAACAATGTCTCAATAAACACAAATGTGTGTCAACTAATCTGACACTATAAGATTGTTAAAGGGACTATAAACATAGTATTTTACTGTATATGTGATAGTTCATGCAAAATAAAATTCTGTTATCATTTACCCTTTTTTCATTTCAAACCTTCTTTTTTCTGTGAAACAAAATCAAAGATATTTTGAAAAATGCTGGATTTGCCACCCATTCAGCTTTTTTGTATGAATACAAATCCAGTGCAAGTAAATGGGTGCCGGTTACCAACATTCTTCAAAATATCTTCTTTGTGTGTGTTCTGCGGAACAAAGAAAGACAACTTTAGCGTAAGAGCTTAACAAAGTGCTTTTTAGGATCAAACAAAACACTAGACATATTGTCACAAGTGTGTCCAAAACTAATGACACCCACAACTGATGGACTATTTGATCTATAAATACCAGGAGAAGAATTTGTCTCTAGGTGAAAGAAGCTGCACTTGATATATTTGGTGTCAGTTGAGTCATGTACTTTTTATAGCACAAGGTAGATTATGGATAATATTTCACTAATTTGTTATCAGTCCTATTAGACATGCCTAGCCTTGTAAACATGGTTGGAGTGATCAACATGAGCATTATGAAACTAGGTTTGTGATGAGAGCTTTTTCTGTGTTTCAGAGCAGCTGGTGCTGGGGGCATACAGAGACCCTCGCCAGAGCTGGGATAAAGACTATGACCAGACCCTGCTCCCCCTGCTGGACCCCCACGAGCCCTGTTATATTTTATACCGCCTGGACTCGAAGAACGCTCAAGGATATGAGTGGCTCTTCATCTCCTGGTCACCAGACCAGTCTCCAGTAGGTTTAACATCATGGATGATGTGAAGCTTGACCTGGTTTGATTTCATCTGTTTTGTTCATCATAAGGATATTAACAGTGATAATTGTCCTTAATAACAGCCTAACAAACAATCTATAGAACAATAAATAGTGATTTTTTTTACATAAAATTGAATCCTATAAATATTTTTTGCTTTAGTTATTATTATTATTTTGCTTTATTTTTCGTTTTATATAGATGGGTTAACATGTTATATTTCCCAAAATGTATTTATTTATTTATTTAATTTTACAAAATATAAAGTGTTGTCCCTAAAAATGCTCCTAAATTTAACTTAAACCTGAATAACACTTTTTGGTTTCCATTAGTGATTTAGATTAGCTTTTTTTTAATTAATTTTTATCAAATAAAATTTATTTTAATTTATTAAATTTTTGTAAATTTTGTAATATGCCTTTGTCAGTATTTTTGTTTTTAATTTCGTCATGTAAGATTAATTAAAAAATCTAATTTTTGTTTATTTTAATAGTAGTTATTCTAATAAATATAGGCCATCGTTTTATTTTATTTAAAATATTTTTATTTTTTTATTATTTTATTATCTTCATAGACCTTTCATGAACCATTCAAACATAGAACAATCAATAGCAAATGATCCATACCTAAATTAATATTTTGTAATATATATAATCTGTATAATTATCCATGTATAGAATAATACCATCAAAGCAATATTAAAAGCATTCTAAGCAACTGCATAGCAACACCATATAGGTGATAGGTAGTGCAGCTTTTACATTTTTATTTAATAATACTGTTCAATTGTTTATAAATGTTAACCTCTTGTTACAGGTCCGACAAAAGATGCTGTATGCGGCCACCCGAGCCACAGTAAAGAAAGAGTTTGGTGGCGGCCATGTTAAAGATGAGATGTTCGGCACAGTCGAGGTACTTACATAAAAAGAAAATCAACAATGAAAAAAATGTTTTTATGCTCTCTATTCACTTATCCAACGTTTTATCTATTAATTAAAAACGAATGTAAAAATTATATATGATCGCTCGTATCATTCACCTGTTATCTGTATTCACCTGTCAGTTAAACACGCTTTAAACTGTAATATTTACAGTTAAAACATATTCAAAGTGGACCACCATGTTCCTCTATTTAGAAACAGGACACTTGGGACTGTTCTAGTGATGTTCTTGGAATTGATGACCAGTCACGGTCAACACAGAGAGAACTAAATATACGCGGTTCACACACTCACATGCATATTGAACAAACTTCCATACACAAATGATCCTGAAGCTCAGCTGGATTGCATCAGCAGCCCAAAGGTTGAAAGTTTGATTCCTAGAAAACACATGCTGATAAAATATATGCTTTGAAAGTACAGTAAAGTCACACTGGATAAAAACATCTGCTGAATATATAAATGTTAAACATTTGTGTCTTGGATCATAAAACCCAACCGGTAGGTTAAAATTGCCCAGAACATGTATATTTGACTCGGCAGTGTTGTATATAACATATATATAACACATATATACATGTGTGACCCTGCCGTTAAAAACCCAGCTTAATACCTTTTTTGTGATTTACTTTTAAAAATACATTACATAATTCTAAACAATGTAAGGAACATTCTTTGAAAATTTAACATTGATGTCATTTATATTGACTGAATAAGACCATGTCAAAGATTGAAATCAAAGTGAGATAAAAGTTGAAAGGTTAATGTTTTTTTCTCAGAATTTAATTTTCCAAATTTATCCCAACAGACAGGATCACATGTTTTGTTTTGTAATAAATAAACGCATTTTCTCTCCCACCAGGAAGATATTTGTTTTCAAGGGTATCTGCGTCACATGACATCGTGTTCTGCACCAGCCCCTCTGACAGCTGCTGAACAAGAACTGCAGCGGATCAAAATCACAGAGGTTAGAAAACACTGCACCTCTCCATCCGGATGCATTGCAATGCATGGTGTCTGTCTATTAAAAACACATCCCAACTGAGACAATTCAGTGTAAATATGAACTTTAATACATTCTTTGTTCAATCTCTTTGCTTGCAGGGCAGAGTTAAACAGGTGAGTCCTGTAAGCTCATGGTTGCTGTAGTACATAGTTCATCTTCATGGTGGAACACAATTTTGTGTGTTTGTGTGATTGTGTATTTTCACACTATTTACTTCCAAGCCGAGCCTTCTTTTTTACTCTTTTACAGTTCGGTTTATAAAACTTCTGCATGTATCAAAGCGCCATAATGTCAAATTACTGCCATTTTATTTGATATGTTTCTTCCTACGGTCAGGCCAAACTATTTAACAGTATAAGAGCAATATAGTAATCACTTGGTTTTGTTATTGTATGTTGATATCTGTAGGTGAAAACGGAGATCAGCGTGGACCCTAAACATCAAACTCTACAGGGTCTGGCCTTTCCTTTAAAGGCTGAAGCTAAACGTGCCCTACAGCAGCTTGCTGAGAGACGGATCAACTACATCCAACTGGTATGAAAAAAAACATATGCATAAAAAATAAACAGTTATTCAATTACTCACTTTCTTGCAACTTTTTGTGTCCTGATTATAGAAGTTGGACACAGAGAAGGAAACCATAGACCTGGTTCACACCAGCCCAACAGACATCCGCGATCTACCCTGCCGGATCCCTCTGGATACACCCAGATATCACTTCTTCCTCTACAAACATTCACATGAGGGAGAATACCTGGAGTCTGTGGGTTAGTGTACATACCATACATAGTGTACATTACAGATCTTGTCTTTATTGGTTTGTAATAATCCTTATGAAATGATTGACCCACAGTGTTCATATACTCCATGCCCGGATACAGCTGCAGTATCAAAGAAAGGATGCTGTATTCTAGCTGTAAAAGTCGACTGCTGGAGGATGTTGAGAGAGACTTTCAACTGCAAGTGGCTAAAAAGGTAGAAAATTGATACCATTTTAAAATGTTAAGGCATTGTCTAGATTCAGCTTTTTCAAATTGTAATAAATGTGGATTTTGGTTTCCTTTAGCTGGAGATAGACAGCGGAGAAGAACTGACAGAACAGTATCTGTATGATGAGGTCCATCCTAAACAGCACGCTCACAAGCAAGCCTTCGCCAAACCCCGCGGGCCGGCTGGAAAGAGGGGAAACAAACGTCTCATCAAGGGTGGCGGAGAAAGTTAGAGAAATGAACTTCAGATGTACTCTAATTGTTCCACTCTTCTCTTTTTTAGTCCATAACATGAATATTGTGTTCATTTTTCTGTTTACTTTCTCTGGCTTGTATTTAGTATTGTATCTTATTCGATATTTATTCATTCTGTGTGCTCACATCTTTGAGAAAGAGGAATACTCAGGTACTCAATCCTTCAGAATTACTGCACTTCGGACAAAAGTTTTTGGACACTTAAGGGAAATGTTTCTCATTATTTTAAAGAAACTTTTGATCCGAAGGTGTATGACGTATACATCTGAAATTAGTTTAATAAACAAAAATATAATTTAGGAACACACATGTTTTTTCTTGACAACTTTATTTTACATTTTATTTAATAAAAATGTTTTTGAAATGTATGAGTGAGTGAATATTGAAAGAACAGCCAATAAGTGCGCAGAATAATTCTTTTAAAAGTATTTTAGGATTAGAACTAAAGATGATAAACCACAAGAAACCACTCTGCAAATTCCAGTTAAAGGGTGACTTCCACAAAGATGATCAAGAATATAATGTTTTATTCATATTGTTTCTGATTTTTTCAAAATATCTTTCACCAAAATAATTAAAACATTCAAATATAATTTTGTAATAAATCATTCATCCACCAGGCAGATCGGTTATAGTAAAAGTTTCTCGTATGTCAGATATTTGATTCACATTTTTAAATGAACAACTAGTTTGTGTTTTTAATCCAAAAATATTCTGGTCTGTTTTTGAAGTAAACAACTTAGACTTCTGCATAGGTGATAATCACATAATAATGTTGCAAGATCACACATCAACACTACAAACAGTCCTGCCATGCTTATGAAATCATAAATAAAAATAATGTAACGTGATCCAGTGCTTTCCCAAATCATAAGGACAAATCCCAGCTGGAGAAAAGGATTCAAAAGACTGCAAGAAGAATGCAATACTCCTAATATCCACTAGGTGGCAGAAAAACAGCATTATGAACTTAACATTAAATGATCTCAATGTGTAAAGCTTTAATACAAAATATAGTAGTCAATACATGCAGTAGCTTTGTTAAAATTATTTTTAAAGGTTTTGATGTAGTTCAAATGTTGATATGTTTTTATCAAAATTTACAGAAACGGAAAGGAATAAGCACAAAACAATGTGTCAAATTTAGGGGAATTGAAACAAGACAAAAAGTACCACAATAGCAAAGTTTTCATTCTCGTTGGTAATTTTATCAAGTTAATAAAAATAAATAAGACCAAAAATACACTATATTGCTCGCCCATCCAAATTATAAAAATCAGTCGTAACTCTCTCTCTGAATGCTTCAGCATATCAAGACATTTTGGACAATTCCATGCTCACAACTTTGTGGGAACAGTTTGGAGCTGACCGCTTCCTCTTCCAACATGACATCACTGCATAAAGCAAGGTCCATAAAGACATGGATGACAGAGTATGGTGTGGATGAACTTTACTGGCAGGACCTCGACCTGATAGAACACCTTTGGGATGAATTAGAGCGGAAACTGAGAGTCAGGCCTTCTCATTCAACATCAGTGTGTGACTTCACAAATGCTTCTGGTCCAGTGTGTGACTTCACAAATGCTTCTGGTCCAGCGTGTGACCTCACAAATGCTTCTGGTCCAGTGTGTGACCTCACAAAAGCTTCTGGTCCAGTGTGTGACCTCACAAATGCTTCTGGACCAGCGTGTGACCTCACAAATGCTTCTGGACCAGCGTGTGACCTCACAAATGCTTCTGGCCCAGTGTGTGACCTCACAAATGCTTCTGGCCCAGTGTGTGACCTCACAAATGCTTCTGGTCCAGCTTGTGACCTCACAAATGCTTCTGGTCCAGTATGTGACCTCACAAATGCTTCTGGTCCAGTGTGTGACCTCAGAAATGCTTCTGGTCCAGTGTGTGTCCTCACAAATGCTTCTGGTCCAGTGTGTGATCTCACAAATGCTTCTGGTCCAGTGTGTGACCTCAGAAATGCTTCTGGTCCAGTGTGTGACCTCACAAATGCTTCTGGCCCAGTGTGTGACCTCACAAATGCTTCTGGCCCAGTGTGTGACCTCACAAATGCTTCTGGTCCAGCTTGTGACCTCACAAATGCTTCTGGTCCAGTGTGTGACCTCACAAATGCTTCTGGCCCAGTGTGTGACCTCACAAATGCTTCTGGCCCAGTGTGTGACCTCACAAATGCTTCTGGTCCAGCTTGTGACCTCACAAATGCTTCTGGTCCAGTGTGTGACCTCACAAATGCTTCTGGTCCAGTGTGTGACCTCACAAATGCTTCTGGTCCAGTGTGTGACCTCACAAATGCTTCTGGCCCAGTGTGTGACCTCACAAATGCTTCTGGCCCAGTGTGTGACCTCACAAATGCTTCTGGTCCAGCTTGTGACCTCACAAATGCTTCTGGTCCAGCGTGTGACCTCACAAATGCTTCTGGTCCAGTGTGTGACCTCAGAAATGCTTCTGGTCCAGTGTGTGTCCTCACAAATGCTTCTGGTCCAGTGTGTGACATCACAAATGCTTCTGGTCCAGTGTGTGACATCACAAATGCTTCTGGACCAGCGTGTGACCTCACAAATGCTTCTGGGCCGGTGTGTGACCTCACAAATGCTTCTGGTCCAGTGTGTGACCTCACAAATGCTTCTGGTCCAGTGTGTGACCTCACAAATGCTTCTGGTCCGGTGTGTGACCTCACAAATGCTTCTGGTCCGGTGTGTGACCTCACAAATGCTTCTGGTCCAGCGTGTGACCTCACAACTGCACTTCTGGAAGAATGGTCAAACATTCCCATAAACACACACCTAAACCTTATGGACAGCCTTCCCAGAAGAGTTGAAGCTGTTATTAAAGGAAGAACGACATCATATTGAACCCATTGGATTAGGAACAGACGCCACTTAAGTTCATAAAAGAGTCAATGCAGGTGAACGAATACTTTGGGCAGTGTAGTATAAGTAACAATGTTTTAATATTGTAATGTTTTATAAAAGCATCATCTTCATCTTCAAAGGCTCATTAATGGTCTGGTCAGGTTTGAGAGTTGGACTTGTAAGCAGAAGGTTGTGGGTTTGAATCCCAGGGCCAGCAGACAATGACTGAAGTGTCCTTGAGCAAGACATCTTACTTCTCTTTGTTCTGTCGTGATGATCGGCATCTGCATACCACTTATAAGTCATTTATAATGAATAAATGTAAATCTTCATCTTCTTCAATCTTAGTGGTATGTCCATGCAAACACATACTTAAAACAAAACCTTCATGCAGTGAGCAAATGGTTAACTCAGCAGCATGGACCAGTGGGCGGAGCCTCGAGGATGAGGAGGGCCTTGATTGGCCCAGCCCAGAAAAGGCGTTCCACTTTCCTGGAAAGTTCTTGGAACGCAAGCGCTGCAGTTTCAATAGAAGCTGTCGTTTTCATGTAGAAACGTCACTCACAACATCAGGAAACAATTAACAGAGTCCGAAAATCTCCCAATGACTCAGTCCAGACTCATTCTAGCGCGAGTGTATCACGCACGTGACCGCTTCACGGCTGACCGACTCAGAATCGATTCTAAGGGTTTCGCGGAGTTGTGACGTCACAGACTCTAAACACGGAGCGATTCTTAGAAAATCACTTCTGGGAAGTCAGAACGAGTCCAACCGATCTGTGATCAGATCTGTGTTCCGCTTCTCGTTCAGTGTTGAGCTTGAACAGAACCGGCTCGAGTTCTGCCCCGCTTTTACTTTTACGGTTCTGTTTTGTAACTTTTATTGAAAAGTCTCAAAACACTTTTCACAATGATTTTGTGCGTCGATGGGTAAGTTAGATTTTATTATTTAAATATTAATAATCGCTTTTGTTTTAAGCCGCGGAAATCCGCTCTATGTTGGCGTTCTATAGAAGCGACGATAAACGCGCTTTTCTATACATTCTATATGAGGTTAACTTTTGTAAATATAAATTTTTAAAACGGGACATGGGTTGCATAATGATACTTTGGCATTTTGAGCAATCGTACTAAATAATTTTGACCTTTTTTAAAATTAATTACGAATAAATCATTGCAATTTATCTAGGACTTTTATTTTTAACAGGACTTTTTTGTTAGATGCACGTTTGATTACTTATTAGGAATCTGTGGACTGCATTGTTTTAAAATCATATAACTTAAAAAAAAGGTTTGATAATTTTGGATTTGAAGTATTAATAGTTATTTGTAATATGGTGTGTTATTTAAACACATCTAATTTTAGTGTCGTTAGAATGATCATTAAATTAGACTTTTATTTTTAACAGGACTTTTGTTTTGTTTGACCCTTAATTATTTATGAGGAATCTGTGGAATGCATTGTTTTCAAGTTATAGAAAAATAAAACGTCACCCTGTTTTGATACTTTGGGATTTTAAGTAACAGTAATAAATATTGTTATTGTGATTTTTATGTTTGTAATATAAATCTAATTGCAGTGTTGATGGAACGATCGTAAAATAGGACTTTTACTTTTAACAGGACTTTTTTGTTAGACGTTCACTTGATCATTTATTAGGAATCTGGACTGTATTGTTTTTTAATCATATAAAAGTGTTTTGATACTTTGTGATTTTGAGTAACCTTAATAAATATTTCTAATATCATCATTTTAAATAAATCTAGGATTTTTTTGTCAGACGTACACTTGATTATTTATCAGGAATCTTTGGACTGCACAGATGTTTTAAATGATGTAAAAATGCCTCAAAAAAGGTCAATCTTTGTAAATGTATTACGATTTTTAAAATCCTTAAACCCCACTTTTATTTGTTTCCTAGCCCAAGGATGCGTTTGCCCAATACCTTCATAACAGAGCCAATCTTTGTATCTCATATCATCGACCCTAACACTCCCATACGGTGGGAACCCAAAAAAGACTTTACATCCATCTACAGCAATTTCTCATATCTGGAAGCTTCAGGTAAAATACAAATCAAATGCAAATAATAAATACAAATCGCATAACAACATGTGTTTAAGAAAGCATTTTGATAATCCTTTTAATTCTTTTTCCCAGGTTGGTACTGGGGTGCCATTTCTGCCAGTGAGGCCCACTCTGTCCTACAGGGGGCATCGGAGGGGACGTTCCTTGTACGGGACAGTAGTCACCCCCTCTATTTGTTAACGCTGTCCGTTAAAACGGGCCGCGGACCCACAAACGTACGCATCGGGTACAACCTCGGACGTTTTTTTCTGGACTCGAGTTCCCCTGCCAAATCTCGTATGTTGTCCTTTCCTGACGTACCCAGCCTTGTGCAGCACTACGTGGGTTCCAAGCGTGAAGATCAAGGGGAAAATACGGAAGAGTTTGATCCCGTTCCTTCAACCCCTAAGCAGTGTGCCGTGTTGCTTAAACTTCAAAAACCAGTCCGCTGTCGCCAATCGTTCCCTTCGTTGCAACATCTCACACGATTGGTTATAAACAAACACACAACCTGCACAGAGAATCTGCCCCTACCAAAACCAGTACTCCAGTACCTACAGGATTACCCCTTCCAGCTTTAATGATGGCTTGGAAATGCACACAACAGCCAACCATGTGACATGGTTTAAAGAAGGCAAACCGGGCCTGGATATACAGCCCAGAAGGACAGAGGTTTGAAACCGAAAGCAGTGTTATGCAGTTTTCCGTTGTCACCTTTGACTGTTTCGATACAGAATCACATTTCTGATCATCAGCGGGTCAATCACAGATAGATACTTCTTAGGATGTATCGAAGCCATGTCCACATTTTGTTTGGTGGCAAGTCTGACCTTGCTGTCATTCTGCTGAAGGTAAAGCCACAAGCTCGAGGGGTTTGTGATGAGTGTTCGTGAAATTTGCATGGGTCACGTGACCCCCTTAAAGAGGTTTGAGATGAATCACGTAGCTTCAACAAACGCCGAGCATACGGTCGGGACTCTACAGAGGAAAGTTCAGGGCTGCCTTGACCGGGACTTTTTTCTTGAAATGCAGTGAAATGTTTTTGATTTTAATCAATGAAGTTTTGCATATTTTTTCTATTCCCACAATGTGGAGTTTGTATGTTATTTATGGATTTCAATCCTTTCGTATTTTATAATAAATCTGACAAAGTTTGTCAAAAAGTTTTTGTCGCATTTGCCACCACTAATGATTATGATCATCATGATAAACGAGGGAAAATGATGAAAAAGTGTAATGCAAAATAACACGACGTGGGCATGAAGAGATTAACTAGAGAACAGAAATAGCCTCTTTTCACAGAAAAAACAGAATGCAGAAGTCCCGCTGGTCTTCCAGTAAGCATGTCAAACGAGGTCACACCGAGCTCTAATCTTACAATAATAGGATTATTATATGAACAAATGTGCATGAAATTGCTATGCAGTTCCTTATATATTAATATATTATTGCGGGATGTACAATGCATTAAGGCTATATTCCATAGCTAACTTTTAGTAATATTCAAGTTTAATTTGTACATATATATATATTTATTTATACTATCCATGTATTTGCTTAAGCAAATATATCTGTATACATACATATGCTGAGATTGTTCTTTGCTAGTGCAAGCAAATGATGTAATGTAATATAATTATATATATATATTATATACTTTTCTATAGAAAAGGTTCTGAAGAAAAGTGTGTAATGTTTTTGTATAGGGACAAAGTCATAGCCAAGCATAATGGAGTTTTTTTCATAAGGCATATAAGGACATAACAGCCTTGTTTTCACATCCCATTTCCCGCTAGAGAATCATTCTTTCGGCAAACTGTGATTGGTCTTTCCTAGAAACAGAGGCACAGCTTTTTTCTGGAACTCCATGTCAGTTCTACAAAATGATCTTAAACATTTAAACAACTATTAAAAGCTAACAATTCTACATTTCCTCTATCAATCTAGGTAACCGATTCAGTAGTCCTACAGCGATTTAATAATTTAATTGTACTTAAGATTCAATTTTAAATATCCGACCAGTAAGACAGTATAATAACCAGTTGCCATCAATACTGAATTTATTAAACAAAGTAAACTAAACATGTTAACAAAAGAGTTATACAAAACATCTTTATGAATATTAAAACAGAAATGTGTACGTGTAATCACTGTCACACTCATTCGTATACTAAAACATACAGCTATATTGTACACATTCATAAATTATATTAGCAGGGCATGTCAGGTTGTCTGTTTGTCTGTATTTGTGGGCTAGCTGAGTAAGCGAGCCGGCGGCAATGGGCCAGCTGTTTCGCAGAATGAGCGCATTACTTCTAGGGAGAGACTAGTGTGCGACTGGGAGGGGGAGTTCTTAGAAAAGGCCTCAATAATTACCTTCAGCCTACTGCACACTGACACTTGCATGCCGAGTGCATACTCGCAATCAATGCAATCTCACCACAACAAACCACAGCCACAAGCATGCTTACCAATTAAAAAGTGTGCGAACGTAAAAGCAGCGGTAGGTTGAACAAACAGAACCGCACGGTTGCCGGATTTCAGGAAGAGGTTTCTCGGTAGGGCCGGCAGGTTTTTAATTCTTTGAAAAGCAGTGCATGCTGGGAGTTGGCGGGAGGTGACTGGCAGCGTGCCATCTACAATTTAATAAATGCCACAGATACAAACAGTCTTTAGTTATTAATTTCACATTTCTGTTCTTGGTGTATTTTTACACCCTCTAACCATTCACCTCCCGTCTTTCAAAATGTCTTTTTGGCGTTTGTTTTTGTCATCCTCTCCTCTGTAAGATGCAGAATCGGGGCCTGTAAAGCAGAAAGAGTGTAGTGTAAACATGTAATGCTGCTGACTTGAAACCTTAATATGAGTCTGTCAAATCCTAGTGTTGTGCGCTGATACAGAATGACACATTTTTTTGTAGTTTCTAGTCCCTGTTGTAATTCAAACAATCCCCTCAACTAGACACTGGGTTGTTTTTCCGAGAAACAAAAATCTTAACTCTACATATATATACCCCAAAATACCTAAAATTAAAAACATTCTGACAATTTATGGTTTGAAAACGCATGACCTTATGTAGAATTCCAATTTTTAATAGATAAAAATAATCATATTAATTGTGAAATTGTTGTATTCTATGAAATAAAAATACAACTAATATAAAAATATTTTAATATTACATAAATATGTTTGTTCTATAGAAGAAAGTATTGAACCTGAAAAGGCACATAAAGACTTTATGATTATTTATTTTTATTTATTTATTTGATAAAAAAATCATATGAATTTATTATATTTTAATAAAAAAATACTATAATATAAAATATTATTATACATTATAATGCATTTGTTAAATGGAAGCAAGTCCTGCCACATAAAGGCACATGATTAAAAAATATGAGAAGGGACAAAAAAGTATTCTAAAGCTTTTTCTTTACTTCACAAAACTTGCGGTACCCCAAAAGTTTTTTACACACTTCAACAAACATATTTGTATATATTAAAAAACACTTATATTGTATACTTTAATTTACTACTCATTATACAATTGATAATTAATATTATTATTATTAGATTTTACTTTTTGTATTTTTTTACCCCCACAACCCTTCTATGTATTTTTTTTTAAGAGAATCGTTCCTTTCAAATCAAGGGTTACATTGCACGATCCAGTAGAAATCCTGACCTGTTGGTGAGGTCACATCGGGTTTCCAAATAAAGTAAACCCGGCATCGTCTCCTCTATCATCTGCTGAATGACCAGAGGATGACATGGGGCAACCTCGAGGTAAACACGCCTGGGCAAACAAAGGCATCAAAAGTAGGTAAGAGGAAAGGGTGGGCAACTAACAAGATATTAGCCAAGAACAACAAAATGTCTAATAACGAAAACAAGAAAAGTTATGTTAGAATAGCCCCAGTCGGTTCTTCGTATTTAAGGGGAGCACGTGTCATTTCTGCGAATGAAACAAATCTTAACGCACACAGAAATGTGAAACCTTATCCAACCGAGAGTTACAAGACACTTGTAAGGTGAAAAATGTGCGGTATTCTCAGCAGGGCCAAACCCAAGTTTTTTTACTGGACATTCTGTGAAATATTTCTCTATGTACCTCAAACCGGATTTTTCAACTGTCATAACAAAACAAACACTTGTTACAATGTTCATCATTGTGTGTACATGTGTGTGTTTTGGTCTTGGGAGGTATGAGGGTGGGGAAAAGTATAGGGAGAAAGATCTGGTCCCTGGAAAACTGTTATCTAGTAAGCTACAGAGAACTATGTAGCCCTGGATTCCCTGAAGCATTTAAAATATGCCGGTAAAGCCTCTTTGAGAGATTACACCACAATGTTTGCGCTGCTTTTGACTAAATAGCCGCTTGCACTAGAGAAGTTTCAAAGAAACCCAACACTGCTGGGCCACAGAGTCTGGCTACAAACAAATTTTTCTTACCCTCTGTCTTTTAAGATCTTAGAGGCTAAAACCAGAATTGAGCGAATCACAGACAAGCCGTCCAAACCCCCGTCCAGTGCTGCGGGGTCTTCAAACCTACCATTAAAAAAGGCACAGACAGATAAAAGGTTGCATGATGGTATCAAACAAACACATCACAGGTAAAGCTGTACTGAAGTATCAAACCTGAGTATTTCCATTTGCAAGGACTGCATCTCTTCGCTGAGCAGGTAGGGGGGGTTGCTAACTAGTAAGTGGACAGGGCCGCATTTGCTGAGTATGGCATCTGCATCTAGGAATACAAAAATGGACTTATGGAAAAATTTGATAAAGTCAGATGTGTCTAAGGGATGTGTAATCGCATCCGCAAGTTTATATAAATATTATATATTTATATGTGCTGTGCATATTTCTTTATATTTTCAAACACAATATACATGTAAACATTAAGGAAATATTTGAAAGTTTTTTAAATATTTATATTAGAATATTAAAATATTAAATATAAGTGTTTACATAATATATGTCTGTGTACTGTGCGTATTCATTTGTATTTAAAATCCCAACACACACACACACACACACACACACACACACACACACACACACACACACACACACACACACACACACACACACACACACACACACACACACACACACACACGCAAATATATATATATATATATATATATATATATATATATATATATATATTTATATACATATAGGAAATATTTGCATTTATTTATTTGCATTTACAGTATATGGTATATAAGCAACATATAATGAAATTCATACATGAATGTGTTAACAAATTAAAAATAAATATGCACAGTACACAGACATGAATTATGTAAAAACAAATTTATATTTAATGAAATATATAATATGAATAAAGTTTATATAATCACGAAAATTGTAAACATCACGGGTGTCAAGGCCATAACATTATTGGCTTATAAAATAAGCTGGTTCGTTTAAACACATTAAACCTTTAAACGAATTTGTTAATGATCCATGACTCTGAAAAATATCCTCCGTTTCTGCTTACTAGACTCAATAAAAACAACACTTAAATGTGCTCTGACTATCATTTCTTTTGAACCGCCTCCATTTATATCATCAGCAGTTGGGAGCAGTTAGGAGAAAATGCCTATATCAGTTCAGATAATAACAGAATGCAGGTAGGTCACTCCACCGCAGGACTAATCTGACATTTAGCGTACTGAAGGGTTGAATATAATGCTGTCTAGTGGAAAGAAAAGCACAAGCTGTAACAGGAAAAGCCCAATAAATCCCTAGAATTAGCTAAACATTTCCATGTTGCTGCCTCGTGGACCTCTGTAGGTTTTGAGCTGAACTGTCTTCCATTATTTATTCACCCTCACCAAAACCAACTTTACCCTCATCTGTGAAACACAAAAGAAGCTATTCTGAGAAATGTCTAAGTGGGTTTGTGTTCATACAATTGAAGTCATTAAAGGACAGTTCTTTAAATATATTTTGTTTTGCGTTCGAGTTAAAAGAAAGCAATAGAGTTTAGGAATGACACGAGGGTGAGTAGACAAGTGAACTATTCCTCTGTTTTTATGACTAGACTCTGTGGTTAAGGAACTTGCCTCACGGTCAGCTTTACAATTCAATCCACATCTGTTCAGGTTTTGCGTTTATATACCCAAGGGCATTGTCTTCGTGGAATAGAAAAGGGCCAAGCCCAAATGCTTTCCACTAAGGTGTAAACATACAATTCTATTCAGTAATTCTAGTTTGCAACTATATGCATTAAGCTAAATGAAATTAGTGAAAGAGCCGATCCTGTTAATTGGAAAGGAACTTCGAATAAATAACTTTCGTAGAATACATTTGTTCTTTTAGCCTGTTTTTATTTGCCGCCCTCCCTGAAATTTGTTGCAGTTGCTTTTTTTGATTTATCAATTGTATTAATAAACAATAATCATGTAATAAATAACAAAAATAAGTAACATTTGAACTGTAACATGTGTGACAAGTGTCATCTTGAGCTGACTCCAAAGTCAACAACATCAAAATGCTCATTTTTCTTATTGTGTTATGATTCATTCATTTCAAAGAAAATAATTCTTGTCTTCCGGATAATTAAAGCAAACATCCCGCACCTCTGAAATAACTTTCTATTACTATTATCATTAAAACCACAAGAATAGATGTTTTAGGCAGGGCACTCATTACTTCTTGTTAATTACCCTTTACTGTTTTAGCCCTGAATATCCTAAAACGTCTCTAGAATATGTTGACTTACAGTCCCATACATTTTAATTCTGACCTATTTAAAGTTTTAACAAGTTAAGTAAAAGTACACTTGTAAATGTTGAAGGAGACTGCACACAATGATTCCATTTATCTTACCATCCATCACATCTAATCGTTGAACTTCTAATCTGTCCTGTAAACTCAATCTGAAACACAGAAAAGAGAATATGGACACGATAATTATGAATAATCCCAATACAAACAAATGCTTCAAAGTCTGTGCCGAGCAGTGCAGTCAATCACCTGTTTGCATTTTCTGTGGTAAGACAAACCGCTGCCTGGCTTTGGTCCAACGCAAATGCCCTGAGCTTTAAGAATTATGGGTATATTTGGTGTGTAATGGATGACATGGGATATTACTAAGAACAGTAACATGATAAATAAGTAGAAGAGGCCGGCAGGGAGTGTTAACCTGTGGAATGCTGTGTAGTAAACTGAGCGAGATTGCTCCAGAGCCACAGCCCACCTCTAGACATCGTAAATCTGTCTGGTATGACTCGCCCTGCAACGACCGGAGGTCTTCTAGTACCAGACTCACCAGCTCCTGCACACAAACACATCATACACTCAGACCAAGTGTGCCCAAACGGAATATGTGTTTTTAAACACGTAGAATTTGTTTGTGTGAACTGACATTCATTTGAAGGTTTGTTGCAAAATTCTGATCAATAATAAGTGTGATATTCTATATAACAAGTACTCTTTGTGTTTCGTATACAAATGTATATAATGACTTATGGCAAACATTGGTTTCGCACAATATGCAAATGCACACTGTCAATCTGAAAGCTCAAAGGATCTCAAAGAATGCTTTTTTATTTAAAACTGTGTTGTCAAAGTTCTTTTCAATCCTTTTTATGGGTTACATTTTTGCAAAGACAAACATGATGGGTAACCAATAAAGAAAAAAAATTAATACCGACTTCATATACAATTTAAGTGAGGATCTATTCAATTGTAGAGAAATATGTAAATGTTCAATACAAATACAAATATGAAATCTAGACATAAAACTTAACTGTCTTAACTGACATTGAAAGATTTATGGAGTGTTCCCACCCATGTAATACCTACAATTTGTCGAATGATTGAGTAAAATCTGTGACACGTGTTTGACAGAGTAGATGTACAGAGTGTGAAATTATTTGTCACCTCTGTCTCAGGACGGGGTATAAACACTGGAGGCTTCATCTTCAGGGTTAGATCTCTGAAGTCCCACTCCTCTATTACATACTGTACTGGCATACTAACATACACGCGCACACACACCCACGCACGCACACACAATGGATATTGTAAATAAACGTAATTTATTTACACTCTTATCATACATAATATTTAAGGCTATTTGGACATTTTAAAGAGGTCTGATATTTTGCTGTTCGTCGGCCTATTCTTAAGTTCATGCCAGGTTGACAGCCTTCTCAATCGATTACAAAAATAAAAAAAGAGCGTAAAAAAAAAGAAACATAAAACAACTCATGTGTTAAATAGTCTGGCTAGTCTTGCTGTTAAAGATGTTATAACTCAGTGCAGGCTTTTAATCTTCGCCATGTGAATGGAATCTTATCTTCTTGGTGATTTGTGAGACAAAGCAATAACATCAATCCATCTAGCTTGCTGTTGTGAATAAAAATGTGAAATGTAATACCTTGTTAGACGTTTAGAGCATAGTTTCCACACATTCTCTCTCTCTGTGTCAGTCAGTGGGTGATTCAGTCTTGTCCTCTCCACGCCATCCAACTTAATGCAAAGAATAGACAAGGAATGTGTTTTAAATGATATGGACATTTATCAGTTCTGCACCAAACATTGTAACCAGACATACTTTTTATATGAACTTGAAAGATATAAAATATCGGCTTGTTTTTAATATACTACTGTTATAGAAGCCATCACAGAAATAGATGCTTATACTGGGAATTGCACTGGTTTTAAATGAAACTCTATTACAACTCTAATAAACCCATTACATACATTTAATGGTAAACATCGTATGGATTACTATAGATTTTAAATAGGAATTGTCATCATTTACTCATCTTGATTATCTTTAAATCTTATTAAAAGGAATTTGAACAAAAGCTTGTAACCAAACAGTTATTATACCGCATCGACTACCAAGGTAGGACATATAAACATGACAGTATCTGAGCACGTTCTTGTCCAACATTCTTCCAAATATCTTATTTTGTGTTCAATAGACACAAACAGATCAAAAACAGATCAAAATAAAGTATTATGTCCTACTATGGTGCCAACAGGGTCCAAGCACTGTTTGCTTCCGCGCATTCTTCCAAATATCTTATTTTGTGTGCAATAGACACAAACAGATCAAAATAAAGTATTATGTCCTACTATGGTGCCAACAGGGTCCAAGCAGTGTTTGCTTCCGCGCATTCTTCCAAATATCTTATTTTGTGTGCAATAGACACAAACAGATCAAAATAAAGTATTATGTCCTACTATGGTGCCAACAGGGTCCAAGCAGTGTTTGCTTCCGCGCATTCTTCCAAATATCTTATTTTGTGTGCAATAGACACAAACAGATCAAAATAAAGTATTATGTCCTACTATGGTGCCAACAGGGTCCAAGCAGTGTTTGCTTCCGCGCATTCTTCCAAATATCTTATTTTGTGTGCAATAGACACAAACAGATCAAAATAAAGTATTATGTCCTACTATGGTGCCAACAGGGTCCAAGCAGTGTTTGCCTCCAAGCATTCTTCCAAATATCTTCCTCGTGTTTATCATAAAGAACACAAATGTGAATGATTGTTTTATTTGTGGGGAACATTGCATTAAAACTCACAGTTTTTCTGCCAAGTGCATGAGCTATAATGTACTGGCTGGAGAGCAGAGGTTCAGAGATGCTATGCAGTGTGAAGTGTTGGGCCCACAGTGTGACAGTCTGCCCTGCTGTCATCCTGAAGTCTGCTGGAGGAGCAACAGCGACCCCTGCTGCACATGACGAGGATCTCCCCAAACTCTGTCATACAAACACGTGTGATCGGGTCTGTTCAATACTGGATAAAATCGATCAAATACAAACCAGTCACTTACCCTCATGGGTGAAACTCTACTGTATATATGCATTGATCTGCTCAGAAAACACTTTGTGTTGGACGTCATCGTTTTGAATGGTAGGTTATCCGAGCAAACGTTATATTTTGGGTTGATTTAATATTTGTGACGCTCTATAAAGACTCAAACATGAATAAAATAAGATTAGTTCTGCATTGAAATGCATGCTTAAGCTCATACGGTAGGTTCACGTTTGTAGTACATAATAAAAGTCCGCATAGATTTCAAAATAAAAGCCCGAATAGATTAATGCGACAAGCATGTTTTCCGTACTAATAATACATTAGCTCTTTAATAATACATAAAAGCTTTAAATAGCTACATATATAAATGCTGTTGAACTTGATAATTTAGTAACATTTGTTGATTTGATATGAACACAAGAGGGCAGAACTGCTTTGTGTTTAAGGATGTCAAATGTTTAGAGGTTAAAAGTAAAGCTCTCTTTATTAAAAAATTAAAATCCTGACATAAATGTGTCACTTTCTTGTTATTTCAAATCTGATTATGATCAAATTAATTTGTTTGGTTAAACGCAGAGGAAGATATTTGTAAGAATGCTGGTAAACGGACCCCACTGACAAGCGTTGTAGGAAAAATGATAATGTTCACCTCTAAAAGAACCCCAGGTCTTTTTCTCTCATACATTCTATAAAATACCTTCTTGTGTGTTCAACAGAAATAATGATGTAATGTAACTTTCCTTCAGGGGTAGTCAGTGGAACCAAATACATGTTTGGTGGCAAGCATTCTTACAAATATCTTCCCCTGTTTTCAGCCAAAACTAATATTCTAAACTAATATTCCTACAATGGTAGTCAGTGGACCAAATATATGTTTGGTTGCAAGCATTCTTACAAATATCTTCCCCTGTTTTCAGCCAAAACTAAAATTATAAACTAATTTTCCTACTTTTGTAGTCTATGAAACTCAATAAAAGTTTGGTTACAAGCATTCTTCCAAATATCTTTCCCTGTTTTTAGCAAACCAACAATTCTAAACTAATTTTCCAAGTATGGGAGTCCATCGAACAATCATTGGTTACAAGCATTCTTCCGATTATCTTTCTCTGTTTTCAACTAAACTAACATTCTAAACTAATTGTCCTACTTTGGTAGTCTATGAAACTCAAGAAATGTTTGATTAAAAGCATTCTTACAAATATCTTTCCCTGTTTTTAGCAAACCAACAATTCAAAACTAATTTTCCAAATATGGGAGTCCATCGAACTCAAGAAAAGTTTGGTTACAAGCATTCTTCCAAATATCTTTCTCTGTTTTCAACAAAAAAATTCTAAACTAATTTTCCCACAGTGGTAGTCACTGATAATCAAGAAATGTTTGATTACAAGCATTCTTCTAAATATTTCCCCTATTTTCAACAAATCAAGAATTCTTAACTAATTTTCCTACTATGGTAGTCAGTGGACCAAAGATATGTTTGGTTACAAGCATTCTTACAAATATCTTTCCCTGTTTTTAACAAATCAACAATCCTAAACTAATTTTCCTACTATGGTTGTCAGTGGAACACAAGAAATGTTTGGTTACAAGCATTCTTCCAAATAACTTTCCCTATTTAAAAAAAACTAAAATTATAAACTGTTCCTACAATGGTAGTAAATGGAACCATAAAATGTTATCTTTCCCTGTTTTCAACAAAACAAAAATTATAAACTAATTCTCCTACTAGGATAGTCTATGAAAGTCAAAAACTGTTTTGTAAAAAGCATTATTCCAAATATCTTTCTGTGTCTTCACCAGAACAAAGACATCTTACAGAACTCAAATTTTTTGCGTGAACTATCCCTTCAAATGATTTGCTAACGTCCTAATATTATACTTGACATTAAAGTTATTTATTTATTAATAAACAATTATGGAATGATATATTGAAACCGTCAAAAAGTAAACAGCAGCACTTCTGATACTATAACTTTATATTATTATAAGAACAATAACATTGAATAACAATGCATATGAAATATATATGGCTTTTACATATCCTGTTTTAAAGAGTGAAACAGGGAGTTTTCTTTAAAGACCACAAGACTTTGTGAAATCTCTGAACTCTGGAGTGAAAGGGAGAAGGCTGCAGAGACCATGTGAGAAGAGAATAGGATGGGGGAGGGTGTGCTGGAGCTGTCAGCCAGATGGGACTGATTGTTACTATGTGCTGCAGGGATTGCAGTATGTAGCCGCAGTCTATTTGAGAGCACCAGTGCACATGACTCCGACTGCAAGTTCTGTGTTTACCACAAAACACAGTCTGACATACAGCATGGACACCATGGACCCTCCCTCCGCCCCTCTTAAAATGAAGGTGAGGGTATAAAAAGGAAACAGAACATGTGGAAAGATAGGGGATTTAAAAACAGAGCATAAGAGGAAGGTGAAAGTATGAATCTAATGAAATAAGCAAAAAGATTCAAATATAAAGGGATGCGAGAGAAAACAGAAGCACAAATCACATGTTTTTTCTTTGTTATAATAGCTCACATTGTGTGTGTAATTATGGGAAACTGGTTTCCTTTGCCAGGAAAAGCGACTCTGTATTTGTTTGGTGGCCCATGATGTTATAAAAGTTTAACTCAGTATATTAACATTTAAAGAAACAGGTAATAATGCTATTTGTTATTTGTTTAATATCAGTTTAAACGTGATATTGAGTGGACTGTACTTCCTTTTCAACACAAAACATACAACACATTTCACATTGATTCAAAGTTTAACATAACTTTAAAGGGCCATTAAAACATAAACCTCTTGTACCGTACATTTAAAATAAAATTTACCAGTACAACACAGAAATGACAGTTCTTATAATCTATCACTTAAGAGTATTTTGATTATTAAATACCTCTACAGATATTCATTTTAATGATAATGACGTTACTATGATATTTCACCCACCATCATTTTAAATGTTTTTTCCCAATAGAAGATATTTTTACACTTGAAACCAAACAACAGTGGCACCCATTCACTTAATCAGGTTACCAACATTCTTCAAACTATTTTCCTCTGTGTTCTGCAGAAGAAGTTTTAAAACG
Organism: Triplophysa yarkandensis; assembly: GCA_033220385.1. Classification (NCBI taxonomy): domain Eukaryota; kingdom Metazoa; phylum Chordata; class Actinopteri; order Cypriniformes; family Nemacheilidae; genus Triplophysa; species Triplophysa yarkandensis. Next base: position 5,244,126 of record CM065670.1, on the reverse strand, counting down.
ATAAGAGGGTGAAGAAATAACAGTTTTTATTTTTGGGTAAACGTTATCACTTTAAATCAGAAAACATTTTTATCTGACAAAGAAGGAAGTTGGTTTCATTTGTTGTTTGTTTCCATGTATATCTTATTTCAAAAAACCTGCATTGTTTAGATAGGACGCACAATATACTATTGAACCTCATGCTTTGTTCTGTCATGCTTCAATTTTAAATGTATGCAGAAATAAATACTATGTAATATAATATATAGTAATAACTGTTTGTGTAAATTAAGTTAGTCTCAAAATGTAGTTCTGAGATATGATCAATAAAGTTGGATTTTAACCGTTAATTTCACTTTCGATGTGAGCTTAGTCAATAAAAAGGATATCAAGGTTACATGTACTCTATGCCAGGTGATTTTATGTTGAAAATAGTATATTGTAAAGGTCACACACAGTGTTTCCTTCTATATTGGAAAAATGGTAGAAATACACGTAGGCCTGTAGGATTCATTTCATGGTGACAGACCACTGCAATACAGCTGAGTACCATATGTGGATGATAAAAGACTGATCGGTATTTATTTCTGATTTCAAAACTACACTATAGTTGCTAAAGCAGAGCATCAATTTTAAACTTAGTAGCGTCTTAATGAAACAACATAAAACGTTAAAATGTGATATCCCAAAATCCATTTATGAAAACATTCTTAATATATCAAACTGCAAATGAGCTCTGGTTGTCTAAATGGCAGCAATCCAAGCGGAGTTCTTTACGGGATACATATTCCCGACAGATCCGCGTGAAGTTCTTTCCGGGATACATATTCCCGACAGATCCTCATGAAGGAAGCTCTCTTTCTCTCTCTGTAATTCTTCAAACCGAAAAACTGAGAAGAACCTCACAATGCTGCTTTTGTCCCTGAAAAACACTGAAGTCATAGTTTCCCAGGCTACTGCCCCCTGAGATGCCTAGAACTGATGAGGAGAGAGGAGGGGCACAGGCCTGGGTAAATTGCTTGGTAATTTTTTGCCATGAACAAAAGGGTACGAGGCATTCTTGAGCCTCTGTGGGGACTCTCACTGCTACAGAAGGGCACAATCACAGCTGATTGGAAGAGAAACCTCATGATGTACTAAAGCGTGATGTCATACTTCAGATTGAGAAGTCATTATAATTGGCACAGGTTGTTGTTAAAAATGAAAAAATGATGGTTCAGTCAATCTGACGGTTGTTCTGATGTGTTATCCTCACGGTCATCCACTGCGGTGTTGTGTTCCCATTAAGAGACGTAATCCAGCCAGTGATGGATGTTCAGACTGGTTCCTAGTTTGTGCAAAGTCTTCTGCGTATGTTTGTTCACACAAACACAAACTGTTTCAAAAGAGATTTTCAGAGAAATGTTTACATCTGGCTGTGTTTGCCTATTGCATTACAAATTCCGGAGGAGAGATTGTGAAAGTCTGCTTTGAAAAGGTCAACTGTTGTACATTAAACACCGCTCTGGAGATTGGCTGCAGAAATGTCTGACTTTTGTTTATTTATAAGAAATAGATTTGTGACAAATTAGAAATATACCTCATAGTAGTACAGAAACCAAAAACCGGTACATTTTTACTACATAGCAGGTGAGTTTAGCAATTCTCATCAAGCATTTACCAAAAATAATAAAATAATGAAATAAAAACATAAAATAAGGTTTTTAAAGTAAACCTTAAAATAATTATCGAATTATCGAACATTATATGGTCCTACAGAGAAGAGTGTGCAACATCAGCAAATTTGGAATGTGTGCATGCACTTTTTTAGATCACATGGGTGCACATACTCCGGGCCTGACCCATTTCACAGCGAGATCAATGATAAAATGAGAAGAAGACTGCGTCACTGCATGATGTGTTGTCTCCAACCACATGTATAAGCATATCTTTGACAGAAACTGTCAGACCACCTTCTAGT